>OY992878.1:71698762-72177199 GCA_963921405.1 Cepaea hortensis
GGTGGGTGGCGGCATGTATGTTTGCCTGAGTCTGTGTGAGTGCGTGGAGGTATGTGTGGGTGGGTGGGGGTGTGGTGGTTGGGGGATGTATGGGGGATGAGGGATGTGTGGTTGGTTGCGGCGTGCGAGGGTGGATGGGGGATGTGTCTCACAACATTCCAATATGCTCTATTTATGTTTACAACTTTCATTTGACAATGTTTTCCCCCCCCCCCCCCCCCCATGTGAATGTACCATGCGTAATATGCATTGTTTATGTTTACAAAATCAATTTGACAATGTTTTTTCCCCCCTATGTAAATGTAACATGCACATTTGATGAATGAAAGATGAGTGATCGAAAGGGTCGAATGTAAGATTTGTTACCATTTTAAAATATAGCTCGTTCGTTCGTTCGTTCTGTCTGCCTTCCTGCCTGCCTGCCAGTCTGCCTGCCTTTCCGTCCGTTCGTCCGCCCACCCGCCTGTCTGTCTGTCTGTCTGTCTGTCTGTCTGTCTGTCTGTCTGTCTGTCTGTCTGTCTGTCTGTCTGTCTGTCTGTCTGTCTGTTATTCACATATCGAACGACTAAATATACTTCATGTCCCTAAACCTAGGATAGACAAAACAAAATTAGCGTAGTCCCAAGAAATCAATGGGGGAAACCGTTGAGGCCACTAAGACAATTACATAAATAAACACACATAGTATTATTTCGCGCTCACAGAAGGAGAAAAAGAATGTAGAGACTAAAAGACGCACTAGACAACATAAAATCTGAAAACTATAGTTACCGACCGTGATCGAACCTGTCGCCTCCAAATGACGACGGCTCCTCGCTGCAGGAACAAGACCGCGCGTGGGGTGGGGGTGGAGAGCGTGTGTGCGATCGCGTGGAGTGTGGCTAGGCGGTTTGGGTTTAAAGACTATCATCATACAGGTTACAATTGAAAATTTTAAAAATGTAAAGATGGCCGGTATTATTATTTGTAGTGGGTATAGCTTAGTGAAGTTAGTTGATAATAGGTAGGTAGCAGTTACTAGTCATCTGTAGAGGGTCGTATTCGTGTAGACACTATCATCGTATGGGTTACAAAAGAAAACCTTAAAAATTAAATGTGATTGGTATTATTGAATGTAGTGGGTACGGCTTAGTGAAATTAGTTGATAAGGGGTGGGTAATAGTTATTAGTGATCTGTAGAGGGTCGTATTGGTGTAGACACTATCATCGTATGGGTTACAAAAGAAAACCTTAAAAATTAAATGTGATTGGTATTATTGAATGTAGTGGGTACGGCTTAGTGAAATTAGTTGATAAGGGGTGGGTAATTGTTATTAGTGATCTGTAGAGGGTCGTATTGGTGTAGACACTATCATCATACGGGTTACGTATGGACAACTTTAAAAGTAAAGATGGTCGATATTATTGGATGTACTGGGTATGGCTTAGTGAAATTCGTTGCTAAGGGGTTTGTGGTGGTTATTAGTGGTCTGTAGAGGGTCTTGGGGGTTTAAATACCATCATCATACGGGTTACAAATGACAACCTTTAAAAAAAAATAAAGATGGTCGGTAATATTGTTTGTAGTTGGTATGGCTTAGTGAAACTCGTTGTTAAGGGGTGGGTGGCGGCTATTAGCGGTCTGTAGAGGGTCGTAGAGGTTTAAACACTATCATCATAAGGGATACAAATGAAAACTTTAAAAAAGTAAAGATGGACGGTAGTATTGGCTGTAGTGGGTATGGCTTAATGAAATTCGTTGTTAAGGGGTGGAGCACGTGTTTCTGTATGTCTATCTAGCTGTCTGCATATCTATCTATCTGTATATCTATCTGTATATCTATCTATAGGGCTTGCTCTATGCCTTTGTGTTTTTCTGATCGTATGTCTATCTGCTTCTTGTCGTTGGGCTTGTGTGTCTCTGTATGTGTATATTGCTCTGCTGTGACACGGGCCATTAACTATGTGTCTCGGTTGTATCCCTTGGACATGTGACCATGTGACTGGGTGTACACCGTCACAACCCCGAGGCCGACGCTTGCATCTCTAACACATCAACAACGCTATGATGACAGTGTTAAGTCCCGTCCACTACAGACAGTATTATCTACCATTATAAAACAACGTTGGTTACTTCACAATAGTTATGTAACGGAAAACCCCTGATCTTCTGACGATTGGATTCGCTAATATGCATCGAAGTTGTTGGTGGTAGACCTCCTAGCCCGTGTCACCATCTTTACTTTTCATCTTTACACATCAGAAATACTATTTTTTATATTAACTCGTATACATTATTACTTTTAGTAATTAAAGTTTAAGTTTTAAATATACAAAACCGGAAGCAGTTAAGTATCTTCATTCACGAGATTTGAAAATTCATCTTCTTAAGGGTTGTTGTGATGACACATAAGCACATATAAGACATAATTTCAGGTTCGGTTCAGGCTCCTGAAAACAAGGATGCGTAGCCACATGCCATAATACTAACTTTCACACCTATGTGATATTTATGTCAAATGCTCGGAATGACGTCACCTACACACCCAGTCATACACACGCTCTCATGCTGTTATATTTACATGTTGCCGGGGGTTGTAGTACCATTGTAGGCCTTATAGCTATAGCTATACAAAGTCATATAGACTGGTGGACAAAATGTCAAACAGACAGAGAGATAGCAGAGAAGTATTCACATAAACATTAACTTTAGTGAGTCGTGTATTATTGATTATTGCACATTTCCCATGCGTTTTAATGCACATTGTTTCTGTTGTTGTCGTTGTTGTCTAAGGTTAGCTTCAACTGTGATGTATGAATGACATAATGTATGAGAGCAATGAGATAAGAAGGACAGAATGTCAGACGGGCCCGCATGCCCAATTCTTAACCCTTTGAAAATAAAGTTTGTTTGTTCGTTCGCTCGTTCTGTCTGTCTGTCTGTCTGTCTATCTCAGCTGATCAGCCGGTCGATATGTCGGTCTGTCTCATGGTGCCCATTTTAGGATTGGTTACTGAGAAAACAAATCCCCCACCTCTAAGAGGATTCAACAACATGACAAACGGGTCGACAGGCTGACGCGCAAACCTCTGCGATACCTCGGCTCCCATGTGTGATTATACTTCTTAGATTTAGTCAGATATTCTAAAGTCAGATATACTAACGTCAGATATCCTTCATTCATTAGCACCTCTCTGTCTTGACAGACGATAGTTTGGTATATTGCGCTTCCAAAAGGCTTAATAACCACGACACATGGCGGTGGCGAGTGTGGCTGATAAGGCCAATTCGTGCTGTAAATGTTTGTCCAGAGTGGATGCATGGGAAAACATGGTCATTTCCACCATCGTGCACCATATTACGTCTCTCACGCTCTGTGTGTGCTTTATCTGCAATCATTTTCTCGTTTGTCTTTATTCCATTTCTGATATTTGCCTTCCATGCAACACGTTCAGCGGCGACATGCTCCCAATGTGCATTATCAATGCCTGTATCAATCATGTCCCGCTTACACACATCTTTGTATCGTAGTAGAGGCCGACACTGAGATCTCCTACCCATCTGTAATTCACCAAAAAAAGATGTCCTTTGGTATTCTACCATCATCCATCCTCCTAACGTGTCCTATCCATCTAAGTCTACGAAGACTGAGCATGGAACACACCATCACACAACCTGATCTTTCCAATACTTCAGTATTTGTGATTTTGTCTTGCCACTTGATACCAAGTGTTTTTCACCAGGTTCCAATACTTCAGTATTTGTGATTTTGTCTTGCCACTTGATACCAAGTGTTTTTCGCAGACACCGCATATGAAAGCTGTTTAAACTTTTCTTTTGGTGTGATTAAGTTGACCAGGTTTCACTGCCATAAAGAAGAGTACTAAGGACACAGGCTTGGTAGACGAGAACTTTAGTTTTGGCAGTAAGCTTCCTGTTCTCCCAGACTCTTTTTGCTAACATGTTCATTGTTGTTGTTGCCTTAACAATCCTGATGTTGATTTCCTGATCTAGGGATAATTTGCTATTTACCCCTGATCCTAGATATGTAAAATGGTCTACTATCTCCAGTTCGCTGTCGTCAATAAAGATTGAGGGTACCCCATGTGCACCTTGTCACATAGTCTGTGTCTTCTTTTTATTAATTGTTAAACCAAATTCAGAACAAGCATTGGAGAATGCAGATAGTAGATATAATTCTTCCTCAGAGTGGGTCGTAATTGCATCATCATCCGCAAAAAGCAACTCTCAAGATAAAGTCAGATATACTAAATTCAGATATACTAAAGTCAGATATACTAAAGTCAGATATACTAAAGTCAGATATACTAAAGTCAGATATACTAAAGTCAGATACACTAAATGAGCAAACTTTGAGCTATTGCCCACAATGAGTGACGTTGTGATATTGTAGTATGATAATTTGGTCGCGTCTAGCGTGAGCCGCGTGGACATGTGGTTACACACCCGTCTCACACACCAGTGATCCGGAGTTCGATCCCGGGTCCTGCCAGGGATATGCATTACTGACGAGCTCAAAGGAGAGCGAAACTCCAGTATAGTGCTTTAAGTTTGACGTGGCCCAAGGTTTGTACCTGAATACAATCAGCGTTGCCAGTAATGGGTTGTGCTCAATCTTCAAACCTCAAATCCCGAAACAACCAAATAAATCGAAAGATATAAGAAAATCAGATACTATAAAGTCAGATATACTAATATGTGGCAGCACATTAGAGGTGGGGGGGGGGAAGCTAAAGACACATTCCGGGACTGAACGCATTCATTTATTTTGTCCAGAAGCAGTTCCCTAATACTGGTTTGTGATATGATAACGCTATCACATTTTGTAGGTCTGAATGCACGAAGAAATAGGTGGCCAATATTTCCCTCAATTTCGCAGGTGATGAGTCTAAACATCAAAACCGTGTTAGACCGTGCTCGTGACGTATTCAGCGAAGTTACCAATCACCCTCGCTAACGCGCCCGCTGAAAGCTTTAAAGACGGGTGACAACGCCCTTCCTCAATCTTTCAAAACGATTTTTGTTGTCAAAGGGAAATAACTAACGCTTTTCGTGGTTTTTGCAACACACAGTTGGAGCTCTTGCGAGAAATACACAACTAGTTATGGGACTTTGACTCCTCATGGCAACAGTTATTATTAACTCCCCTTGCCTCAAATGATAATTGCTTGAACTTATTGTCTTTTTGTTCGCTCTCTTTGAATTGTACTGTTGCATGCGGGCTAGTCGACAGTGACTCGAGCAGCCCTGATATGATGCCAGGTGTGTGTGTGTGTGCATGTGTGCGTGTGTGTGTGTGTGTGTGTGTGTGCGTGTGTGTGCGTGTGTGCGTGCGTGTGTGTGAGTGCGTGTGTGCGTGTGTGCGTGTGTGTGTGTGTGTGTGGCGCGGGGGAGGGGAGAGATTGCTTCCAAACTTCCCGTGCGCTAATGTCGAGTAGTGTGTCCATTCCACACATAGCTCAGTTGGACTTAAACGTTGACTTCCCGCTCAAGATCAACTGACTGAACGCAATGTAGCCTAGTGAATGCAATGTAGCCTAGTGAATGCAATGTAGCCTAGTGAATGCAATGTAGCCTAGTGAATGCAATGTAGCCTAGTGAATGCAATGTAGCCTAGTGAATGCAATGTAGCCTAGTGAATGCAATGTAGCCTAGTGAATTCAATATAGCCTAGTGAATGCAATGTAGCCTAGTGAATGCAATATAGCTTAGTGAATGCAATGTAGCCTAGTGAATGCAATATAGCTTAGTGAATGCAATGTAGCCTAGTGAATCACAAACAGCTAAAACGGGCTGCGGGTGAGGGCAGCGCCTGGCAACTGAGAAGCAATGTTCAAGGCGCTGAAGCAACGTATCGGGTCTCTAGCCTTCTCAGACAAGGACCAAATGTTATGCGGATACACGTGCACGCTGCCAACAATACAAATCCCTGGGCTGTGTACTATCAGCCAGAGAAGGCCGATGAGGTTACATTTTAACACGAGAAAACATCTTAGGACAAGCTGACCATTATTGGCCTGAACAGAACTGTACAGAGAAACTCGGAGTTGTTGGACGCTCCGATATGCAGTTACCAGAAACCACCAAGTTGTTAAAATCTCATTATCCAACTCTCAAATCATGGGTACAGTTATAGACCTACTGATAACATCCCATTGCTAGACTCTTTCCAACAAATGACGAGTCATTGGTGCCGCCGATTGAAGTCTATTCCGACAAATGACGAGTCTTTGCTGCCGCCGATTGAAGTATATTCCAACAAATGACATTTCATTTCTGTGATGATGTGATGTATTCTTCGAGAAGCATGACTCTCATCGCAACCGAAAGATGACCTGGATTTGGCTGATTGGCTGGTGGGTTGTGAATCTTCCAGAAGACTGAGTTTTAAATCTTAATTTCTGAGATCATACAATTACATTTCTTCATGAGGTGATATAAGTACATGTCTTCATGAGGTGATATAAGTACATGTCTTCATGAGGTGATATAAGTACATGTCTTCATGAGGTGATATAAGTACATGTCTTCATGAGGTGATATAAGTACATGTCTTCATGAGGTGATATAAGTACATGTCGTCATGAGGTGATATAAGTATTATAAGTACCTGTCGTCGTGAGGTGATATAAGTACATGTCGTCGTGAGGTGATATAAGTACATGTCGTCATGAGGTGATTTAAGTACATGTCGTGGTGAGGTGATATAAGCACATGTCGTCATGAGATGAAATAAGTACATGTCGTTGTGAGGTTATATAAGTACACGTCGTCATGAGGTGATATAAGAACACGTCGTGAGGTGATATAAGTACACGTCGTCATGAGGTGATATAAGTACATGTCATCATGAGGTGATATAAGTACATGTCATCATAAGGTGATATAAGTACATGTCATCATGAGGTGATATAAGTACATGTCATCATGAGGTGATATAAGTACACGTCGTCATGAGGTATATAAGTACATGTCATCATGAGGTGATATAAGTACATGTCATCATAAGGTGATATAAGTACATGTCATCATGGGGTGATATAAGTACATGTCGTCATGAGGTGATATAAGTACATGTCGTCATGAGGTGATATAAGTTCACGTCGTCATGAGGTGATATAAGTACATGTCATAATGAGGTGATATAAGTACATGTCATCATGAGGTGATATAAGTACATGTCATAATGAGGTGATATAAGTACATGTCATAATGAGGTGATATAAGTACATGTCATAATGAGGTGATATAAGTACATGTCATCATGAGGTGATATAAGTACATGTCATCATGAGGTGATATAAGTACATGTCATAATGAGGTGATATAAGTACATGTCATAATGAGGTGATATAAGTACATGTCATAATGAGGTGATATAAGTACATGTCATAATGAGGTGATATAAGTACATGTCATAATGAGGTGATATAAGTACATGTCATAATGAGGTGATATAAGTACATGTCATAATGAGGTGATATAAGTACATGTCATAATGAGGTGATATAAGTACATGTCATAATGAGGTGATATAAGTACATGTCATAATGAGGTGATATAAGTACATGTCATCATGAGGTGATATAAGTACATGTCATAATGAGGTGATATAAGTACATGTCATAATGAGGTGATATAAGTACATGTCATAATGAGGTGATATAAGTACATGTCATCATGAGGTGATATAAGTACATGTCATCATGAGGTGATATAAGTACATGTCATAATGAGGTGATATAAGTACATGTCATAATGAGGTGATATAAGTACATGTCATCATGAGGTGATATAAGTACATGTCTTCATGAAGTGATACAAGTACACTTCGTCATGAGGTGATATAAGTGCATGTCATCATGAGGTGATATAAGTACATGTCGTCATGAGATGATATAAGTACATGTCGTCATGAGGTGATATAAGTACATGTCTTCACGAGGTGATATAAGTACATGTCTTCATGAGGTGATATAAGTACACGTATTCATGAGATGATATAAGTACATGTCGTCATGAAGTGATATAAGTACATGTCGTCATGAGGTGATATAAGTACATGTCGTCATGAGGTGATATATGTACATGTCTTCATGAGGTAAATATAAGTACATATCTTCATGAGGTGATATAAGTACATGTCGTCATGAGGTGATATAAGTACATGTCTTCATGAGGTGATATAAGTACATGTCCTCATGAGGTGATATAAGTACATGTCTTCATGAGGTGATGTAAGTACATTTCGTCATAATGTGATATAAGTACATGTCGTCATGAGGTGATATAAGTTCACGTCGTCATGAGGTGATATAAGTACATGTTGTAATGAGGTGATATAAGTACATGTCGTCATGAGGTGATATAAGTACATGTCGTCATGAGGTGATATAAGTTCACGTCGTCATGAGGTGATATAAGTACATGTCGTCATGAGGTGATATAAGTACATTTCGTCATGAGGTGATATAAGTACATGTCTTCATGAGGTGATATAAGTACATGTCATCATGAGGTGATATAAGTACATGTTGTCATGAGGTGATATAAGTACATGTTATAATGAGGTGATATAAGTACATGTCATCATAAGGTGATATAAGTACATGTCGCCATGAGGTGATATAAGTACATGTCTTCATGAGGTGATATAAGTACATGTCATCATGAGGTTATATAAGTACATGTCATCATAAGGTGATATAAGTACATGTCGCCATGAGGTGATATAAGTACATGTCGTCATGAGGTGATATAAGTACATGTCATCATAAGGTGATATAAGTACATGTCGCCATGAGGTGATATAAGTACATGTCGTCGTGAGGTGAAATAAGTACATGTCGTCGTGAGGTGAAATAAGTACATGTCGTCGTGAGGTAAAGTACATGTCGTCGTTTGGTAAAGTACATGTCGTCGTGAGGTGATACGAGAACACGTCGTCGTGAGGTGATATAAGTACATGTCGTCGTTAGGTGAAATAAGTACATGTCTTAGTGAGGTGAAGTACATGTCGTCGTGAGGTGATGTGAGTGCACTTCGTCATCGTGTGTTATACGTGCATATCATGCGATGATATAATTACACATTGCCCTGAGATTAAATTACCGAACAACACAAAAACAAGAAGGAAAGAAAATTACAAACTGACAACTACTCAAGCTAGAGCACTATACCTCACATTTGCATTGAATCAGTTAAAGCATGAAAAAAAAACACTACTATAATTTGAATAACGAATACATAAACAATAGATTGCACGAGTTATTGCCTGGCATATTTAGCTGCATCTCGTCAGGTACATTCTGCAGAATTCATACAACATAAAGTAAAATAACTAGATAAATCCTTCAAGTTGAAATATACACATGTTCGCACACTAATGTTAATTGTCTACCACGGTAATTTTAAACTGACTAACATGTCTTTCTGTTTGCACATTCAAACATCGGTGTATCGCAAAGAAAAATGGACTGGCCAATACTTAAATTTTCACAGCTTTACACCTGTCCAGTACAAACGGGCTTAGTGCGGACCCTGTTTGACCGTGCTAGGAAGATATGCTACCAGGACACACTGACAGAGGAATTTGAAACTCTGAAAAATGTCTTATACTTGAATGGGTACTCCACAGGATTTATAAAGCGCCACTGCCAACAGCCCAACCAAAACCAGACGAAACTGCAGTCCCTAAACTCATGGTATTCATCCAGCTAACCTTTCGAGGGGATGACGTAATGCAACGTCTACAAGACCGGCTCACTACAGCAGTAGGCCGAACATTCTGTGCTGCAACTCCAGTCATTAGGTAAAGAACCACACCGATTCCTATCCTAACAGTAAAAGAGCATGTTCCGCTTTAGGCCAAAAACAATTGTATTTACCAATTCACACGTGGGTGCCTGTCTACCTACATCGACAGAACAGAGCGGCAGTTGAACAAAAGAGTGTCTGAACACATACCTCAATGGGTCGACACGATACTACACACAGGCGATGGGAGCCTAGTGGGGCCGACACACCAGAAGCTTCCCGCTTCATTAATTGCTAGGCAAATGCTGGAAAGCGGCCATGTGATAGACAGAGACAGGGCCTTTCGCGTGTTGTTTAACAAACAAAATACTCGCTTGTTAAAGTTTGCAGAAGCAATAATGATTAATCTACACAAGCCAGTTTTGTGCAAACAGAAAGACATGTTAGTCAGTTTAAAATTACCGTGGTAGACAATTGACATTACTGTGCGAACATGTGTACATTTCAACTTAAAGGATTTATTAAGATATTTTACTTTACGTTGTGTGAATTCTGCAGTATGTACCTGACGAGATGCAGCGAAATATGCCAGGCAATAAATCGTGCAATCTATTGTTTGTTTCTTCGTTATTTAAATTCACTACGGGAAAACATTGTTTTGAACTACTATAATTAGTAGGGCTGCGGAAGTTAACGATTAATTAATCGATTAATCGTTACTTTATTTTAACGATTAATTTTTTTAAACGATTAATCGAAAACGTTTCTCCCATCACTTATACAAATGAACCGGATGTCGAAAAATTGTCGGACATTTTAAACATAGTGCTGCAAACACAACCGAGTTGCAAAATTGTACTGAGTCACCATTGTGTAAGCTGCAGCAAGATGTACCAACAAGATGAAACAGTATGTTTATTATGCTACAGAGTCTTCTACAGGTCAGAGAAGCATTAACTGTCTACATGTCAGATGAAAAGAAGCAATACAATGGTCCAAAACTGTCAGATTCAGATTGGATTCAGATTTCGAAATATGTCAAAGATTTGGACTTATTCTGTCAGACCACGGTCCTGCTTGGCGGTCAAGATTTTGTTTCATGTAGCTGTGTATTGCCACTGCTATCATTGTTGACAAAGCATATGACTGTACACGATGATGATCCGGGCTACATAGCTAAATTTAAGGCAGCATGTATTAATGACTTCAGTGAACGTGTAGCTAATATGACAAGTATTTAAATACTACAGATTACAACAGCACTTGATCCACGCTACAAATACCTGAAGTGTTTGTCAAAAGATGCAAAAGAACGAACTTGGTCACGTATTGAACAACAAATAGCAGTTAATGTTTATGATGAGCAGATGGAGACTGCTGCAACGAATGATACTGACATTGACAATAAAACTATATGTGAACAAATGAACAGAGTATTAAGCTAATTGAGTCTGAAATGGATAAGAAAGTTGCTGAATCGGTTGACCCTTTACAATGGTGGAAACTTAATGAACATCGATATCCAAAATTGGCATTCCTTGCCAAGACCATTCTGTGCATACCGGCTACCTCAGTTCCATGTGAACGATTGTTCAGCTCTGCTGGTTATATTGTTAATAAGTCGCGCTCGTCACTTGAAGCAAATACTGTCAACATACTCGTCTGTTTGTATAGTTGTTTATTAGATGACATATGAACAAGACAATCCAGTGTTATGTCGATTTTTGACAAATACGTCTATAATGTGAGTTATATGACTATAATTGTTTTGCTTTAATCGAAATTAACGATTAATTAATCGTTAATTTTTTTAAAGTTAATTATTAAATTTAAATTAATCGGTCGCAGCCCTAATAATTAGTATTTGAAAAGCCGCCGAAAGACGAAGAGAAAGTACACCGATCTGCTAATCTCATAGTGCACGTGAATACTTAACAGGTCTAATGCAGTAGAACTTAACCTTTAAATGTTTTCCCGTTTAAGTAATCAACTCCTCCCTTCCCCGTGTTTGTCCGATCCTGCCTTTTCATGTAGAAAACGCGCAAGGTCAAAGTCACTAGCGCGACAATTTTCCGACGTCACGAGCATGCACGTCACATGCATCCCACTTATTTTTATTCCTCCCGCATCGACTGGCAGAAATTACCCTACAATGAAACCCATGTTCGGTAACTTAGCAACGGAGTTTAATATTCCATTTTACCAGAAAAGTGAATGTTACCTGAAAGCGAATTTTGAAGAGTTAATATCTTCATAGACAGCGCAATGCACTTGAAATCTGTATGTATTTTATAAGTAATTCTTATTGTTTCCTGAAGAAAAGCTTTACGGTCAAGAGGTACCTGTCAAATTAGTCTCTACGTTTTGCAAGTTACCGGAGATGCTGTGCATGACAAATTAATGTACCTTTTAACGTTAAAGAAAAACGCCTTTTACTTTCAGCTGTAAAAACTAGAATAAATAGAATGGATCATCATTTCAAACAAATGGATTCCGTCTTTTCTACAATTATTAAATTCATAGAGATGTTAATTGTTGGAGAGCCACTGAAGATGGTGAAACAATTTTGAGTAATAAATGTATAAATATTGACATAGATACTGTTGGCGCAGATTCACATTTGTAAAGCTGACCTGGGTTTCCTACTGACCCAGTCTAAAATGGGTACCAAGAAATGTATTCGAAAGTAAAGGCGGCCGGTATCAGCCACCGAGCGCCGATTGGTTTATAAAAGTAAAGGCGGCCGGCATCACCCACCGAGCGCCGATTGATTTATAAAAGTAAAGGCGGCCGGTATCAGCCGCCGAGCGCCGATTGGTTTATACAAGTAAAGGCGGCCGGCATCACCCACCGAGCGCCGATTGATTTATAAAAGTAAAGGCGGCCGGTATCAGCCACCGAGCGCCGATTGGTTTATACAAGTAAAGGCGGCCGGCATCAGCGACCGAGCGCCGATTGGTTTATACAAGTAAAGGCGGCCGGCATCAGCGACCGAGCGCCGATTGGTTTATACAAGTAAAGGCGGCCGGCATCACCCACCGAGCGCCGATTGATTTATAAAAGTAAAGGCGGCCGGTATCAGCCGCCGAGCGCCGATTGGTTTATACAAGTAAAGGCCCGGCTCCATATGAAATGCTCATAAAGCGTGTAAACAGGACTTTTACTTGTTATTAGTAGAATTAATTAGCGCTTAGACAACTAGAGAGAACATCTAGAGGTTTGAGCACTCACTAGCTATTTCTAATAGACTGGGTCAACGCCACATGTGTGTATGTGCGCGCGCGGCGCGTGCGCACGTATGTGTGTGTGTGTGTGTGTGTCTGTGGCAGAGAGAGACAGAGAGAACGAACGAACGAACGAACGAACGAACAGACTTTATTTTCAAAGGGTAACAAATTGGGCACGCAGGCCCGTCTTACATTCGGCCCTTCCAATCACTCATCTTTCTTTCATCAACAGTGCATAGGAAAAAAAACATTGTCACATGAATTTTGTAAACATAAACAATGCATATTACTATGTTATGAGACACATCAACCACCCACCCACACATCTCCCATTCACTCCAACTCCACCACCCAACCACACACATACCCACACACACATACATGCCCCTACCCATCCACCACATCCCTACACCTACACATCTCCCCACCCACACACACCTCTCACCCACCACACACCCCATCCACCCACACCCCAAGCACACATACATTCCCCAACCCACACATCCCCCACCCACACACATCCACCCACCTACACACATCCTCTACCCGTCCCATTACCCACCAACAATCACTCACTCACATATCCTCCTCTACCCACACACCTCCAATCACTCACACATTCCTCAGCCACACATTCCCCACACACATCTCCCCGTCAACTCACATATTCCGCACCTACCCACACACAAATTCCGCACCCAGCCACATAATCTCCCATCTCCCCCAGCCCACTCACAGATCCCGAGCCCACCCCTACAAACATCCCCCACCATCTCCTAACCTACACACACTCACCCACCCACATATCCTCTACCCACCCACACATCCTCTACCCACCCATCCCCCAACCAAACATCCTTTAACCACACACCCTTACTCATATACAATCACCCACCCACACATCCGGTACCCAACCACACATCCTCCACCCACCCATCCCCCAGCCACACATCCCTTAACCACACACCCCTACCCATATACACAAACATCCCGAACCACGCACAATCTCCCCGCCCATACACACATCCCTCACACACATCCCCACCCACCAACACATCCCCCATTCACAAACACACACCTCCCATCCACGCACACACAACCCACACATACATCCCCAACACATACACTCATCCCCTCACACATCCCTAGACACACGTACTTATCCCTCAACCACTAACACACCCACATCCCTCACTCACTCATCAAAACATACATCTCCTATCTACCCACCCACACTCACACACCCAACCACCCATCTAAACACACATCCCCCACCCTCACACACATCCTTCACCCACCCACCCACACATACATTCTTTATACACACCCAGCTCCCCTCCCACGCAACACCACACCCACACACATCCCAAAGACACATCCCTCACCCACACATCTCCTACCCATCTACACATCCCCCAACTACAATCACCCTCACTACCCACACATACATCCTCCATCCAGCCACACACACCCCCACCCAGCCAGACATATCCCCTACCCACACACACATCCCCAAATCCATCACCCACACCTATCACGCACCCCTCCCCCAACCTACACACATCCCCCACACACATTCACCCACACATCTCTCACCCACACATCTCTCACCCACACACACACTCCCCACCCATCCACCCCACACACATACACATCCCTCACCCACACACACATCCCCAAACCCACACATACCCCCAACTACAATCACCCTCACTACCCCCACATACATCCTCCATCCAGCCACACACACCCCCACCCAGCCAGACATATCCCCTACCCACACACACACATCCCCAAATCCATCACCCACACCTATCACGCACCCCTCCCCCAACCCACACACATCCCTCACACACATTCACCCACACATCTCTCACCCACACACACAATCCCCACCCATCCACCCAAGCATCCCACACCCATACACATCCCTCACCAACACACACATTCCCAAACCCACAACCACCCCACCTGCAGACATCTCCTACCCACCACATATCCCCACACCCACATATATCCCCCACCCATCCCATAACCCACTATCAATCATCCATCAACATATCCTCCTCCACCCACTCACCCACAACCACCTAGCCAAACACGCATCCCTACCCACACACACATCTCCCCGCCAACCCGTACATCCCGCACGTACCCACACACAAATCCCCCACCCACCCACACAATCCCACCCCGCCAACCCACACACCCTGAGCCCACTCACACACACATCCCCCCATCCCCCAATCTACTATTATGATCAAACTCCCACACTTTACACACACATACAGTGACGATTGTCGTGAGCATTGTCGCAAAATTGTAAAGAAAATGGAGAAAAATTGTACATATACATTTTGTAACTTCAAAAATAGTGATGCAATTAAACTCTCTCTCTCTCTCTCTCTCTCTCTCTCTCTCTCTCTCTCTCTCTCTCTCTCTCTCTCTCTCTCTCTCTTCTTACACACACACTCATATATATATATATATATATATATATATATATATATATATATATATATATACATACACACACACATATATACATATATACATATATACATATATATATATATATATATATATATACATATACATATATATATATATACATATACAATATACATATATATATATATATATATATATATATATATATATATATATATATATATACACACACATACACATATATATATATATATATATATATATATATATATATATATACATATATATATATATATATATATATATATATATATATACATATACACATATATATATATACATACACATACATATATACACACACACACACACACACACACATACATATATATATATATATATATATATATATATACACATACATATATATATACATACACACACACACAGGCACACACACACTTCCTTACTCACTCACACTCACTAACTCTCTCACTCACTCTACAGTAGTGTGCATGCGATTATATTATACATGATAAAATCAAGTGGCATACATATGATACCTCGTAATATGAAAGATGAGAATACATAGAAAACATGATAAAATCAAGTGTCATACATACAACATGATAATGTGAAAGATGAAAATACAAAATATGGAATGGAATGTTACAGGACATGCGTGCACTCAACTCTCTCTCTCTCTCTCTCTCTCTCTCTCTCTCTCTCTCTCTCTCTCTCTCTCTCTCTCTCACTCACTCATACTCCCTAATTATCTCACCCACTCTACAGTGATGTACATGTGTTCATGTTATAAATTATAACATCAATTGGCATTCAAAATGATAATATGAACATGAGAATACACAACATATATGGAATAGCATGTTACATGATATTCGTGCGCTTAAATCTCTCTCTCTCTCTCTCTCTCTCTCTCTCTCTCTCTCTCTCTCTCTCTCTCTCTCTCCTCACCAACACACACTCATAGACACTCACAAACAATGTGCGTACACATACACACATTAACAAGTCCATTCTTCCACTGTCTCTCTCTCGTTCGCTCACTCCCTCTCTCTCTCTCTCTCTCTCTCTCTCTCTCTCTCTCACTCGCAATCACTATGTCACCCATTAAGTCACTCTCTCCATCTTTCATTTACTCAATATCACACTCTCTTTCACTCTCACTCACACACAGACAGACATACACCCTCTCGCTATCAAATACACATTCCCTCGCATACACACGAAAACATATACACACAGACAAATACACACACACACACTCTCTCTCTCTTTCACACTCATTAACTTCTCATGCACTCTCTCACTCACCCACTGTCTCTCTCTTGCACACTCACTCGCTCTCACACTCACTCACACACGCACATACACACAAATTCTCCCCCTCACTCACTAACTCACTCTCCCTTACTCACTCACTCACCCGGCGGCTCTCTAACTCACACTCACGCACTCACTCTCTCACACAGACAGGTATACACACAACACAATCTCTCTCTCACACTAACTAATTCTCTCACTCAATCTCTCACAAATACGTGTACACAGACATTCACTTAATCTTTCAGCCTCGCAGGCACACGCGCACACACACTCTCTCACTTATTCTGTCTCATACTTACTATCTCACTCACATTCTTTCTCATTCACTCTCTCACCCACTCTCTCACTCATACAGTGTAAAATAATAGTGAAAAAATGATACCAGTAGGTGACTTATGGAGGCATATAGTCGGTATGAAGTAAGTATTGAAAGAGTTTTCGGTTGAATGTGTAGGGACTCATTGGCGTTTTCAGATCTGGTGGAAGGCTATTCCACAAGTGAGCACCAGAATACGCGAGACATGTTTTGTATAAGTCCAATCTAGGCATAGGAATCTGTAATAAATTTAAGCGCTTGCTGTTCATTGCATTAGATTGAAGTAACGGTAGAAGATACTCTGGGGTATTTTCAGATATAATTTTATTCACTAATTTGGCTTTGTTAAAAAGGAATCGCTTTCGAAGTGGTAGAAGTCTTAGATGACTATATAAGTTATTACTTTCAACGTGCTTTATGCCAGAAACTAGACGTATAGCGCGGTTTTGAAGCGAACACAGTCGTTTCATATTAGATTTAGGGCACCCATCCCAGACTGTGGAACAATAGTCGAGAGGTGATTGGATATAGCATGCATAGAATATTTTTCGTGTGCTTTCATCCAAGAAGTGCTGAATTTTAGTAAGTTGGTAAACTTTTTGTGCTATTCTCTTTGTGAGGACGTGAACATGAGAGCTCCAGTTTAGATGTCTGTCAATTAAAAGACCTAATGTTTTGTGTTCATTTACATTAACTATAGGTAACGTGTCGACGTGGAGATCGAGCGGTGCCCCAGTTATGGCTAGGGTCTGTAGTTTTTGTCTGGTCGTTATTAGCATGGATTTGGTTTTGTTAATGTTAATAATCATGCGGTTTTCATTGCTCCATCTACTAAGGTTATCAAGTTCGTTTTGCAAAGAGCTCTCCAAGTCACTAAGGTTCTCTTGACTAGTGTATATAGTGCAGTCGTCCGCAAATAGGTCACACGAAGTATTGAGGTATAAAGGAAGATCGTTAATATACACTGCAAAAAGCAGCGGACCTAGTATTGAGCCCTGGGGCACACCAATATTAAGTTGTGTGGGTTTTGATAGACAGTTATTGAAGGACACTACTTGTTGTCTGTCGGATAAAAATGACGTAATTAGGTTCACCATACCTGTGCTAGTTTTCATTTGTTTGAATTTTCTAATTAAAATATCATGATCTACCATATCAAAGGCCTTTTTAAAGTCTACAAATACTGCTCCACAAATGTTGCCATTGTTGATACAAAGATGCCAGTTATCGGTCATTTTTGTTAGAGCACTATGGCAAGAATATTTAGGTCGAAACCCAGATTGACTGTCAATTATTAGATCGTTGTTAATTAAATGGTGTAATGTTATTTTATGTATGTGTTTTTCTAATGGCTTTGATAGCGACGATAGTAAAGAAATAGGTCTATAATTACCCAAGACGCTATTATCAGTTGAGCCATTTTTAAGTAGAGGATAAACTTTAGCAATTTTAAAGGCAGATGGAAAGTAGTTCTTGGACAGGCACTGATTATATATGAACGTCAAGAGAGAGAGAGAGAGAGAGAGAGAGAGAGAGAGAGAGAGAGAGAGAGAGAGAGAGAGAGAGAGAGTAAAGGTATGCATCTGTCTGTCATGGACTCACCAGGAGAGTAATCCGTGAAATATTTATTCGTTCTTTATGCATGGAAAACTTCAGAACTCTTGCAGTCTGCTCATCGCACTGTGTTAGAAGCGTTCTGTGTGAAAGCTGTCAAGTAAATTATTGATGTTCTTTATTACGTGTTGTTTGTCAAAGCTGAGACAAGCATATATTGACGAAGCCTGAAGAACTGAAGTCACATGAAAGTGATGTTTTATTCTGCGAGATATAGCAATGGACGTAGTTTGCAAAGCAATGTAAACATTGTCTCTCTCTCTCTCTCTCTCTCTCTCTCTCTCTCTCTCTCTCTCTCTCTCTTTCTCTCTTTCTCTCTCGCTCTCTCTCTGCTTCTGTATATATCTATCTTTCTCGCTGACTCTGTATCTATATTTCTCTCTATGTTTCTCTTCTTCTCCTTCTTTCTGCCTCTATCTCTGTCTCCGTTTTTCTTTCTTTCTTTCTTTCTTTCTTTCTTTCTTTCTTTCTTTCTTTCTTTCTTTCTTTCTTTCTTTCTTTCTTTCTTTCTTTCTTTCTTTCTTTCTTTCTTTCTTTCTTTCTTTCTTTCTTTCTTTCTTTCTTTCTTTCTTCCTTTCTTTCTCTGTCTCATTTTCTCTGTATCCTTCTCTTTCCTTTTCACTATTTTCCCCCCTATTTTCTGCCGTTTGTCTGTCTGCCCTACTGTCTGTCTTCTGAGTGTTTCTGCTTGCCTCCCTGTCTGTCTGTATTTGTCTAACACACACGCTCTCTCTCTCACTCTCCCTCACTTCCTCTCTTTCTATGTCTCTCTCTTCCAATCCAAGTTCTTTCTCTCTCACACTTTTGTTTTAACGCTCCCATTCTCTTTCTCTCTCCTCTCTCTTTCTCTCCCCCTTCCCTTTCTCTCTTTTTCTGTCTATCTTTCTCGGTCTCTCCATCTCCCTCTTTCACTCTATCAATCGTAAGTGAGTATATGTGTATGGTAGGAAGTGTATTATTGAATATTATCTCTGCGGCTAATAGATGGCTTCGACCCAATAGGTCAAATGGGCTGGTGACATACGCTTAGACACCACCGATCTGTATGCTCAAGACATGCTGTGTACACAGAATTAAGAGAAGAGGCTTTAATACATGGTTTGAGTTGGCATGGAGAAGAATGATAGAAAAGGATGTAGTATTTGTTGTAGTAGCTGTCGTAGTCGTAGTAGTAATAGTAGTAGTAGTAGTAGTAGTAGTAGTAGTAGTAGTAGTAGTAGTAGTAGTAGTAGTAGCAGTAGTAGTAGCAGCAGCAGCAGCAGCAGCAGTAGTAGTAGTAGTAGTAGTAGTAGTAGTAGTAGTAGTAGTCATAGTAGCAGTAGCAGTAGTAGTAGTAGTAGTAGTAGTTGTAGTAGTAGTAGTTGTAGTAGTAGTAGTAGTAGTAGTAGTAGTAGTAGTAGTAGTAGTAGTAGTAGTAGTAGTTGTTGTAGTAGTAGTAGTAGTAGTAGTAGTATTAGTAGTAGTAGTAGTAGTAGTAGTAGTAGTAGTAGTAGTAGTAGTAGTGATAGCAGCAGCATCAGTAGCAGCAGATCTACCTTGTATCGAAGTGAGCCTGTCCACTTATGCCCAATTAAGGAAAAGGCGTAATTCTTCTTCTTCTTCTTCTTCTTCTTCTTCTTCTTCTTCTTCTTCTTCTTCTTCTTCTTCTTCTTCTTCTTCTTCTTCTTCTTCTTCTTCTTCTTCTTCTTCTTCTTCTTCTTCTTCTTCTTCTTCTTCTTCTTCTTCTTCTTCTTCTTCTTCTTCTTCTTCTTCTTCTTCTTCTTCTTCTTCTTCTTCTTCTTCTTCTTCTTCTTCTTCTTCTTCTTCTTCTTCTTCTTCTTCTTTAGGACATTTGACTCTCACTGTTGTGGTGTTATCTCCCACCCCAGCTGGCCCATTTAGAACAGCCAAAGACATCCTGGTTAGCCCTCAAGGGAAGGCAAGGGCAGACCATGGGCATTCCCCGCCATCCAAGGAGGCTTCCATAATTTCCGAGCCAACGCACAGCGCTCTGGTACTGGGCTCACCCAAGGAATCGTCACGTCCTGCACATGGCTGCTTAGCCTCACTTGCGTATTTGGGCCTTCCGTTCACCACAGGCCAGTGTTTCCCAAAGTGGGGCTTACGCCCCACAGGGGGGCAATTCGATTGTTAAGGGGGGCAATTCGAAAATGGAATAAATCGGCTGGATATAACAAAACGAGGAGACTTGAGACTGAAGTTAATTAAATTGGAACCTGAAACAACATCTCTTTGCAGCAAGCATCAAGCGAAAGGATCTCACTAAATTTAAATAATCACTAATAATTAAAACAATACAGAAAAATCTTTCATTAAAATTATGTTTTACTTGAATGTCAGTTCTCCATTGTATGTTTTGAAGATTTACTTACTGTGTTTGCTCAATAATTTCTTAGTGATTATCGGTCTTTGGCTAGGATCGGGTGCATTTGCTGATTCTCCCCCCCCCCCCCCCCCAGTAGCAGCAGATCTACCTTGATACACAAGGTATATCATATATTTCTGGTCTGGTCGGGGGCCGGGATGGTCAAATAAAAACACATCACATATCTTCACCTTAGATGTGGCCCTAGTGGACCACTGTGGGCAATAGCTCACAGTGAGACTTAGGGTCCACACAAAAAAGGGGGAAGGCGGGGGAACCAGCTTGTCTGGGGTAACCGCCAACACCCCCCCCCCCCCCGCCAAAAAAAAAAAATTCACTCGACACACAGAGACGCGGGACCAGGTGGGGGGGGGGGGGGGGCCTCTGGCCCCTCTGGGTACAGTGAGCCCTTCTAACATTAAAAAAAAATCAAGTTTCTTTAGTGAAAATTTCAATTTTTGAATATTAAAAATGATGCATATATTGGGGCGGGGGGAGGGGGGCATAAGAATTTTAGAAAGGCTTAGGTTGGGCATGCAAAAAAAAAAAAGGCTGGGAAACACTGCCATAGGCTGTTCTTCCGGAAACCAGAAGAATGCAGTGTGAAGATGACATCCACACAGTGAGCTTTCGATTCGGACTTTCCACGTAATGGATTTGCTATCCAAGCAATATTCCATTTCGTGCCACTAGGACACTTTTTCCACCTTTTATGAAGCCCACACAGTGAGCTTTTAATTCGGACTTTCCACGTAATGAATTTGCTATCCAAGCAATATTCCATTTCATGCCTCTGGGAGGCTTTTGTAACTGACATACCTGTGGTATGAAGTGTGGCAATTTAAATACTTCATGCAGCTTTAAATGTCAACCTGAATTTAGTTAAAGTAAGCTGCAGTCAACTTGAGCTTGTTGATATCTCCATAGAGCTTGTCCTCAAATGAAGCAGGTGTGGGCCAAAATATCTTTCTCTGTTCTGCATATATTGGGCACTCCTGCAGCAAGTGTTTAGCTGTCATTTTACCAGTTCCACAATTACATTCATCGGTATCTCCTATCTTTAGTTTATTGAACAAGTGGTATTTCAGCCTATTTCCTGTGCGGAGTCTGACGATTGCTACTTGTTCTCTTCGGTAGAGTTTGTATTATGCATCATCCTTCTGGTGGCCTGGATGCTCTGATTCCCATTTGGCTGTATAGGTGCTTTTTATAAACCTCTTTGCCTCATTATAGGTTATGTCTATGTCAGGCTGTGGTAGTCGTCCATCCTGTTTTGCTAGTCTGTCAGCCTCTTCATTTCCAGGTATACTGCAATGTGATGGGATCCACTGTATTACAACTGTTTTTTTGGATTTCTGGCATAGGCCATGGAGTGCTGCTCTTAGGTCAGCTAGTTCTGTGCTGATTTTGCTCTTCAGTATTGAGACAGCTGACTTTGCATCTGTGAAGATAGCTATTTGCTTCTCTCTATTTTCCTCCAGCAAGAGCATTTCTGCTGCAGTTTTCAAAGCCTCTACCTCCGCTTTGAAGTTACTTGAAAATTTTCCAATTGCCACTGATTGTGTTTTTTTTTTTCCCGCTCCATTTTTTAAATTTAGGAGAAACCCTCCTCCTCCATTTTCTGTTGAATTTGTGGCTGTTCCATCTGTATATGCATGGGTCCAATTGCTGCTTGGGTAATGTTCTTGTATGTAGTTTAGGGTTATTTTTCTTCTTTCGGTTTCATGCTGAGTGTTCTTTTTCTCAATGCCAGGAATATTTTCTGTCATCTCAGGCAGATGCTGCTGTCTCCAAATTGGGAACTTGAGTGCATTGTAAATGGGTTTGACTGTTGATATGTTAAGTATGGGATCTCCCCTAATCTTTCGTTGTGCAGTTTCTTCAAAGTTGCTACGCTTCAGTCTTCCCTTTCCAAAACCATTAAACCTGTTATACATAGGGTGGTCTGTCAATCTTCTAAATTTTTCTGCTTGTTGCTGGTCTCTGCTATCTCTTCTATCCTGCATTGGTTGTAAACAAGTGATCTTTTCTAGTTCATTAATAGGCGTTGTCTTCAGGCTTTCAGTTATGATTCGCATTCCTTGATTTTGGACTCTACTAATTTTGTTAAAGTTTGACTTAGCTGCTGTTGCCCAAGCTGCAATGCCATATTCTAGTACTGGCCTCACCCGTCCAGTATATAACTTCTTGAGAACTTTCTCATCTGCTCCCCACGTTGTACCAGCAAGCTTTTTCATGATTGTTATTCTTTGCCTTGTTCTTGTTCGATTTTTCGCAACCTGTGTCTTCCATGTCAGGCGACGATCAAAGGTGACTCCTAGATAGTTTGGATTTTCTTCATGGCGCAATATTTTTCCATTCAATACCAGCTTAGTTTGCTGAGTATTATATGGGAGGGAGAACACCGTGCATGTTGTTTTCTCCTCACTTATCTTCACTAGCCATGATTTTGACCAGTTCTCTAGCGCTAATAAGGCTTGCTGTATTCTGCTGTTAGCTGTACTAATATATTCTTCAGATGTCCATATAGCTAGGTCATCTGCAAAGGAGGATGTGTGTACTTTGGCTGGAAAATTTTCCGTGATGTCATTTATATATGCTAGGAATAATGTTGGTGAAAGAACTCCTCCTTGGGGGACAACTTGCTCCAACAGCATCATTTTGCTGGCTTGTCCTTGTACTTTTGTCCTTGCAGTTCTGTTCTCAAGGTAGTGGCTGATCCATATATACATTTTCCCACAAACATGCATTTTTTTGCACTTTTACTTTAAGTCCTTCCTTCCATACTTTAGCAAATGCTTTTTCTAAATCTATTCAGACCGCTAGTGTGTGTTTTTTCTCTTGGAAGGCATCCTCTATTTCCTGAGCTATATACGTTATTTGATTTTCAGTGGATCTGTACTTTCTGAATCCTGCTTGGTGTGGTGTTAAGAGTTTGTTTTCTTCCAGATGCCATGTTAGCCTGCCATTGATAATGCGTTCCATTAATTTTCCTACACAGCTAAGTAGACTGACATGTCGATAGCCATTTGGTTCTTCCAAGTATTTTCTTTTCTTTGGGACTGGTATTAGTATAGCTTCCTTCCATGCCTGTGAGACTATTCCCCTCTTCCAGCTGCAATTTAGGACTGCTGGTAGTTTCTTTTTTGCCTTAGTGCCTAGCCCTATTAGCATTTCATTTGTGATTCCATCCTTTCCTGGTGATTTCTTCTTTTTTAGGGTATTCATTGCCTGTTCAATTTCTTCCATTTTTAGATTTGCCATCACATATTCTGCTGCTGTCTCTGTATTACTATGATGTATCTGTTTGTCTTTGATTGCTTTCTTCTGTTGGGTTGTAATATCAATGTGGTTTGCACTGGCATAGTGTTCCATTAGTGCATTTGCAGTCTTGTTTCCTGTAAGCAAGGCATTTCCTTGTTTAATTGTTATTTGTTTGTTTTTAGGTCCTTCATTGTTCATGGCTTTCACTAGTTTCCATAGCTTGTTTCCATCCCTGTCAAAATTCAGGTTTTCTGTTTTTTCCCTCCAACAATCTCTTGTTGTTTAATTTACTGTTCTTTTATATTTTGCTGAGATGGCTTTGAGAGAGATGTTCTCTTCAGTTGTTTGTTCTCTCTCTGCTGTCTTTCTGGCATTTTCAACTTTGACCTAAAAAATTTGTAGTTCTTCAGTCCAGTATGGTTTGTAATTTTTCCTCGCTCCTCTTGGAATAGACTCAGTGGCCGCCTGTATTATTGCTCTGTTTAGACTTTCCACCATTTGCTTCATGTTGCCATATCGTGTATTTATGTTTTCACAATATTTATCTGCTAGTAAGGCAAATCTGTCCCAATCTGCTCGTTTGTAATTCCAGCGGGGCAAAGGCTTTTGCTCCCGTGGAACATACTCCATATTCATTACAAGCTTGATTGGTCTGTGGTCACTACCTGCTAATTGGTCAAGCACATGGCGATCGATTTTGTGGAGAATGTCTCCTGTGCAGAAAGCTAAGTCTGGAGTAGAATTGGTAAACCATCTTCTGGAGTAGAAGCTCGGTGTGTCATCCGCTTTGTTGAGTAGATGGAGATTTGAGTCTATTTCCCAGTCCTTTACTTCATCTCCTCTTTTGTCTGTATTTGGGTATCCCCATCTTTCTGAACGGCTATTAAAGTCTCCGACAATAATGCAATTTGTGTCAGTTATTTTCATGTTTGAGAGTGTAAGGTCCTTATCTGCTGGGCTATACAGATTGTAAATTCTTATTTTCACGTCCTTTATCATCATATCAACACCTATAATTTCCGTTTGGTTGTCAGAGATCACAGATACTTCGCTGCAAGGTATTGTATTTCGTGTAAGTATTAGAACTCCTTCTTTGTGTCCTTCGCGGTCAAAACGTGTGGTCTGACCGAGAATTTGCGATTGGCGTTGAGGTGTGTCTCTTGAATGCATGCCACATCTATTCTATCTTTATGAAGACGCTGTGTCAGGGAGAATTTCTTGTTATAAACTCCTTCGGCGTTCCACTGTAGTATGTTGAGTGTCCGGGGTGATTGGTCAATAGCTCTTAACCTACTCCTCTGTGCCTTGACTCCACAGCACAGGGGAAGGTGACCACCAGTTGTCATGGGTGGACCCCCTCGAGGCAGGGGGCCCGGCACTATCACCGCCTGATGGGATTTCGCAGGATTAGCACCATAACGATTAATTTTAATTTGTGACATCATGAATTAAGTTACGTTGCACTGCTTTGTCAAGCCTGTGGCTCAGTACATCCGATTTCGACGAGCATTGTTTCGGGGTGCTTTCCCTAGCCTTTGACTGTCCCCAGTCTACCTACAAGGCAGCAGGTTTGTGTATCTCTTAGTCTGGTCCCTCTCCCTTGACCTGTCCGACATAGGTGACCCTACCAGTAGCTGTGCTACCATCGGCATAGCTCTTAGGGTCATTGGAACGCTCAAACCCCTCTACCTCGTCACGGTGGACACACAGCAGAGGGAGACGTAATACTGCCCGCTTAAAATGTCTGCGCCATATCTTCAGCCTCTCTTCCAATGTCACAGTAGCTAAAGCTGAAGTGCTCCTACACAAACGATCATGCACACGCCTTCTTAGTCAGCCTGGTATGTGACAGTTAGGTCATGTATACCCTTTAACAAATAGACAATACCCTTGATCATAAAGACACATTCCAACGGACATTTTCAATGGGCAGCTGACGCATTTTTAGTCATATAGCATTTTTTTTATTGAAGCCCTCAATCACCACTCATCCCTGACTATGGGTCCATAGGTCATATTAGTAAGGATCCAACAGGTGGATTGTCAGACATGCCTGTTGTGTTGCTCGTTTCTCTTCACCTTGTATGAAGTAGTCTTCACAGAGTTCTGGATATTTTACAGTAGATATCTATGCGTTACGATCTGGAGGTCGTTTCCACACACACCTCGCGGTGTCAACGTTAAACATTCCCATGTCTGACTTGCACGATATTTGAATCGTTTCTGTCTGTGAACTTCAATTTTAATGCTACTAGGCGTCAGCTAGCCGTCTCCCTGGCAAAGGCGTTATGGACGCGGTTCGTAATTCCGCTTGTCTGCGCTCGAAACACAACTGAGATCGATTTGGCAGCAGACCTTGTCGCGCTGGGTTTTAACGTGATGGTACGGGAGCGAGCGATTGAGAGAAGCTAGTATATATAAGGGTCGTTCATTTGAAACCCGTTCCAATTGCTTTATTACAAAAGCGTGAAAGAAACATTAACAGGTGTGGTAGAATTAAACAAAGCATTCATTTTGAATGAATTATGCAATATGGGTTGGTCTGAAGAAGTCGCCGTAGGCATTCAGGCAAGCATCCCATTGCTTAGGTAGGTGGCGAATGCCGTCCGCAAAAAAAGGATTGTGGTTGCTCACTGAACCAACTGTTTACCGCGTTCATTACGTCTGCATCCGTGTAAAATCGTTGCCCCTTGAGAGCGTTTTTAAGAGGTCCGAACAAATGAAAATCACATGGTGACAAATCAGGACTAAAAGCTGGATGTTGCAGAATTTCCCACTTAACGTTTCTAATGCTTCCTGCACAATCTTTGCGACATGCGCACGAGCATTATCGTGCAAAAAATCACACCGCGAGAAAGAATGCCGGGTCGTTTATTCTTGATGCCTTTTTGCAGCTTGTCTAGTGTTTGCAAGTAGTGGGTAGAGTTGATGTTGACACCAGGTTCTTTAAAGTAGGCCAAAAATAGCCCTTCATGGTTAAAAAATGCACCTAGCATAACCTTACCAGCGGCAACCTGTAACTTGAATTTTTTGGCTTTTGGTGATCCAGCATGCTTCCATTGCATGCTCTATTTTTTGCTGCTCGGCTCAAAGTGGTGACACCATGATTCACCGCCAGCCACTATGAGGAAGAGAAATGCATCACCCTCCACTCTGTAACGCAGCAAGTGGTTCAAACACCATCCCATGCGTTCCTCTTTTTGGTGGTCGGTCAACATCCGTGGTACCCACTGTGAACACACCTTCCGATACTGCAGTTTCTTACGAACGACCTTTTGAATTGTCCCAATTGACACATCAAATTCTTTCGCTAGCGAATGTATGCTTCGACAACGGTTTATCTGTACTGTTGCATCAATTTTGGCGATGGTTTTTTCTGTTGCAACAATATGCTCTTGACCCGGCCGTCGAGGTTCTGTAGTGAACTAACGTCCTTTCCGAAACATTCGTGCCCAGTCTGTCACTGTTGTCTTTGACACACATCTGTTACCGTACGCTGTCTACAATCTTCGATGAATGTCCACTGGTCGACATCCTTCAAATGAAAGAAACTGAATCACCGCTCATTGAGCTTCTTTGGACTGTCATATTTTGAAAAAGGCAAAAGATACGGCACCAGGGCCCCATGGGGTCAGGTATGGCCACATGAAGGCTTTGAGCGATGTAGGCCTGAAGGAGATGACCGACTGCTTTAACAAGAGCATTAGGACATCATCAGTACCGTAGGATTGGGTACACCGTTATCTCATCCATCTCCCAAAACCATTCAAGGATCATTCAAAGCTTAGCGGCTTTAGGATCATCACCCTTCAAAATACATTTGGGAAGGTTTTAGAGAATATAGTCGCAGTCAAGCTGCAAGAGTTTTTGGAAAGGGGGAAGCTTCTTCCAAGAGGCCTGGGGAGCTTGAGGCCAGGAAAATATACCTGGTCAAATGCAGCCACTTTTGCCTTTGACGTTTATGAGGGGTTCCAGAGTAGACAGGAAACTATGGCGGTAGCGCTTGATCTCGAGGATGCGTACAATAGAGTTCGATATGATATTTTGATGACCGCACTGATGGAGAAGGGGGTCAATCCCTGGTTGGTGAACTGGATAGCGGCCGTCCTGCATTCTTGTCGGATTGCTCTCCATCTGGGTGCATGGACTTCAGAGCCACACATTTTAACCCCAGGACTGCCACAGGGATCCGCAATCTCACCGGTGCCCTTTAACGTGTATACGAGCAAAACCTAGAAGCACCAGGGGTTGGAAGGATACTAACATTTGCAGATGATATTCTTGCATATAGGTTGGGGAGAGATAGGGAGCAAACAGCCCAGGAGCTACAGGCGACAGTAGACAAAGTGATTGACAACTGCACTGAAATGAGTGCTGTCATCCACCCGGAAAAGGCAGCTGTTTTCTGGTGCTCTCTGGACAACAGGATTGTGAGAGCTGATGTTCCAAGCCTCACGATAGATGATGGAAGCGTCAACAGAGAGAACAAACTGAAGTATCTGGGAATCACATTTGACAGGAGCCCGTCCTTCAAGGATCATGTGGTGACGGTTGTGATAAGATCTCAAAAGGGACTCAACGCACTTAAAACTATGGCTGCAATGGACATAGAGCAGAGAATGCTTTTTACACTATACCAGCACTTGATCCTCTCAGTGATTGATTATGGACTAGGACTGCTCACTGTCTCAAAGAGACAGCTGGTGAGATTGGAGCGCATACAGAACGAGGCTATGCGGGTCATTCTGGGATGCACCAGAGACACCCCAGTGGTGTGTATGAGGTACATCCTTGGTTTGCCGACTGTTGCTGGTAGGCTCAAGGTGATGCAGGCGAAGGCATACCTCATAATAGCTGCTGACACAGATCACCCGTTGCATGAGGCACTGGGCGCAGTTAAGGGCCAGCGACTGATAAGAGGGAAATCATGGATGGCTCAGGCGGAGGATGCGATCAGACAGGTGTGCATCTTGGAGAACATTAGGC
The DNA here is from genome assembly GCA_963921405.1 of Cepaea hortensis. NCBI lineage: Eukaryota > Metazoa > Mollusca > Gastropoda > Stylommatophora > Helicidae > Cepaea > Cepaea hortensis. The sequence goes on from OY992878.1 coordinate 71,728,090, forward strand.
GAGGAGAGGAGTGGGTCATAGTGCCAACGGGGCAGTGAGTAGGGTGAGGACAAGCAAGCTTCGTGCAGAGTGGCTTGCTTCGCTTCAGAAGTCACCGGTGGCAAGCATCGTCTGAATCATTTCTCCGGGGCATGCTGGTGTGCTGGGGAATGAACAGGCAGACAGATTGGCTGGCTCTGCAAAACTTGGTGGAGTATTGATGCATGATAAGGCAGACGTGGTTGCAGCCTTATGGGAGCACGTGTACACCTCGGAGGAGCAAATGGATCACCATGGTCTGGCAAGAATGCGACAGCGAGGAGTGACGAGGGGATCTGGCCGATGCTCGACGCTTAAAGGAAAGGCGAGACGCACATATAATCAGATTGCTACTGGTACTATTTTTGTTGGAACTCTTCGCTGGCCTCTGAGGATGGGGACGGAGTGCTTATGGGAATGCCCCGAATGCTGTGATGTCGGTTCCTAAATCAATCAATCAATCAATCAATCAATCAATCAATGGACGGAGTTTAGATCAACCCGGCTATTTTTCTAAACGGTCAGAAACAGAACCTATGCATCACGGGTCGATAAGCATGTGCTCTTTTATTCATCGGTCAGTAATTATCACATGACTATGACATGTTCATGTTCAACGTACGCAATTGCGCGCGGTGCGGCACGAACGGATTTCAAATGAACGCCCCCCCTCTCTCTCTCTCTCTCTCTCTCTCTCTCTCTCTCTCTCTCTCTCTCTCTCTCTCTCTCTCTCTCTCTATATATATATATATATATATATATATATATATATATATATATATGCATGTGTGTGTGTGGGGGGGGGGGGTCTTGAGTCTGAGGAATTAAGGCAGCCTGGCTAGTGCATAGCCGTGAACTGTGTAAGTTAAGGTTTTCGTTGTTTGCCCCAGACAGAAACAAACCCATGACCTTGCCGAAGATTTGAACTCGGCAAACTAACCACTCTGCCACACATATAGTGTGTTTATTGCCAGTGCAGGATCTATTTGGTCGGAAGCCTGCCTGCTCGCCCTTTAGTTGTTTGCTAATGGCATCTCTTTATCTGTACAGAATGATGCCGACTCATATTTTCAAGGGGACTGGCAATGCCATTATTGCTGTATAACTTCTACACTCGTGTAGGCCACTTTGACTGATGAGGTGAACAATGCTATTAGGAGATATAACTGGAAAATCTGAATAACATGCGAGTTCTAGAAGAACTGCCATAATCTTGGAAAGTCATTGAGAGCGTACTTTAATAGTACACATTGAGAGTATACATTGAGAGTAAATATTGAGAGTATATAATAACAGTATACATTGAGAATGAGGACGCACATAAAATTAAAATATGTCAAACACAACACATTATGTAATTTGTATAAACTTTATTTTGGAAATGTCAACAGATAACAGCAGCACAACGTTTACACACAAAAATCATAAAATGTGTCACGGTTATCACAGTTCCCGAACAAAGGTCAAAATTGGCGCCAACTAATGGAGGTAACTGAGAAATAAACGTTCTCTTGTCCAACTAACAAGCGATCCATATGTCAGGTGTACAAATGTCAGCTCTCCGATCACTTGTTTCTATCCACAAGTGACCCACCCACACGTCTTCGTGTTCACACAGTCTACGCACACGCATACATACAAAAGCACACACATGCACGCACTACACACACACACACACACACACTTTTATATAGTAAAAGACCATTTTCCACACCTACAGTGGTCTTAGATATATGTCTGTTGTGTCTCTCTGAGGTGGAGGAGTGTTTCTGATATCATATAGTGCTGGGCAGTAGACAATGTGTTATCAACCGTTTATAGAGGCGTGTCTTCTTCTTCTTCTTTCGTTCGCCTAAATTATGTTTATAACTGCAATGTTGTAGAGGTGTGTAACAATTTTTATATTTTCAAAACAACATTGGAAGAGTGTTTCTGATATCATAAAGTACTAGGCAGTAAAAAGGTGTTACCAACAGTTTATAGAGGTGTGTAAACACTGTCATAGTTTCAAAATAACGTTTTCCGAGTGTGAATTTGAATGATGAAGATACAAATACTAGGTTACACAACCACTGCCTGGCATATTTCACTGCAGCACATCAGGGGCATAATAATAATAATAATAATAATAATAAGTCTTTATTTTCAAAGGGTTAAGAATTGGGCACGCAAGCCCGTCTGACATTCTGCCCTTCTTCTCTATTCGGCAGAAGTGTATTGTATATTTCAGCTTGAAGTATTCAATGCTCTGCTTTGTTTTATGTTGATTGACTTCTGCTGTATGCTCCTGACGAGAAGCAGCGGCATATGCCAGACAACAAATTATGCAGCCTATTGTTATAATTTCGTCTGTAGTATGTGTCATCTTCTCAGGTGTAACATACGTAATATAACTGGCCAGTCTTCAACTGATCAATCAATCAATAAATCATGTGCCATGCCGGAAAGCGTGGGCGGTCATGACTCGCCATTTCACTCGATCACTAGAGTCGTGGATCAGCTCAGTGTTCCTGTCTCGTCCATGCCATGTGGCCAAGCCATCCAGGTATTTTCCTCTCGGTCTTCCTCTTGGTCTGTTCCCTTCGATCTTGCCAGTTGTCACTAAGTTCTCCAATCCATTTCTTCTCATAACATGCCCACTGCATATTTTCAGATGCATAATATAAAAGATATCAGAAATCTGTTCAGAGACATACCAGTTGATATATTTGATATTAGTCAGATCTATGATAAATAATACATGTGACGTTTCTTTAAATGCATAATAAGAAATATACCTGACCTTGACCGAAATGGGTGGGAAGCGATGTATTTGACTTCTCGGAGGTTAGCATGGCCGAATGAGTTAAGAGCGCTCGCCCTTAAACATCCGGTGTGCTGATGCTGAGGTAGCGGGTTCAACCCCTCCACCGATCAGTTGGACTAAAATGTTGACGTCTCGCCCTTGACTTGGGGACGTAAATTAAAAGTACATCTGAAGTCGGAGTGGGTTCGCCTCATGGTGAGGGACACTGGTAATAAGAACATCTAGCACACACGCAAAAATCAGCCCGGTGTATTAGAAATAGTAGCATGTGTATGGACTACGCTTGAGTTCAAAGCGAGAACATGCAAAAGAAAAAAAAATAAATGAATTTGACCTTCTTCAGATACTTGATACGTGACATAGGCTGTAAGAGAACTTGATAAGTGACATAGGCTGTAAGAGGACTTGATAAGTGAATAGGCTGTAAGAGGACTTGATAAGTGACATAGGCTGTAAGAGAACTTGATATGTGACGTAGGCTGTAAGAGAACTTGATATGTGACATAGGCTGTAAGAGAACTTGATAAGTGACGTAGGCTGTAAGAGAACTTGATATGTGACATAGGCTGTAAGAGGACTTGATATGTGACGTAGGCTGTAAGAGAACTTGATATGTGACATAGGCTGTAAGAGAACTTGATAAGTGCCATAGGCTGTAAGAGAACTTGATAAGTGCCATAGGCTGTAAGAGAACTTGATAAGTGCCATAGGCTGTAAGAGAACTTGATAAGTGACATAGGCTGTAAGAGAACTTGATAAGTGACATAGGCTGTAAGAGAACTTGATAAGTGGCATAGGCTGTAAGAGAACCGTGTCTGGCCCTTGCGTATTTAGGAAATCCAAGACACAGACGCCTGTTGCATACTTGTAGATCATTATTACATCATGTCTATGGAGCAGTCACGTCGAGTAATCTATGATGAATATTACTCTAGGAATTATTAACTTAATAAACGGAAGATAATTCTCGTACAACAAGTCTCTTATCTGTTTCAATAAATGCAGGATAATTCTCTAACAGTAGTTCTATTATTTATGTTAATGAAATGAAGATAAAACTCGCATACTAGTGATCTGATTTACGCGCACAAATCGAAGAGAAATCTCGTATACAATTCCCTTAGTTACGTCATTAAATTGAGAATATTTTTTCCCCGCGTTTCCATCCTGTTTCAGGATATTGCGGTCAACATCAGCATCTTTCAGCTGTGTGTCGATTCCTAGGCTAGATAACGCTCATCAGTAAGCCACGACTTTCTGAGCGACCGGCTCCATACTCTCATAAGTCACTGGCGCGACTCGAATCGCTTCCAATTCTCGTGCGCTCAGGTCAACCACGAGAGTATTCGGGGTTACGGAGAAAGCTGCTAACTCCTGGGCCAGGCAGACCGGCAAATTGAGAATATATCTGGTATAATTGTTCTCATAGTTATACTAATATATGGTGGATACAATCCATGCCAGTGTTCTTTTATGAACATCAATAAATGGAGAATGAAGCTCATACAATAGTTCTCTTATTCACGTCACCAAATGGAAGAGATAGTTTGTACCACAGTTCGTGTATTAGGTCATAAAATGAAACAGAAATAGATAACATTAATTCTTAGATTTACGATTTTCTTACATGAAAAATACATCTATATCACATTTCTCTGATTTAAATCATTGAATGGCGGATACATCGTGTCAAATTTCTCTTACGCCAATACATGACTGAGAAATCTTGTGTTACATTTTTCTTATTTTCATCAATAAATGGCCAGCAAATACTGTGCTACATTTCTAGGATTGCCGCCTATCAAGCCATAAATGAGGACATTTGGCTCGAAAATGAAGACCTTCGCGGGCTCCTTTCTATATGATACCAAACACACCACAACGTTCTCTTGTGGTTTTTAGAAATGACATTCCCTTTGGTAACAGTTTGCACGATAATTATTATATTGTTGTAATAACAAGGTCACTGACAAATTAATAACATGTAATGTGTTTTAACTGAATATCTCGGATTGTTTTTCTAAATTAACAGAATGTATTCTTATCATTCTTATTTAGATTTCTTGGTTATCTTAAATAATACACGTGAAAGATTTGCTTATCGGATGAGTAATAAAATCTCCTCTTCTCGGTGTACTTTATGTGCATTTAATTGCATTCTTTTATATGCCTCCACTAATGCATGTTTTTTCAGTAAATTTAGATTTTGGTATAATTATTAATGGAAGCATTTCCGTAACATGTCACTGAACCTATATGTTGTAACCCTTAACTGGATCAACAGTGAGGTAATTTCCATTTTTTGACCACTGCATCTTCACAGTTGCAAACAATCTTTGTATACACGCTTTATGTGGTGATAATGAAAAACAAACCTGAGTAGTCACTAACATCTATGAGAATGCTTCATTCTTATACTCACGAACATGATTATCCCATGTTACATTACAAAGAACAGAAGCATCAATATCTTCCATTTCTTCTACAGTTTCTTAAAAAAAAAAAAAAAAAATGGTTAAAACACTGCATATCATCTTAACAAATTTATTTGGTATGAAGGTCTCTGGTTTCGAAATCAAAATTGCAAAAACCAAATTTTAAGAGCCAAAATCCAGGAAATTTTCCATATTAAAAATAAAAGAAGCTCCCGGACAATTCGTGGTGTAAAACAATGAAGGCATGTGCGGGAGAATGAAGACGACTGGCACTTTTCTCTCATGACAATTAAATTAAGTAACGACCCGAGAAGGTTAAACCGGTAAACAAATGCCCGAAGAAGTCGCATGGGTCGATCGAAAGGTGTAAATATCGCAGTTCTGCTGTAAACAGGCACAACGCAATTACGTCCAAAACAACATTTCGTACGGACAAGAAGAGGAAGAAATTAAGCAACGCGGCTAGCGTCTTCGACATTTTTGGGTTTTTCTTGTGAATTTTCATGTCTAGAATCCTTGTCTGTCTCCATCATTACTCGTGCTATGACCTGGCATAAAACTATCGTTGTAGCTGCTATCTGTAAGATACATTTCAAAGTCTGTATCACTCAATCTGCATTGTTTATTTTCCCTCACATGGTTTTGTTCAGTATCAAACACGCCGCTTTGTTCATTTTCAGACACGCCGATGTGATCATTTTCTGTTGAAGTACTTTGCTCTCGAAGTACACTCAATTTGGTTTTTCTCAGAATCGTTTTCTTGAAAATTCTTGGCACCCTCCGACATTTGATCTGACCAAACAGCGAGGCTGAGGCGGATGACACCGGTGCTCTGGAAGGAGAACTCGATGTACAAGTAGATATCTGCGACTGAACTGTTGCCGTATTTCTCATATCGTCGGATGTGACGTCAATTCCTTGTTGTCGCGTTAGCTGCTTCCGATACCCGCGATCACTCAGATGTGGCCACGACCATGGCCGGGAGTGAATTACAGATCTAACAGTGTCCTTGGCCTCGTTGTCAGTCTGCAAGTCACAGCCTTCGCTGCCAATAGAACCATCGCTTCCATGGCTAGGAAGTGAAAAATCTGAGAAGTGTAAACTAGCATCCATTTGCTCCGCTTCTCCCAAGTAGGTCATAAGACCGTTACACACATAGGGAATGCGGGACATGCTTGTGGAGCAGGCGTGGGGTATATCTGGAGCTGACGAACTGGTTCTGATGAAGTGATGGCGAGAAAGGCTTTCATACGTTTTAATAATGATGTGGCTGGATGGGATATTGGAGTCTGATTGGCTATCCCAGATATCGCTATTGTTTTCCTGGTAAATAGGATTCATCTTGACGCCGCGAAGACGTCGTCCTGATATATGTCCTCCGTAAATAGCCTGGTGAGAGAGATAATAAGATAAATGACCATCGTAAATAAATGACCATCGTAAATAGCCTGGTGAGAGAGATAATAAGATATAAGACCATCGTAAATAACCCGGTGAGAGAGATAATAAGCTAAATGAACATCGTAATAGCCTGGTGAGAGAGATAATAAGATAAATGATCATCGTAAATAGCCTGGTGAGAGAGATAATAAGATATATAACCCTCGTAAGTAGCCTGGTGAGAGAGATATTGAGATATATGACCATTGTAAATAGATTGATGAGAGAGATAATAAGATATATGACCATCGTAAATAGTCTGGTGAGAGAAATAATAAGATATATGACCATCGTAAATAGTCTGGTGAGAGAAATAATAAGATATTTGTCCATCGTAAATAGCCTGGTGAGAGAGATAATAAGATATATGACCATGGTAAATAGTTTGATGAGAGAGATATTAAGATATAAGACAATAGTAAAACATTTAATGAGAGGCGCAATACGATTTATGATTACCTTGCATGGCCTGTTTAAAGAGACCATACAGTTTATGAACACGATAAATGGGCTGTTGAGACAAGCAATACATGATCAATGTTAGAAATCCAAAAGGATTGTAACACAATGGATTCCTTATCATTGAAACATAGTAATGAAGACCAGGAATCATGACAACACACGCGGACTGGCTGAGATTTGGCCCAGATTTAGCATCTTTCCTCCAGTGGCTTTAGGCATGTCATTGCCGGCAGTCACCGACCCACGAGAGGAAGGTGTGCAGTAAGAAGAGCCATGATACAGTTAACAATCTGAAGCGATTCTTCCCTTCTCTCTCTCTCTCTCTCTCTCTCTCTCTCTCTCTCTCTCTCTCTCTCTCTCTCTCACACACACACACACACACACTCACCCCTCCTTCCACCCCTACCCCCACTATAATGTAACTAATTACGAACAGTTATATTTGTAAGAGAAACAGCTGTGTGCCTTTTTTCATACCTACATGGATACAATTGCGCATACATTCGTGCACACACACACAAACATATTCATTTACACATATACATATATAGCTACGTACACAGAGAAGCGGTCATGTAAACTTGCATCCATACATAAATACAGACATAAATGAATGCAGACACACAGACCTACAAATACATAAAAAGTAACGGTGGTCGCATAGCAAACACTGCCTTGTGGTGCGAAGTGTTAAAACCTTGACATATTCTACGCCACGACACATGAGGTGCGGTGGCCAGTTCCCGTCCTCATCAACTCTATTTCCAACAGAGTCTGTAACAGAGGAAGGGGTTTTGGTAGTATTTAGGTGGGAAACGACTACAGCACGATTGAGCATCGGGGTCGAACGAGAGGAGAGATGCTCAAGTCGTGACGTGGTTTGTTGTCAAAGGGGCAGTTACCATCAAGCTAGAGAACCAGAAGGTCGCCAACTTAGATCCGGCTGTCATCTATAGTATTAAACACTTTTTATAAGAACCAACTGAGTTCCGTCAATTATGTGAGTTCACCTTGTTACAGAAGGTGAAATTGGTGCCCACGACTCAGGATTCGAGCCTGGTATAACGCGAAGTCTCAAAAATGCTGAAGATCTTTACTCCGTTCATGGCGGTCGCCAAGGACAGAATTGCGGTTCCAGACAAATACTGAACATAAAAAAAAAAAAAAAAAATAGAGTAGCGCAGTTAGAAAAATGGCCAATAACGTATCAGCGAAAAATACAGCGACCAAAAGCCCGCCCAGGGGTGGTTGTCTGTAAGTCTTTTTCAAGACTGGCTGTCAAAATTTTACTGGCGTCAAGAGAAAAGTGAAACTGGCCATAACGAGTTGCGGCACCTGAGATCGTTATCAAACCGGCGAGCGTCAACTGTAGACACCATCCTGGCGACTCCTCTTATCCGTTCATCTAACGGACGTGTCAGGAGCAGAAGTTTTCCTGAAGGTCAAGCCGTCTAACCGTTGTCTCGAGCGAGCGGGAATTTTCCTGAAGGTCGGTCTTGGGTCATCAAGCCACTGAAGAGTCGTTTTAGGTGAGCAGGAAGTTTCTAGTAACTCTGTCAAGTCAAGTACTCGCCTCCAACCAAAATTCAAAATTTTCCATGTTGAGTCGTCAAGTCAAAATAATGGAAAAGCTCAGTAACAACCAGGACGACAGCTGAGTGGCTTATACTTTCATTGATTGGCCTATGTTTTGGTTGACGCAGTCGGACTATCTATAAGCCGCTAGCTTAACCTTTTGGGCTCTGCTACCTCTGAGTCCTTCTCAAAACGTCGATGAAGTACCCCACCCGGGGCGAAATCAGAAGCCAGAAATCTTGTCGGGACCCAACCAGGGGTTGAAATTTATCCAGGCATCCCAAGAGAAGTAACTAACTGAAGAGACGAAGTTACCTGGGGGAAGAGACAGACTACCTGAACTCCGCTACCTGAACTCCGCGACTGATTGAATTTCAGCTGACGCAGAATCCTAGTGTTTGAGTGTAACCTGAAGACGAGTCTAGAGGAATACGTCTTGCTTGGATCAGGAACCGAGAGTAGGGTAATCTGTGAGCCTATTATCTGGTCGAACTGTTCTTGTGTATATGTAAACTGAATTTCTTAAATTAGCTGATTACAAATGAGGTTGTGATTGTTTGTTCTATATAATAATATTTCAGCATAACAGATTCATCACGGCACAGTAGAGAATTATTTCGGCTGAGCTCAAGACAAGTTTGTTTTTTTCCAGGTACTAAGAAGCATATAGAAGAAGATATTGTTTTTAGGCTGAGATAGCATAAAGAGTAAAAATGCACCTGAGCAGAGACTTAGGACGCGTGACTGCATGGTTAGGAGAGTTAAAGGTGGCAGTCAGCGAGGTAGAATGTTTCGTACACTGGTTACAGAGTAAAACAAATAATGTAGGAAGTAATGAGATAAAAAGGAACAACAAGAATAGCCGAGGACAGCCACTACTTAATGAAAATAGGGGACAGTATAGAAACATTTACGTTAGTCCAAGGATGACTAGGGTTAGGAGCTGGTATAATGATCAGGGATACAGAAATGGACATGAGAGAGACTGTTCTAGGAGTTGGCCATCCTATACTGTAAGCGCTAGAAAAAGACGTGACGAATGGTTTGAAAAAAAGACAAAGACAATATCTAAACTCAGGTGTAAGAGACAGAGTTGAACCTGTAAATAAAATACAAACTAGTCCTAAAATGGTTGCGAATGTGACTAGTGGACAGGAAAAGAAAACGATGGTATTAGTGAAAAAAATAAACCGAGAGACACAGACGCAGGCAGGTAATACGATAGAAAATAGTACGCAGACTCAGGTAGATATTGTAGAGAAAAATACCCAAGTGCAACCAACTAAGAAAATAGTAAGGGGAACGCAGACTATTAAGACGGTGGAAATTGCGGAAACACCTCAGGTGAAATTAGAAAAAGGAGACACAGTTGAAGTTAAGAAAGATAGACAGACGAAAACCAAGGACGAAAGGAAGCCAAAGAGGAGAGGTATTGAAAGAAGAAATAGTAGCATGATAGTTAATAGAGGTACTGCCATGTCAAGTTCCTCAAGTATAGACATGAAACTAATTCCCAAATGGTGTAGGAATATTAGCTGTCAGAGTTCAGGTTACGGAGAAGATATTTCCACCGCCGCATGTTATAGTGATGCTGAAACAAATATTAATACTGATGATTCGGAGAATGAGAGAATTGCACTACGAACAGATCCTGACTTGAAGCGTAATGTTCCCTCGTACGGTGTAGTTGCTGGTGGACAGACGGACAGAGTTTTAGTTAGTGACTCTAGAGAACTAGATACTAGTTTATATGACAAGAAAGTAGGGAAAACTAAGAGACGAGTACCAAGAAAGAGAAAGAAAGGCAAATGTTCTAAAGGCGACTATGGGAGTAGGGTCGACGTATTTGCAGTAAATTATTATGAGAATTATTATGAGTCTGATGAAGGAACTGTTATCAGTGTGTCATCTGAAGACGAGATGGGGAAATATAAACGTTATATAAGGTTGACAGGAAACAGTGAGCAGACCGACGCAAATGAAAGAAATAAAGGAAAGAATTCATTTAAGAAGAAGAATAATAGCAGACAGATAGCGGGAATTTATTCAACGACAGAAAGTGACTTAAGAAAAATAGAAGACCTTATGACCTTAAGACCAGAGTACTTTAACAACAGGTTAACAATGGATAGTGATGATGGTATAATTGAAACGAGACGAACATCAGTACTAAGAGACGACGAAATATTTGGTTTCGATGCGCTCTATGGTTGTTAAAATAGTCCTTTGTCCAGAATGAATAGATACAGAGAGTTAGTCATGTTGAATGATGTATAAATGGAGTGATTAAAGTAGCGTAGATTCAGCACATAATTAGTAGAGAGAGGGATAAAATAAGTATGAATGGTTTGACTCAGAGCTGTGACATGAAGTCTGAGATAGTTTTGTTTGGTAGATTGAGAAGTAGGTGTGGTGTTGTTTACAGCTGGGCCGAGAGTGTCTAGTGAAGAGATACAGATTGAGGAGGAATTGGATATCATGTGTGAAATAGTCAGTTGAACGCGAGAATATTAAGAGTAAAAGACTGTAGAAGTTGATGATTGAAGAATACGAGTTCTTGGTGAGAGGGATGAAGTAATTACGTCATACTTGCGGAGAAAGAAGAGCTGATTAAATATGAGAAACTTGTTGTGTGGAGAAGTATAGAATGATAGTTACGAGGGTAGTGGCTCGTCGGAGTGAAATTGGTTATAAGAGGTCGTTGATGGTGTTGGTTAGTGTGTAAGAGAGTTATAGTGTGCGAGAGATAATGCTTACGTTATGACCTTTGAAAAAGAGAGGATTAGTGAGAAAAGTAGAAATAAGTAAACAGTTGAATTGTGAAAGTCCTGTTGAGTGTTGAAGTAGTTTGTCTGATAATCAGTTGTTCTTGTAGCTGTAAAAATGTAGACAAACATATGTGCGTCGAGTATGGATAGGCTGTTGTTGGCAAGTGTTAAGTACAGCATGCATGTACGAGGTGTTTAGTTCGTACGTGAGTATAGTTCAAGACAAACATGTGTTCGTCGCGATGAGTGAAGTAGGAGTGAGGTTTGGTGATGTCGCCTAAGCGAAGTACATAGATAAAATGTAATAGTGCGCTGATATATCTTGTGTCAAAGTGTGTAGAGGAGGTCGATACGCTTAGATTGTGGTGAGTGATTGCTGGAATGTTGAATTGGCGTCTAAAGTAATATTTTTTTTGAAGTAATAGTATGGACACGTTAGGTTGTCGCGATGCGAGAATAGTAGTGAGATGAGAGAGAGGTTGTGTATCATTGTCCGTGTGAATATACGAAGAGTGGTTGATAAGTGACGTTGATAAAAAGAGGAAAATAGAGAATGCGAAAATTAAGAGATAGAGAAAACATGATTAGAGAATTGGGATGTCGTTTCGTTAGAATATCTGACGTTGGAAAGAAATTAGGGAAGTTGTGTGACAAGTTGACGGAAACAGAGTTAACATTCTGAATGATGTTTCATAAAATATGTTTAGTATTATTGACAGGGATGTGTCGAAGCAAGAATGCCTAACACTGAGAAATGAGAAAAGTGAGCTCTGCTGTCAGTTATAAGTGGAGTGGGTTGCTGTTCTGGAAGAGTCCTGATAAATAGGAAAAGGAGTGAAAGGTACAGAGGTAAACAAGGTTAGTTAAATGAATGTTGGAGAATGTATTCTGATAAGGGGGACCAGTTTGATTATCGTCACGATACAAGAGTGCTAGGAGAGACCTGAGGATTAGCTTACAGTAGTCGTGGTGAGATGTTGGAAAGTAATGATGGGATTAGTTAATTGCGTCGGATAGACGAGAAACTTAAAAGTAGAGTTGGTTGTATGGGTGAGAGACAAAGTTTTATTGGACGTAAGAGGCTAGAGATACCGTAGTTAACGGTAATAATAATAGTTAGTCGTAGAAATACTTGGAATAAATCCAAGGGAAACAATTGGTGTGCCAAGTCACAGGTTCTATTACTGGATAGATGACCACTGGTACTTTGAGATAACATTGAGATAGTAATAGGTGAAATGAGTTGACCTGTAGTTTACAGTGATTGTATTCCAAATAATGTGATGTGTAAGGAGTTAGTTTTGTAAAATATTGTGAGGGGAGATAATCAATGTTTGACTTCCAGAAAATGGAATGGTCAATTGTGGAGTGGTGATTGTGGTTGAGGGGAACAAGTATTGTTCCGCCTTATGTTAGTCTGTAGGTAACAAATATATGTGTATATATATATTTTGGCATTAATGCTTGACATTGAGTTGTTTTGTTTTATAATAAAATAGGCATGATGTGTGTGAATAGGTATGTGTTGCTTGATCACTTTAAGTGGTTAATTCTGTGTGAATTATATTCTCTTTAGCGAGAAGACAGTGGTTTTGATTGAACTTGAGTTTTCAATGCCTCATATATGTTTTTAATTGATTTGGTTCGGTAAAATGATGGTAGTTTTAGAATAGGATTGTTGTATTCCTAGACTTTTGCGTACAAACTATGGGTCCGTAAAAGAGACCTCTAGTGATAGGTAATAATAGAATATTTTCTTCTGATTTGATGAAATGCATGTATTATCTTGTTAAAATGTGTTTTTCCTTAAATGAGTTGGGGGGGGGGGGGGGTATGATGTTCTGTTTTGATTTTATTTCGCTTAACTTATAATTTAAGTGGATTGTCTTGTATGTTTGAAAATACATGTTGGAAATTAATCTACATGGTTTTGTCTAGAATAAAGACAATACATGGGGCTTTATTTTAGACCTTCGTTCAGAATATAGCACTGGGGTAAAAGAGGGAAAGGTTTTGAACATAGCCTCCATGGGGTTTAGAAGAGCCATGATATACTTTCATAAGAGACACGGGATTGAAGAAGAAGAACTAGGTAACGTGTTGCCCCAGACAAATAATTAAACATGAATTGAATCCATGTTTGATTAGATACTGTAGATAACAGTACAATAATAAGTGTGAAATGTACATTGGGAACAAAATGACATGGGGTTTTGAGGGACTGCAGTCACAGACGTGAGTTAGGAGCAGTACATGGTTGCTGTTGATAACGGTATATATTAACAACTGGAGGTTTGAGTAGATGTGCCCATAATAAGTGGACAGTAAGGGGGCAAGATATGAAGAGAGGTATATTAGGTGAGGTGATGTGTATTGGAACAGGTCTTGATTTTTAATTGTGTCCTCGGGACGTGTTTTGTGGTTAACATTACATTGAGGTAAGGTTCAGAGTTATAAAGTTGGTAGTGTCTGAAATATACAGACACTTGGTTGGTATTTTTGATGCTGTAAATAGAAGCGTAAACTGTTACCATAATGAGTGATACTGTAGGAGATATAATTATTTTAGACTTTATTACATAAAGTCTCAAATGACAAAGGGGGTAAAGGAGTGTGATTTAGCTGAGTGTGGTTTTTTTTGTGTGGAAGACTTCTACTGCTTCTTTTAAATACCGGTGGCCACCGATTCTTTGTCTTTCTATCGTGTGCGAGTTTTTTCTTCAGGTCGATTGAAAGTAGAGAATTGGTAGTGTTGTTGAAGACAAATGGGAAGTGGTACCAGAAAGGTACAGCGTTTGAGTTTTTAAGCAGATTTCTTATGAAGAGGAAGAGGGGTTATTTCAACCATATGTGTTATGATGTATTGTATATACTTGTAAAGTTGAGTTTTCAATGTTATTATGTAGTTGATATGAGTTATTATGTTATGAAGAGGAAATAGTTTATAGTAGGGTACTAGATTGAAAATACGACAGGGAGAAGGGTTAAATGATATAATATATACTCAAATTTGAGTTGGGTTGGGGAAGATTAGAGGAAATGTGGGAGTTAAGGAAAAAGAGGGAATAGATTAAGAGAGTTGGGAGTAAAGAATTTTTCCTTTAGAGGAAAAATTCTTTAGAAAACATAGGGAGGTGTAACAGAGGAAGGGGTTTTGGTAGTATTTAGGTGGGAAACGACTACAGCACGATTGAGCATCGGGGTCGAACGAGAGGAGAGATGCTCAAGTCGTGACGTGGTTTGTTGTCAAAGGGGCAGTTACCATCAAGCTAGAGAACCAGAAGGTCGCCAACTTAGATCCGGCTGTCATCTATAGTATTAAACACTTTTTATAAGAACCAACTGAGTTCCGTCAATTATGTGAGTTCACCTTGTTACAAGTCATCAGAAAATTGTCTGGTACCCATTTTTCCGATACTGGGTCCACCTCAGTGTTCTACAGCTGGGGAGATATCGTCCTGGATCTGCCGGGCCTTGAACCCACGCCTCTGTCTTGACAAGCAAGTATACACATTCAATATATATATGTTACATTCTTACTTGTGTGTCGGTGTGGACGTAACTAGCACAGAAAATTGATAGCCGTTGGCTTGCAGCAATGCTATTCAGTAGAATGCTTTTGTATCTTTGCTCTGTGTTTAATCACGGCAATTATAAGACTTGACTGGGACGCAGATGTGTTTCCAAGGCACCAGGGCCGGGTTATATACTGGCCAAGATCTATTGACGCGTCCTCGTCGAGCGTCCTGGGCAACAGGTCCCTTCGGGGTCCTGGTTGAAGTCTATAGGATCTCAGATTCCTCCGAAGTCGGAGAGTTGTCTCTACGGCGAGGAACCACCAGTCTGCACACCAATAAGCCAGACATGGGACAACGGATACTCACGCAAACCTCAGGACCTGTATGACATCACATTGATGCTGGACAACACGATGCCTTCATCCGACATACAGGACTTTGCGTTGGAGCTCAAGCCAACGAACACAAGCAAGCAAGCAAGCATAAGACTTGACTTATAGTGTATAAATGTCACGAGAAGTGCAACGACAGTTAAGTGGGTAAAGTTACAACGTAATCATCATAATTATCCATAATCAGCGTGACCTTACCCTGGATAATCTGAGGCCACTTCTGTCTTCCGTATTGTCTTTACACAGTTCCATCGATTGGTGACTGGGCAATTCCTCGGTACCAGGCAGCTGATTGTCATCAAGCTTGGAGAGTTCTGGAATCTGTGAGGATGTTTCGTCTTTCATATGACGGACGGTCTTCTTCTCATAACAAGTGGGCATGACCAGACTTCGCAGGTTCTGATGAATAAATCCGGACTCCATACAACCGTACATACAACAATAGACATTAAGATAACGAAACTGAACAAAATCAGCCTTCGGGTTCTCATCAACGTATAGACACGGTCAACATCTGTAGAGTATGTCAATCATGACTTAACACGATCATCCCTTCCAGCTTGTGCTCATCTGAATTGACTTGGTGAAACGTTGTACT
This sequence comes from Cepaea hortensis, assembly GCA_963921405.1. Classification (NCBI taxonomy): domain Eukaryota; kingdom Metazoa; phylum Mollusca; class Gastropoda; order Stylommatophora; family Helicidae; genus Cepaea; species Cepaea hortensis. The sequence goes on from OY992878.1 coordinate 71,744,102, forward strand.
TTAGGACATGATTTGTCCAGATTTGTAGATAACAATAATCGAACTGTGCAGATGCCCATCATGCAGATTCTGAAAAACATGTAACATAACAGCTTACTGTTTCAATTAACTCTAATAAGTGACGCAGCGGGCTCGTTATTTCTCAAAATAAACAAATAAATAAACAAACAAGTTGAGCTGAGTTGAGTTAAGAACCGACAGCACTGTACTCAGGACATTCCCATATGTGATCCGTCCCCTCGTTCAACAGCCAGCGAAGAACCATACTACTAATAGTTCCCACCGCTATCTGATTTAAAGTACTCCTGGTCTTTCCTCTCAATTTTGAGGTTCTTAAAGAATCCCTACCGATCCCCCCAATCTCATTCTTTCCACATACGGGTTCTCAGTCTGTTCCCCCGCCTTCTCCACCTGGTCCCACAAACGCATGACCACCCCCCTGTCCATAGGCAATCTACCACCAAGAGGTGCATTCCCTGCCAGCCTATCAGCCTATTCATTCCTCCACACTCTCGCGTGGCCAGGGCAAAATATCCATACAATTTTCACAATCTGTGACCTCTGAAGCGACGAGAGCCATTCCACACGAAACATTTCTGTCACCACCTTACTAAGCATACTCTTTTAATCCGCAATGAATATAAAGTGTGTTGCAGTAGTCTCCTCTAACCAACGGAATGCCGCTGTTACTGCTTCCACCTCCATTCTCATGCTGGAGGTCGTAGTAAACAAACAAACAAAAATAAGTCTCGCAAGAGGAACCAGCCGTGGGTATGTGAAGTGTTAGAACCATCACATTCTTTAGGTTTGAGTGCACTGGGGGTAGGTGGTCAGTCTTTCCCTCCCATAGAGAACGACGAGTACAATCATCGAACTTTCTTCCGAACTCGCTCATGTCATTGCCAGCGTAACTTCCTAACAGTTACACCAAAAGGCCCGCTAAAGTTATTACGTGTATAATAAACACATATTGTATTAATTGACATAATGTTTCCAAGTTCCCGGTTAATCATATGTTATCCCATCCCTTTGTTCCACCTCTCAAAGCCTGGTGATGTGACAGCCTCAACTATAACAATATTTCCACAGACGACCGCTGTTGGTTGCTTGGCAACATCCATCTATTCAATATTAAAGGCAGTCCGAAGCCAGTGTTAGACCGTCACATATTATAGGTTACCACATACAGAGAAAGAGACAGAAAAGAGTCGGTTGCCCATTTCATGAGGCTCGGTCGACCGCAGAGCCACACTGGATGGATAACATAATCCCACGTCTGCTGGGCACTCGAGCCGCTGTCTTGGTAATCAAGTGCGCTAACCACACCGCTTCGTCGACTCCTCACATCTATGTAGCAGATTTCTTCTTCTTCTTCTGCGTTCATCCGGATTTTTTTTTTCCGGATGTGACTGCGTTGTGCCTGTTTACAGCAGAGCTGCGTTCTTGCGCCGTTAGGCCGACACATCCGACTTCTGCGGTGTAGCAGATTTAATATGCAAGGATGCAAGGAACCTTACGATCCAAAAGTAATAAGATAAAAAGCTCAAAATATTATCAATATAGCAGATGTTGACTTGGAATGACCAGAGGAACTCGCCGAAACCCGGTGCTCCGAGAACAGGCCAGATGGACACATACTGAGGCTGCAACTTGTATAATTAGCATTGGGAATCCCCCCCCCCCCCCTGGTTGCTGAAGATAAAGACGTAGCACGAACTGAAATATCCAACGGGCATGATGTCCATACTTGACACAAGTCAACTCAACTCAACACAGCAGATCATGCAGTTGCTGTAGTTTGTTAGGAGGATGAGTTGACGTCAGAGGCCTCAAGCCAAAGCAGATGCCAGGATGTGTCACTACAGGCTAGGATATTAATTTCAACCTCGACAGACACAGATACATCCATGTCTCTTGCCGTAGTTCCTCGTACACATCTTTCAGACCCCGTGTCCCATGAACAACATTACTTAATTAAAGGGATTTTCATAAACAAATATCAGAAAATACCCCAGCAATGAATATATTGAAAGCCAAAGTCACATTAAGTAGCCGCGGTGGTGTGGTGGCTAATCGCTGACCGGTGGTAATGGGTTCGAATCAACGTACTAATTATACAAGTTGGTTCTCAGTGGAAACGGGAGTGTCACTTTGGAATAGCTATCGATTGGGTCATGCGCAAATGCATAAACAACACAAATAGGGGTATCCACTGGGTTGACAAAATTCTAGAAGACCTGGACTTTGCTGACGACATCGTGCTTTTGAGTTCAACACAGCCAGATGCTCAAGAGAAAATAAACCATCTCCAAAATGTTTCAGGACACATTGGTCTCCAAATTAACACCACAAAAACAAAAACTATTGATCTTACCAACAGTTCAGACGACACCAAATTAAGCATCCATGTTCTTGAAAAAGTCAACAGCTTCACATACCTAGGAAGCAAAATAACATCTACAGGGGACTCATCACCAGAAATATTATCTAGAATCTCACTGGCATCTGGTGCCTTCAATAAACTGTTAAACATCTGGAAGTCAAAGCTAGAGCAGCAAATTAAAAGAGGGGTGGCCAAACAAGAGTACTACGCAGGAAGCCAAAGAAGATTGATAAACCAACACAGAACTGGCGTCGTTAGCCGCTACACGCTGCGGGATTTGCTGAGGAGGGGATCCGGGCATTTATGGACTGAATGGTTCGATGTGCAATGAGGATGATCTGTCGACTAACTAACTAACTAACTAACTAAGTCAAAGTCACTCAGCCAACATACGAAACTTAAAATCTTCAATTCTTGTGTGATTCCAGTGCTAACGTATGGATGTGAGAGTTGGAAATCAACGGTAGCTTTAGATAAAAAATTAGACAGTTTTGACAACAAATGGTTTAGAAGAATTCTAAACATCCAGTGGACAGATTTCAAAATCAATGCGCAAATAAGACAAGAGACTAAGCAAGATATTGTATCCAATTTTATAAGAAAACGCCGTTGGAACTACATCGGCCATGTACTCAGAATGGACAAGACAAGACTCCCCTACCAAGCCCTCATAGGGTCACCAGTAGGGAAAAGAAAACGGGGAAGACCAAGAGAGACCCTGCGTAGAACCATCATCAGAGAAGGCTCATTCAACGGCCAAGTGAACATCCAAGATCTACAACAGGTAGCAGCGAACCGCCGGACATGGAGAGCCATGACTTCTGCCCTCTGCGCCGACTTAGGCTCAAGAGGAAAGACTAACTAACTATAAAACATTACTTATTTATCAATCAATCAATCATGTGCCACGCCGGAAAGCGTGGGCGGTCATGACTCGCCATTTCACTCGATCACCAGTGTCGTGGATCAACTCGGTGTTCCTGTCTCGTCCATGCCATGTGGCCAAGCCATCCAGGTATTTTCCTCTCGGACTGCCTCTTGGTCTGTTCCCTTCGATCTTGCCAGTTGTCACCAAGTTCTCCAATCCATTTCTTCTCATAACATGTCCAAAACATTTTGACTGTCTACGTCTAATTTCTCTAATCAGTTTACGATGTTCATTTGTCTCCTGTAGTACTTGGTCATTGGTTTTTCTGTATGTCCATGGTATTCTTTGCATTTTCCTCAGAAACCACATTTCTGCAGCCATCAGATGTTTTTCAGCTTGACTGCCCATTGTCCAAGTTTCACATCCATACAAAAGAACAGGCACTACGTATCCCCTCAACACTCTTTTTCTCGTTTCAATTGACATCTTTTTATTGGTCAGAATGTTTTTCATCTTGCTAAAGGCTACTTTCCCCATGGCGATTCTTGTTCTAATCTCTTCAAGGCATCTCCCATCAGATGTTATGACTGTTCCAAGATAATTGTACCGATTCACTTGTTGAAGAATATTTCCATTTACTTGTATATTACATTGTGGCACTTCTTCCTTCCTAGTGACGACCATAACCTGAGTCTTTTTACAATTTAATTCTAACCCCAGCTGCTCACTGTGTACAACAACCGCATCTACTAATTGTTGCAGGTCCTTCGCATTGTCTGCAATCAATACTGTATCATCTGCATATCTAATGTTATTAATGTTTCGTCCTCCAATGCTGATTCCATTTATATCCTCTACATTTCTGAAAATATTTTCACTGTATAGGGAAAAAAGATCTGGAGACGTCACACATCCCTGCCTAACACCTCTCTTAATTGGCTGATACTGTCCCACTTCATTATCAATCCTTATTGCAGCTTGTTGTTTCCAATATATGTTCTTCATAAGTCTAATGTCTTTCCCATAAATTTGTAGATCTACAAGCATATCCACCATGTTGACATGTCTAACTCTATCAAAAGCCTTTGTATAGTCAATAAAGCAAAGATGTATATCCTTGTTTACTTCCATAGCACGTTCAATAACTGTTCGCAGCATATACACAGCATTTACTGTACCCTTTCCTTCTACAAACCCACATTGTTCTTCCCCTATTTCAGGTTGTATCTTCTTCCTCACTCTTTGCATGATAATTCTTAGCAAAATCTTTGTGATGTGACTCATTATACTAATTGTTCTATGTTGATCACATTCCAAGGTTCCTGATTTCTTTGGGATTGCAATAAATACAGAGTTACATAATTCAAGAGGTATATCTCCAGTATCATATAATGTGTTCATCAGTCTGGTGACTTGCTCTAGTCCAAATTCTTCTAAAGCTTTAATCATTTCTGTTGTGATGTTATCTGCACCGGGGGCCTTGCCAGCTTTCATATGCTTAAGAACATTTCGAACCTCCATCTCCAAAATTGGCGGTCCTTCATTATTTAATCTAATATCATACTGTTCGTCTCTGTTATCATCATAAAGGTGTTTCACATAATCTGTCCATACATGTAGAATCTGGTCTTTTTCTATTATGATTTTGCCATCCTTAGTTTTTAGACACCCTGTTGATGTACTTGTTCTTTTATTAGTAAGTTCCTGAATTCTTTTGTGCACTAATTTAGTATTTTGACTGTTGTGTTGGTTTTCAATTTCTAAGCACTTTTCCTCAAGCCATGATTCTTTTGCCTCCTTACATAATATTCTGACTTGTCTGTGAATTTCTTCATATTTGACAGAATTATTTTTGTTGAGTCTTCTTGTTTCCATGAGGTGTAAAATTTCTTCAGTCATCCATTTCTTACGACCCACTTTCTTTAATTTTGGAATAGTTGTTTCTGCAGCCACATTGATTGAATTCTTCAACGTTTCCCATTGATCTTCCACATCCTAGAATAATATCTCTAGATCAGACAATATTTCAAATCTGTTCTGTACTTCTATGTTGAATTTGTTTTGTATTTCCTTGTCATAACTCAATGTACACAAATCATATTTAGTGTTTCCTGTTATATACTTGACTTTCTTCAACTTTATCCTCAATGTTCCTATGAGTAATCTGTGGTCACTATAACAATCAGCACTGGGAATTGTTTTTGCTACTGTTAGCGCGTTTCTAAATATAGAGAGATAAAGGACAGATTATATAATTTTTTTTGAATGCCTATTTATTTATATGAATACCTTATTCTTTTCGTTGTTTCGAAACCTTGGAGCCACATCTTTACAAACATCTTGAGAGCTACTGTGTACACTTTCCTCGCAGAAAATCTTCCTTCCACACGTTCCTCGTACACATCTTTCTTCTAGACGTTCCTCGTACACATCTTTCTTCTATACGTTCCTCGTACACATCTTTCTTCTAAACATTCCTCGTACAAATCTTTCCCCCTAGTCCGAAAATCATGAACACACTGTGTTTTATAAGATGTATAGCTAGTCGAACGTGGAAGTAGGCTTGCTCCCTTAACGAGGTGTTGAGGTCACTTGGAGGAACGAATTCCGGTGTTAAATAACCGTCACTTTGCAGATTGCATATAATATCACCCGAATTCTACTACTATTCTTTGTCTCCCTTGTGTACAATAAATATCTGGCATAAAGCAATGTCTTAATAAGCTGGACATTCACTAAATAATACATATAATTAAAATTTTAAAAACCAACAAGAAGAAAATGACATCATATAAGAGTAACTTACAAACTCAGCATCTGTGCATATCCGTCAAATTCATAAAACTATGCCAGGACAACAACTGGCAGCCTATGATTTCCTTGAAACAGAGAGACAAAGCTGCAGTTAGTCATCGATTTGTTTCTCTCACCAGTAGCAAGAGCATCACAAACGTGACAGAGCACAGCAATTTATTTTCACTTTCACCATTTCCAATTTTATTTTGGGTTAAAATTTGCGTCACGAATTCGAAATCCACACAACATTGCTCGCAGCGTGATGTCTGGAAATTTTGAGGCAATCTTGGTTGATTGCTGATCTCATGATGTCAGCACAAGTTCTGGGTGGTTCATGGAAGTTGCGCCCCGTGATCTACTATTTGCTTGGCTTCTGATAAGAGTGCAGATTTGTTCGCTTATCGATTGTTTGTCAATTATCTGTCGATTGTCTGTCTGTTGATTGTCCGTCTGTCGACTGTCTGGTTGAAAATAGAATCGTCTCTACCATTTCCATTTGTCCGTTTCTCTCTCTCTCTCTCTCTCTCTCTCTCTCTCTCTCTCTCTCTCTCTCTCTCTCACACACACACACACACACTCAGATACACACATGCGTGTATGTGTGTGTGTGTGTGTGTGTGCGTGTGTGTGTTTTCCCCCATAAATCTTTCCAGTTCTCGAAACATGTTACAGTTATATTCTCACAGATGACGATTGCCTCTTTCTGATATTTGTGACACGTAGTTTGAGTCTCAGCTTCTTAAACATTTAGATGAGTGATTTTTGCTGTCCAGGGAATTTCCAACATTCTTCTGTAACACTACATCTCTGAGATCTCAAAGCTCATTCTGTTCTTACCTGTTTACTAATTGTCCGGAATTCACAACCATTGCATTACAACTAATTGTATTTACAATGCAAGGATTCATATTGTAACCCCTTATGACAAGGGATTTTCATAAGATGTCCTTTATTTTATAAAATGGAGTTTGTGCTTGTCCTATTCTGTCCTTTATCTCTATGGCAAATCTTCCATTTGGTATTACTTATGTGTCTAGGTGCTTGAATTTCTGCACTTGTACAAAATTAATAACAGTTACTTTATTTGTACATTTCAGCATGATATTATCATTACTTCTCTCCTGCTATTATCCAAGTTCACGCCACATTTTCTCCCTGTCAACAACCCGGGTATTTAGAATTTTTTGTGAGGTCAGCATTGCCTAATGGATAATAGGGCTTGCACTGAAACTTCCGGTGTCCTGATGCCGAGTTAGCTGTTCAACCCCTACATTGGTCAGTAGGACTAAAATCTTGAATTCTCGTTCTTCTTGTAAATTACAATTACCTCAGAATTCGGAGTGGGTTCGCCTGATGGCGAAGGACACTGATAATAATTAAAGCTAATCCCCATGCAAAATTCAGCCAAGTGCCCTAGATTTCAAAGAGTGCGAACGCAGACCAATAATATCAATAATAATAATAATAATAATAATAATAATAATAATAATAAGAAGAAGAAGAAGAAGAAGAAGAAGAAGAAGATAGCTTTCTGTAGTTCCTTCTGCTTGTTGCTATCCATTACACACACAACCCCCCCCCCCCCCCCCACACACACACACACACATTATACAAATATTGATCTAGCACCACGTGATCAATATTCGCCAGGCGAGTACACAGCCCCTTTACTGTGCTGTTTGCTTTCTGTTGCCCTGCATACACACCTGCGTATGCCAGCATACACACCTGCATTATGCCAGCCAATAGTATTTGCTTTGTTTCACTGAAAGACAAAAGAAGAAGACAGTGAAGAACTATGTTCGTCCGCTATCAACCGTTCACTGTGTTTTTAATTCCCATAGCCAGGCACCTGCTACTCACAGGTATAATCAAACCCTGAACAACCACTTCAGTCTGTAAATGCGCGCCTACTCTGTCAGTATTGTGTTGTGTGCCATTACAAAAAAAAAAAAAAATTAGTTGCATGTCCTTCAGAGGACGTAGCAGTCAACCCCAGCATTTTGGTTGTTCGTGATTCCTGGGCAAGTTTTACGTTCAGTAGTTTGCCATTGCTTTCTGAACGACCGGTACCTATACCTTTTTATAGAAAAAAAAACAGGACCACTGTGTTTCGAACCCGGGTATACGGGATTACGAATAGCGCCCGTAACGGCTTTGCCACGGAGCACGGTTGTGTGCTATATCCATAGTTTTATAGGTTAGCCAGTACTCAGTGGATGATGGGGACAATATCCCGCTGCAGCCTTTACTTCCCAAGACATTTCCTTGTACCCGTTTTAGGCTGAATCTACTTGGGAGCTCAGATCAATTTTGAAAATCCATCCCGATGCAGATTCGACCCAAAGACCCCTAGGCCTATAATCGAGCGTCTAACCACCAAACTTCTCACAGTGATTTAGCGGGACTTCACAATGTGAAAATACTGAAGCATACAGGGACATAATCGTGCCATCCGTTTGAATCATTTGATCACGTCGGTTAAGGGAAATGGTATTCAAACTGAAAGTGCGTTTGGGTGAGTTTGGGTGACTGAGGTGCGAGCCTAGGTTTCACATGTGACTTGGTGCTGTCCTTGAAAGGTGACATTTTTGCAAAACTGTGACTTCTAAAGACATTTTATTTTTTGCGTTCGCTCGCTTTGAATGCAAGCGTAATCCATACACATTGCTTCTAAGATATTGGACTGCATTTTGCATGTGGATTAGCTTTCCCTATAACCAGTGTCCCTCGCAATCAGTCGAACCCACTCCGACTTCAGAGGTTTCTATTGACATAACACACGCTTTGTTCTTTTGGGAAGTTATTTCATATATCTAATCTGCTGGGATAAGGACAAAAACAGCATGTCTTGTACAAAACAAAAGCTAGTAACATAGCGGAAACATAATGTGGGTATTTGTAGTGCTACGACCATCACATTTTTGGGTGTGAGTAATAGGAGTCATAGATGGCCAGTTTTTCCCTAGCGTAGCGAACGGCGAGTGCGAGCATCGAAACTTTGTCCGAATAAAGCTCATGCCACTGTCAGCTTAACGTCCTCGCCATTAAACCAACGGCGGGTGCGCTAGAGAAGTTGATAGCAGACTGCGCTGGTAATGTCATGAGTGAGATCGCACGCCGGTTCGAAGCCTCGGCTCTTGGCTTGCCAAAGTAAGGGAAGGATTGACCACCAATTCCTCCTTGCTCTCAGGCCGACACAATGTGACGGCGCTATCGCATCACAGACTTAAAGCAGGAAACTTGCTGTGGGACAATTTTTCTTTTTTCATGTCACCAGCCGGAGCTGTAGCGAAGGGGTCGCGGACGCAATTCGTAAACCCACATACTGCGTTCGAAATACAGCTGCGGGGCATTTGGCAGCAGACCCCCTTGCGTTGGTTTTCATAAAATGGTATCAGTGTCGGTCGTTCAGAAAGCAATGGTAAACTATTGAACGTAAAGTTGCCAAGAAATCAGTTAAAACATGCTGGGGTTGACTGCGACGTCCTGTAAAGGATATGCAACTAACTTTTAACTTAACATTACACCAACTCGCCCGCTTCGTACAGGTTTTCCATGTAAGAAATTTCAAGGAGTTGGAAACAGCAAAGAGTAGAAAATGTAGTTGCTGCCTTCAGTAGACAGACGAACATTGCAAGGCAGGAGGTGCCAGAGATTAAAGTTAAAGTTAGTTGCATATCCTTTACAGAACATAGCTGTCAACCCCAGCAATTTTTAGCTGTTCGTGATTCCTGGGCAAGTTTACGTTCAGTAGTTTGCCACTGCTTTCAGAACGACGGACACCCATATCATTTCATTAAAAAAATCAACGCAGCTGTGTTTCGAACGCGGTATGCGGGAGTACGAAATGCGTCAGCAGGTCAGCATGGTCGAATGGGTAAGAACGTTGGTTCTTAAACATTCGGTGTGCTGATGCCGAGGTAAGCGGTTTAACCCCTACACCGGACAGCTGGACTAAAATGTTGACCAGTCGTCCTTGACTTGGGGACGTAAATTACAAGTACTTCTGAAGTCGGAGTGGGTTCGCCCGACGGTGAGGGACACTGTTAATGGGAAAACTAATCCACACGCAAAATTCAGTTCATCACTACTATAAATAGTATTTGGACTAGGCTTGAGTTCAAAGCGAGCAATAGCAAAAAACAAAAAAACAAAAACAAAACAAAAAGAACTGCGTCCGTAACGCCTTGGCCACCGAGCGTTGTACCCCTTACTTAACTGTAGCCGCGCAAGCGCTGGGGCAAGACTCGAACCCGTCCGCTCGGTGTTCATGGGTTCAATACGCGTTGTGGCGTGTGCGAATGTTGAAAACTGACCTGGCCCCCTAGATCGACCCGCCTAAAATAGGTACCAGAAAATGTCTTTGGAAGTAAAGCCTGCCGGCGTGGTACTGATCACATCACCCAGCCAGTGTCATTTTGGTCTATAGAAATATGGGTTATCTATTTGCTCATAGTGTCCTAAGGCGCGTGAAGGGTCCTTAACTTATTGTACTTATCCGCCTATATTACTTACCCACCTATACTACTTACCCGCCTATGTTACTTATCTCCTATGTTACTTATCCGCCTATATTTCTTATCCGCATAAGTTACTTATCCGCCTATGTTACTTATCCGCCTTCTGGAGGAGAAGAACGATAGAGAGGTGTAGTAATAATCTTGGAGCGGGAAACATGAAAATCTGTTCAAGGATATTGGGCTGTGTCAAACAGGGTTCTATTGATAAAATTAATCGGCAGACCTTATAACATAAATTTCATACAAATATATAACAACAAAAGATGGAAAAATCATAATTTAAAAAAAGATCTGATTTTACATGTATGTCCAGACTATGTGAAACACCTTATGATGATAGCAGATAAGAACAGTATGATATTCGAAATAATAATGAAGGACCATCAAATTTGAAGATGGAGGTTCTGAATGTTCTTAACCATATGAAAATTGGCAAGACCTCCGGTTCAGACAACATAACAGCAGAAATGATTAATGCTTTAGAAGAATGTGGAATAGAACAAGTCACCAGACTGCTGAACACAATATATGATACTGGAGATATATCTCCTGAATTATGTAATTATGTATTTATTGCAATCCCAAAGAAATCAGGAGCCTTGAAATTTGATCAACTTAGAACAATTAGTATATTGCGCCACATCACGAAGATTTTGCTAAGAATTATCATGCAGAGAGATAGGAAGAAAATACAACCCGAAATAGGAGAAGAACAAAGTGGGTTTGCAGAAGGCTAGGGTACAGTAATTGATGTGTACATGCTGGGAACAGTAACTGAACGTTCAATAGAAGTAAATAAAGCTATACATCTTTGCTTTATTGACTATACAAAGGCTTTCGATAGAGTAAAACATGTCAACATGATAGAGATGTTTCAGGATCTACAAATTGATGGGAAAGACCTTAGACTTATAAAAAACATATATTGGAAACAACAGGCTGCCATCAGAATTGATAATGAAGTAGATCAATATCAGCCTATTAAGAGAGGAGTGAGACAGAGATGTGTAATGTCTTCAGATCTGTTTTCCCTGTATAGTGGAAATATTTTCAGAAATGTACAAGATATGAATGAAATCATCATTGGAGGAAGGGATATCAATGACAATAAATATGCAGATGATACAGTATTGATTGCAAACAATGAGCAGGATCTTCAACAATTAGTAGATGCGGTTGTTGCACACAGTAAACAACTAGGATTAGAATTAAATTGTAAGAAGACACAGATTATGGTCGTCACTAGGAAGAACAAAATACCTCAATGTAACATACGAGTAAATGGAAATATTTTTAAACAAGTGAATCACTACAATTATCTCGGAATAATCATAACATCTTAAGGGAGATGCCTTGAAGAGATTAGAAGAAGAATCGCCTTGGCGAAGATTGCCTTTTGCAAGATGAAACACATACTGACCAATAAAAAGATATCAATTGCTACGAGAAAAAGAGTTTTGAGGTGCTACTTTTGCATGAATGTGAAGCGTGGACAATGAGCAGTCAAGCTGAAAAACATCTGATGGCTGTGGAAATGTGGTTTCTGAGGAGAATGCAAAGAATACCATGGACAGACAGAAAAACCAACGACGAAGTCCTACAAGAAGTTGATTCGAGAAATTAGACGTAGACAGTCAATATGTTTATGGCATCTTATGAGAAGAAATAAATTAGAGAACTTGGTGACAACTGGCAAGATCGAGGAGAAGAGAACAAGGGGAAGACAGAGAAGTAAATACCTGGATGGCTTGACCACGTGGGATGATCACGATGATCACTGAGCTGATCCACGACTCTGGTGATTGAGTGAAATGGCGAATCATGACCGCCTACGCTTACCAGCATGGCACATGATGGATGGATATTACTTATCGGTCTATATTACAGTTTCCATGCAGTAAAGGTAACAGATATTGTCGGTGAGGGTTGAAGTGTTAGGCCTTCACATATTCTATCTGTGACACGTGAGATGAGGTGGTCAATTCCTTTCCTTGTCATCCGGCCTTCCCGGATATTTCACAGAAACTTATGAAAATTGTCTTGTATCCATTTCTACATGGCTGGATCAATACCAGAGCTATATTTATTGAAAAAAAGTTTAGTCGTTTAGTCGTTGGATCAATATCACGGCACACGGGTGTAACCCATAAGTACTTCGTTCTCCTCCTAACTCAAACCTGAGTCTGGAGAAACTCAGCTCAATGCACGAACTCCGTTGCATCGGCGAGGATCCTGAAATACTTGGGTAGATTTTTAACTCGAAATTTTGCCGGGCAGCGCCGTTAGGCTACTCTTTTTCGATTTCCAACTGCCAAGGGATTTTTTACGTGCGCAACAATACACACGGGCGTCCGATCTCACTACCCAGAGACCAGGGGAAATTTTATTACTGGAAGTCCATGTAGATTTTTAAAATCAATCCCGGTCCTCATCGGGGCCTGAACCCGGGACCTCCAGTACTCGAGGCGGACACCATACCTCGAGACCACTCAGCCCCCTGATAAAAAGTACATTACATAATACGTTAGACAATACATTATTCATTACATTAAACAATACCTTAGAAATTTAGACACTACATTATATATATATATATATATATATATATATATATATATATATATATATATATATATATATATATATATATATATATATATATATATATATATATATATATATATATATATATAGCCGGCTCCCTGGCTGAGGCATTAGAAGCTTTGTCAGTTAACCCCGAATACTCTTGTGGTTGATGTGAGCGCACGAGAATTAGAAGTGGTTCGAGTCGCACCAGTGACTTATGATAGTATGGAGCTGGTTGCTCAGAAAGTTGTGTCGTGCTGATGAGCGTATTCTAGCCTAGGAATCAACATACAGCTGAAAGATGCTGATGTTGACTGCAATATCCTGAAACAGGATGGAAACGAGGAAAAAATAATTATATATATATATATGCAATGCTCTAACTGTCCGCTTGTCGGAGCTTCGATCCTAGACCAGCTGCCAACCAAAGCTTAGGGCCTGGTCTGCCCTGCCATGCAATTTTGTCTTTAGGTTGCATTTCCTCGCACCAGGGTGAGGTTTGTACACTCCCAATTGCGCTCTTCCGCCCGACGCCGTTGGCACAATGTGGGGTGTCGGGTTTGGTAAGCGCCGCCCAACGTTCGGCGCTAACAGAAAGCAGGTAGTACCGTCTACTGTTCTTACGGTAGCTCAGTCATATCTGACTAAGACCTGACACACGTATATATATATATATATATATATATATATATATATATATATATATATATATATATATATATATATATATATATATATATATATAAAATAAATGCATATATCGCCAAATGCAACATCAAAGTGAATGTAACCAGTCTGAAACAAGTCAATGTATTTCAGTATTTGTGTACTTTACTTTAATAACAGCAGATGGGAGATGCATTATATATATGCAGGCATTGATAATGCACAGTGGGAGCAAGTCTCCGCTGAACGTGTTGCATGGAGGGCAAAGATCAGAAAAGGAATAAAGACAAAGGAGAAAATTATTGCAGATAAGTCACACACCGAGCGTGTGAGACGTAAGATGGTGCATGATGGTGGAAATGACTACGTGTTCACATGCACCCACTGTGAACGGACATTTACAGCGCGAATTGGATTTATCAGTCACATTAGCTACCGCCATAGGTAAAAGTTATTATGCCTTTTTAAAGCACAAACTATCGTCTGTCAAGACGGCAAGGTGCCAATGATATATATATATATATATATATATATATATATATATATATATATATATATATATATATATATATATATATATATATATATATATATATATATATATAGGTAATGTGGCCAGTTCACGCCGAGTGCATTTCTGCGGTTCGAACCAGAACCACAATGCCAATAGGCGAGTGTCTAGCCACTACACCACCTCGCCTCCCTAATTTTGGACACAATGCTAGATGAATATTTGTAAAGAACAACTACCTGGGCTACATATTAAAATATCAACAATGGCGAGCTGTTTCATGTAACACAATTCTTGTACAGAAGGAGGTTAAAATACGGAGACTGAAAGGAAGAATATAACATTGATTTGCCGGGGAAATGGCAGGCATATTCAATCACTAGACTATAGTTCCTTGGATGTGATCAGATTAGGGAAGTTCAATTCTGGCACAGCCGATTATCACAGCGGAAGACAAACAAACCGGCAGCACCGTATCTTCATTTCCCCGACGCAGCTGGCGAATAAAGGGACGCACTGTTGATGGAAGAGTTGTCACAGAAAACACGATACGAGCTATTTAACGCTGGGATGCGTGTCTTTAACACAAGCAGTAGGGAGAAGTCAGAAGGGAACAGTTACCATAATCTGCATTTCTCACTCGCGCATGTTTTGATAACTCGGCCTTTCCTCGATACGCCAGAGTACTTCTATTGTGGTTGAGTTCTTGGCCGCGGACCTGGAACAGATTTAATATGAGTCTGTGTGACTAAGTCATTATATTTGTTTTATAATGAAGCAAAGAAGATAGACACGGCAAAGGTTTTGTATACTTTCCATCCATCATATACCATGCCGGAAAGCGTGGGCGGTCATGACTCGCCATTTCACTCGATCACCAGCGTCATGGATCTGCTCAGTGTTCCTGTCTCGACCATGCCATGTGGCCAAGCCATCTAAGTATTTACTTCTTGGTCTTCCCCTTGGTCTGTTCCCTTCAATCTTGCCAGTTGTCACCGAGTTCTCCAAGTCATTTCTTCTCATAACATGTGCAAAAGATTTTGACTGTGTACGACTAATTTCTCTAATCAATTTACGATTTTCATTTGTTTCCTGTAGTACTTGGTCATTTGTTTACCTGTCTGTCCATGGAATTCTTTGCATTCTCCTCAGAAACCACATTTCTACAGCCATCAGATGTTTACTCAGAAAAAAAAAATGCTTCTTCTTTGCAGGGCGTTATTATCTCCCCTGCCCTTATTGGCTGTTTGTGAGTTACTAGACAATTTTACGTTCAATAATTTGCCAATGCTTTCTGAACGAGAAGTTAGCGTTTAGGTTCAAATGACCGGTGTGTGTAATGAACCTACTACCCTGCCACCAGTGCACAGAAAGTTTAAGCCCGAGTGTGTTAACCGCTCAGCCACGCCGATCTCTACTTATAAATGGTGGTGGAAAAAGAAAACCCAAACCTGCACAGTTCGCAACGACTGCATTAGCCAGGCGGCATAATTTCCTCAGGCTCAAGACCCCCCCCCCCCTCCCCCCTCCTACATCGCAAGGTACAATAGACAATAGATGACATTAATATTAGCATCTTCTTAAATGTCTTATCTGCCTGTAATACCGGGGATATTTTCTTAAGTCGTAGCTGTCTATGATCTCTCCGACTGACCGGCTGTGAAAGAAAATTTATCGCTCGCTGATATCTCTCTTGGTATCTAATGATATAACACGCCTCCCTGATCTCTTGGTATCTAATAACATCACGCGTCCCTCTGATCTCTTGGGTAGTGAGATCGGGTACCTAGCCCTCTCGGATAAGGGTGAAAAGTAGGAGGCCCCATGTGGAAGTTGTGCACGTCAGCTGGATATCGCATAGAGTAGGTCGTAAGGCCATGTCTTAGCAAAACATGTCCCAAAAAAAAAGAAGAAAGTATGGTATATTTGAAGACTGCGTACCTCACACAAAGTCTGGTATATGTTAAGATTACATTCATCGCACAAACTCTGACATATGTTAAGATTACATTCATCGCACAAAGTCTGATATATGTTAAGATGGCATACCTAGCACAATGTCTTGTATATGTGAAGAAAGAATACATACACCGTACAAAGTCTGATATATGTGAAGATTACACACATCCATGGGTAAGCGTAGATGACATACTTCCCACAGTGTCTGGTATATGTGAACACTACATACTTCTCATGGTATCTAATGTGTGTGTATATGTTGATTGTTTTTATTTTTATTTTTATTTCTAATGTATTTAATATCTTTAATTAGTTTAGAGACTTACGTGAACCCAACTGATGAACTGGCAGACGCTGAAATAAGGACAACGGAGGATTCCAGTGGCAATTAACACGTTTCTATTCCTTCGTGGAACTATCTTTCAATTGATATTTTGTCTGGCGTGTCTTCTTATATCGACTTCCATATCCTTATTCTCCATGGAATTCGACATTGGATAAATTATCTCCTGCGCAATAAACCGAGGATGACGATAATTACATTGATCACATATCAGGGATACAGGAAGCAGGAACAACTTTAAAAGGGGAAGGGAGAATTCGACAGAAGCTGATTGTTATATAGTGAGTGCACTGGGGGCCGCGGTATCGTAGTGGCTAGAAGCTTGCCTGCAGACCCGGTGGCTATGTGTTCGAATTCGCATCCAGGTGGATTTTGAAAACTGACATGAGCTTCTAGATTGAATCGGCATACATTGGGTACTAGAGAATGTCTTGCTAACTGGAGGCGGCTGGAGTAAGGGCGCGATGATTAACTTCATACCATCTGATTTTATCTCGTGTAACTCAGTTTCTCTCCTCAGAGCGGTCTGCCGGAAGCGACCCACTGAGCACGAACTCCGTACTTCCAGCCACGACCCCCAGAAGTATCCGGGAATATTGCACTCGTGAGTCGAATGGTGGAGTCTGGTAACGGACCCACGACATCTGGAAGGCGTGGTAGGCGTAACTACATCACCTCTGGAATGCCGACTGGTCTTTACAAGTAGACGTCGGGGTTATGTTCTTGGAAAACGCAACTTTAAGTGAAACGACGTATAGCGAAACACTATTTCCCACAGTATTAAATGAAATACAGTGTATTATGTAATGTTTATTTTGATGGTTGTTGATATTTATTGAATAAATAGAGGTGGGTTGGAGGGCGAGTGGTAGAATTATTGGGACATAGAGGCATTAAAACCACGACTCGCTCCAAAACAATCATCAGCACTACTAGTACTGCTCTCACCCGCTTTCTTAGCTAGATCTTCATAGAGAGACTTTGCTTTCTCTTGGATAGCCATCATGCTCACAGGCATATTCCGTTGGTTCTGGTCTGCAATCCAAACGGCCAAAAGTGCTTCCATGTTCTCCGTAAGAGTACTTCTGGTACGAGTGATCTTAGAAGCACTCAAAGGGGTTACGTTTTTAGCAGCCTCTTTGATTTTGTCAGCACCTGCCCGAATTGTCCTTACCGTGGTTGGAGGTAAACCATGGACTTTACCGATATCAACAGCCCGATCGCCGGCCTCAAAACGACGTAACACATCTAACTTCACCTCAAGAGTAACACTTTTCCTGTTTCTCTTACAACCAGGCACACTATCAGCACTTACTGTGCGCTTTGAACTCATAATTATGAGTGATTACACGTTAATATTCTGGAAAAACGCACTGCATAAAATGTAAAATCATAGCAATACAGATGACGACGTTATAGTGGAACGTAGCTACGTAAAGTGAAGTTATGTCCCATTGTGACTACGACGTTATAGCGAAACGACGTAAACCGAAGAGACGTATAGCGGGGCCTTCCGGTGTGGTCCGGCACCGTTAGTCAAACACTCCTTACGTTCATTGTGTGTGTGTGTGTGTGCGTGCGTGCGTGCGTGTGTGTGTGTGTGTCACACCGCGAGAAAGCATGCCGGGTCTTTTATTCTTGATTGCTTTTTGCAGCTTGTCTTGTGTTTCCTGTTGACACCAGGTTCTTTAAAGTCGGCCAAAAATAGCTCTTCATGGTCAAAGAATGCGTTCAGCATAACCTTACCAGCGGAAACCTGTAACTTGAATTTTTTTGGCTTTTGGTGATCCAGCATGCTTCCATTGCATGCTCTCTCTTTTGCTGCTCTGCTAAAATTGTTGACACCATGATTCATCGCCTGCCACTATGAGGAAGAGAAATGCATCACCCTCCACTCTTTAATGCA
Organism: Cepaea hortensis; assembly: GCA_963921405.1. Classification (NCBI taxonomy): domain Eukaryota; kingdom Metazoa; phylum Mollusca; class Gastropoda; order Stylommatophora; family Helicidae; genus Cepaea; species Cepaea hortensis. The sequence continues at coordinate 71,762,643 of OY992878.1, forward strand.
GCTACTGGATCAAACACCATCCCATGCGTTCCTCTTTTTCGTGGTCGGTCAACATCCGTGGTACCCACTGTGAACACGCCGTACCGATATTGCAGTTTCTTACGAACGACCTTTTGAATTGTCCCAATTGACACATCAAATTCTTTCGCTAGCGAACGTATGCTTCGACAACGGTTCATCTGTACTGCTGCATCAATCTTGGCGATGGTTTTTTTCTGTTGCAACAATATGCGCTTGACCCGGCCGTCGAAGATCTATCTTGAACTGACGTCCTTTCCGAAACATTCGTGCCTAATCTGTCACTGTTGTCTTCGACACACATTTGTTACCGTACGCTACCTGTATTCATTGATGAATGTTCACTGGTCGACATCCTTAAAATGAAAGAAACTGAATCACAGCTCTTTGAGCTTCTGTGGACAGATTTTGGATCAACCCGGCCATTTTCTCAACGGTCAGAAACAGAACCTATGCATCATGGGACGATAAGCACGTGCTCTTTTATTCATTGGTCAGTACTTATCACATGACTATGACATGATCATGTTCAACGTACGCAATTACCCGCGGTGCGGCACGAACGGATTTCAAATGAACGCTCCTAATATATACATATCACCCACATACATACGCACACAACCCCTCCCCCCACACACACCTCCCACACACATGCATACAAACAACCTCCCCTTACACACACACACACACACACACACACACACACACACACACCATATACAAACAAGAGGCTAGGCATTAGACGTTTCCCCGACTTGGAAGGCGTTGCAGGAAGGAGAGAGTCAAAACGAGGCACAATCAAAATTCCCCAAATTTTCATGCATTTGTTTCTTCTACGGGTTTTCCCGCTATACCGCACGTGGCAACATACCCTGATAATCGAAACTGTTGTTCTAACGATATGGCAGAACAACAATTTCTCCATGATTATAAATTCAGTATGCTAAGTCTCAAATTGATGATGCCCCTCATTCAGAAAAAAAAAAAACACGCACACACGCACACGGACACGCACACACACACACGCACACGCACACACACACACACACACACACACACACACACACACACACACACGCACACACAAAAATAAAATGTGAAATATCTGTCTTCAACACAGATATCTGCATTCTCCGGTTGACACATTACGTGACCTTTGTACCGGACGGTAAGCTTTAATCTAGTGCGCGGACATGTCTGCGAATAAAGCAGTATTAAGTAAAAGAGCGCTTGTAATGTCCTGGGATGATTGAAATAGAGAAATAGGGAACAAAGCGTGGTCAGTGTTTAATAAGTACCAGGTTCTGAAACTGTAGATGACGTGAGTGCTGAAGACTGCTGGCAACACGTTAAAGGCATTTTGATCGAGTAAGATCGAGTAGTTTTGATCGATATTGGAGTCCTTGGAATAAGGGCACGAAATATGAAGCATGAACAGCGCTTTACAAATTTATTTTTTTAATAAACAAAATTTCAACAAGTACATTTAAATAACAGCAAAACCAGAGCAGCAACAGTCAGTCCAGGAAAATTAAAAGGAAGCTAATAAACAAATTAGGAAACAGACAGGGACGGACAACATGCAGTATTTAGGTAGCCCAACAGTAGTGACAGATGTAGCAGCAGCGATAGGAAACCTCAGAGGCGTTTACAGCACTGCAAGGAAAACAGTCATCATCATCAAGTGCCCTGCTGACTGGCGTAGGCGTTCATGACTCTCCACAGATCCCGGTCTTTGGTTTTCTGATCAACTCTGCCGTTGATATTCCTCCATGCCACCGTCGCAATCCACCCAGCATCATTTCTCGTGGTCTGCCTCTGCCTCTCTTCCCCTCGATCTTTCCAGTTGTCACGATGTTCTCCAGTGCCACTCTTCTCATCACATGACCAAAACAATATGTTTGTCAGTAGGGACATAAAATCAGCCAAGTGGACTGTTGTAAAATTGTAATTTGAAAGTTCTTACAAACATTAAAACTCAGGTAATAGATGGGCCGAAAACTTGAGGGTTTTCTAGTTTAGTTTAGTTTAGTCGTTGGATCAACATCACGGCACACGGTTTAACCCATAAATGCTCCGTTTTCCTCCTAACTCAAACCTGAGTCTGGAGAAACTCAGCTCAATGCGCGAACTCCGTTGCGTCGGCGAGGATCCTGAAATACTTTGGGTAGATTTTTAACTCGAAATTATGCCCAGGCAGCGCCGTTAAGCTACTCTTTTTCGATTTCCAACTGCCTAGGGATTTTTTACGTGCGCAACAATACACACAGGCGTCCGATCTCACTACCCAGAGACCAGGGGAAATTTTATTACTAGAAGTCCAGGTGGATTTTTTAGATAAATCCCGGTCCTCACCGGGGCCTGAACCCGGGACCTCCAGCAATCGAGGCGGACACCATACCTCGAGACCACTCAGCCCCCCCCCCCCCCCCCAGAGGGTTTTCTGTATAAGCCAGTCTGAATGGACCCTTCAGAGATCTAGCCTGCAGAAGTGGCGTTGGATATCAACCGTGAAACACCATCTAAAGAATAAATGAGACAAGCTATCCATTGCTGAAGGATGGAAAGCTTCTGGTCCATATGGCATCCCAATATAAACACCTCAACTGAAATACTGCACAAAGTATTTAGCAGTCTTGGAGGCCAAAGAAATACAAGAAAAGTGGATTAAAGGATATCTCGTGAAACTGCCAAAGGAAGGACACTTACAGGAGTGTGAAAAGTTTAAACGAATAATATTACTGACAGACCCTAAAACAATATTACACGTGACCATTCTAGAGAGAATAAGAATTGACGCTGACAAACAACTAATTGATGAACATACAGGCTTCTGATTAAACAATGCATTGATCAGGTAACCACATATACATAATAATAAAACAAAACATCGAGCTGAACTCGACACGTTATATTGAATTTGTGGAATGTGAAAAGGCATTCGACAGCATTAATATTGAATGGGATCTATGAGGCACAAAGGGAACCCACAGTGGGCCATTAATTTCATAAAGGTAGGAAATCGTAAAGTTCAGGGTTGTTTATGAGGAAATACTAACACATTCATTTGACACAGGAACGGCAATGCAACAGGGATGCATTGTGGCTCTTTTAGTATTCTTATTGCCTATCGACTCGGTTATGAAGACAACAATAGCTACATGAAGAAATGGAAGACAATGGACTCTGACAGAACGACTTTGCTGACGTTATTACCTCCATGTCCCACGAACGAAATCAGATGCAATATACACTAAACACCCGTAATGAGATGTCACACCAGCTAGGAATAACAATTCATAGGGTAAAGGCAATTATCATCATCATCATCATCATCATCATCATCATCATCATCATCATCATCATCATCAGGTGCCCGCCAGCTGGTATAGGCGATCATGCTTCCCCACAGATCTCGGTCTTTGGTGTTCTGGATCAACTCTGCTGATGATATTCCTCCATGCCACCGTCTTAGTCCATCCAGCATAATTTATCTTTGTCGGCATGTTCATCTCTTTCTCTTGGTATTTCCAGTCGTCACGATGTTCTCCAACGTCTCTCTTCTCATCACATGACCAAAGAAATCTGCGTGTCTCATTCTTATTGTTGAATATAATGTTCTAGTTTCATTAGAATTCCGGAAAGATGGCGACGACGTAGCGGTGTTTTTTTTTTTTTTCAGAGGACGCAAGTTTTGTGTTTTTATGGGGAGGATGTGCTGTTATTTCGTATTTGTTTTCGGAAGTTGTTCACAAGAAACCACGGAAGGCAGGTGGTGGATGAAATTTTGAGGGCAGTCGACAGATATTTGTTGGTTAAGCTCTCAAGTTTCGCAACGGTAGGCAGAAGATCTCTTTATCGAGAAAATGGCTACTGTCAACAGTCCAGTATGGTCACTGCCAAGAAGGAAATCAACGGCGAACTACCTTCTTTAAAGTTGCCTAGTTTATCATGATTCGCCAAATTACAGATCAACACAAGAAAAGGACAGGGGCATTGATATTAGCAACAGGGAATGTTCGGACGTTAAGCGACGACGGAAAATTATATAACTTCAAACAAGAAATGGAAAGAGAGAATATTAATATATTAGGAATGCGCGAGACGAGATGGAAAGGGGTAACAAATAAGACAGGGGAGGATTTTAAGTTTATTTATTCTGAGGGAGAAGAACGGCAAAGAGGTGTAGCAATTATTTTGGATACACAAACATCAAAATCTGTTCAGGGATATTGGGCTGTGTCAGAAGGGTACTATTTGTAAAATTAATCCGCAGACCTTTTAACATAAACGTCAGTAAAATATATGCCCCAGTAGGAGAATGCAGTGAAGATAGCATAGAGGAATTTTATAATGACATGGAGTATGCAGTGAAGAAATGTAAAAATTAGAATTAAATATCATATTGGGTGACTTCAATGCAAAGGCATTGCATACATTGTAGAAATCAAAGTGATGGATGAACATTTGGCAACCATGGTTTGGGAGAGTGAAACGAAAGAGGATACAGACTTGTATAATGGTCAAAATAGCAGGAAATGATTGTACGAAACACCTGATTTAATTAACTTCTAGAAGATTATGGACATGGAGGACTCCTGACAGCAAGATTAGAAACCAGATTGATGACATTCTGATTAGCAAAAGATTTCGAAAAGCGTTAACAGTCGTAAAAGCAGTTCCCAGTGCGGACTGCTACAGTGATCTCAGACTGATTACAGGCACATTGAGGGTAAAGTTAAGGAAACCAAGTATACAACAGGAAACATTGAATATGATCTGTGTACATTGAAAAATGACAAGGAAATACAAGACAATTTTAACATAGAAGTAAAGAATAAATATGATATATTGTCTGATCTAGAGATTCTAGTTTAAAATGTGGATGATCAATAGGAAATGTTGAAGAATCCAATCAGTTTGGCTGCAGGAACAACTTTTCCAATATAAAAGAAAGAAAGTCGTAAGATATGGATGACTGATGAAATTGTACACCTAATGAAAACAAGAAGACACAACAATAATAATCCTGCCAGAAATGAAGAAATGCACAGGAAAGTCAGAACATTATTTAAGGAGGAAAAAGAAACACGGCTTGAAAAATATTGCATAGAAATTTAAAAAAAAAAAAAACAATACAGCCGTAAAAATAGCACATTAATGCACAAAAGAATTCATGAACTTACTAATAAAAGAACACATACATCAAGAGGCTGTCTAAAAACACATATTGGAAAAATCATAATAGAAAAAGATCAACTTTTACATGTATGGTCAGACTATGTGAGAAACTTGTGTTAACAGAGAAGAATAGTATGATGTTCGAAATAATAGTGAAGGATAGTCAAATTTGAAGATGGAGGTTCGGAATGTTCTTAACCTTATGAAAACTGGCAAGACTCCCTGTTCAGAAAGCATCACAACAGAAATGATTAATGCTTTAGAAGAATATGGAATAGATCAAGTCACCATACTGCAGAACACAATATATGATATTGGAGATATACCTCCTGAATTATGTAATTCTGAATTTATTGCAAATCACAAAGAAATCAGGAGCCTTGGAATGTGATCAACCTCGTACAATTAGAATAATGAATCACATCACGAAGATTTTGATAATAACATTCATGCAAAGAGTTACGAAGAAACTACAACATCAAAAAGGAGAAGAACAGTGTAGGTTTGTAGAAAGCAAGGGTAGAGTAAATGTTGTGTATATGCTGAGAACAGTAACTGAACGTTCTATAGAAGTAAACACAGATCTACATCTTTGCTTTATTGACTATACAAATGCTTTCGATAAAGTTAGACATGTCAACATGATAGAGATGCTTGCTGATCTAGAAATTGATGGGGAAAACATTAGACTTGTAAAACAACATATATTGGAAACAACAAACTGCCATAAGGACGGATAATGAATAAATCAATATCAGCCTATTAAGAGAGGTGTGAGACAGGGATGTGTAATGTCTCCAGATCGTTTTTTCACCCTGTACAATAAAATATTTTCAGAAATGTGCAAGATATGAAAGGAATCATCATTGGTGGTAGAAACATCAATAACATTAGATACGCAAAAGATACAGTATTGATTGCAGACAATGAGCAGGATCAGCAACATTTAGTAGATGCGGTTGTTGCACACAGTGAACAACTAGGGTTATAATTAAATTGTAAGAAGACACAGATTATGGTCGTCAGTAAAAAGAACGAAACACCACAATGTAACATACAAGTAAATGGGCATATTCTTAAACAAGTGAATCGGTACAATTATCTCGGAACAGTCATAACATCTGATGGGAGATGCCTTGACGAGATTAGAACAAGAATCGCCACGGCGAGGGTAGCGTGTTGTAAGATGAAAAACATACTGACCAATAAAATGATGTCAATTGCTACGAGAAAAAAAGTGTTGAGGTGTTACATAGAGCCTGTACTTTTCTAAGGATGTGAAGCGTGGACAATGAACAATCAAGCTGGGAAAAAAACGTGATATGGTCGAGAAAGAATACTGAGCTGATCCACGACTCTGGTGATCGAGGGAAATGGCGAATCATGACCGCCCACGTTTATCGGCATGGTACATGATAGATGGATAGTTTCACTAGCGTCTTTCAGGCAGTCGTTGTTACGTTACGTTGGCAGTCCAAGGAATTGGCTAATATAATGAGAATAAATCAGGCAAATGATAACCTGATCACCCTCGATGAAACCTCCCTTCAAGAGATGGGATCAAACACCTATTTTTGTGGATATTTGTAGATACATATTACGCATGGGTGGGGTGGGGGGGGGGAGTTGGGGAGTTTGACAGCCTGAGATATTAAAACAAGAATACAAAAGGTAAGAGGTGCCTTCATGGCATGTGGAAGTCAACAGAATGTAAACATAATATCTGACATAGACAATTTAACTGTAATGTGGAATCTGTACCGCTGTGTGGAGCAGAGACACGGAGAAAGATCACAATAATTATAAATAAACTACAGACATTCATTACATGGTGCCTATGCATAATAGAATAACTTACATGGTTAGACAGAATGACCTCCCCCTTTTTTTTCAACACCCCTCCCCCCTTCCATCCCCATCCCCAATAAGAGAAGGGGGAGGGAGAAACTAGACAGATTGCCGGGAATCAGTGGTGAAAACAATAATGCTGACTATTAATAGGACATATGCCTAGGAAACCTGATAAAGAAAAGCTAGAAGGTCATTTTGTTCTGGAACCCATATGTCGAAAGGAAGGATACCTTAAACACGCGGAGAGGATATTTACAGAGATAAATGTGGGAAGGAAATATTGGGAGCTGACAGGAGATAGCAAGACATAGAAGGGTTTGTGAGTTCATTGAGGACCTACTCTCCAATGGGTGATAAAAGAGCAAAGAAGGTTTTAAAAAAAATAAATCATTGCTGTCTGGGAAAAAGAAGTCGAAGAAGGGAACTGGTCATCTCATACCATTTTGACATTATCTTGGGTTTATTAAGTCATATACTGCCTGGACATTATCTTGGATTTATTAAGTCATATAATTCCTGGACATTATCGTGGGTTTATTAAGTCATATACTGCCTGGGCATTATTTTGGGTTTATTAAGTCATATACTGTTATTAAGTCATATAATGCCTTGACATTATCTTTGGTTTATTAAGTCATATAATGCCTGAACATTATCCTGGGTATTATTAAGGCATATACTGCCTTGACATTATCTTGGGTTTATTAAGTCATATACTGCCTTGACATTATCTTGGGTTTATTAAGACTTATACTGCCTTGATATTATCCTGGGTTTATTAAGTCATATACTGCCTTGACATTATCCTGGGTTTATTAAGTCATATAATACCTTGACATGATCTTGGGTTTATTAAGACTTATACTGCCTTTACATTATTTTGGGTTTATTAAGTCATATAATGCCTTGCCATTATCTTGGGTTTATTAAGACTTATACTGCCTTGACATTATCTTGGGTTTATTAAGTCATATAATGCCTTGACATTATCTTGGGTTTATTAAGACTTATACTGCCTTGACATTATCTTGGGTTTATTAAGTCATATAATGCCTTGCCATTATCTTGGGTTTATTAAGTCCTATAATGCCTTGACATTATCTTGGGTTTATTAAGTCTTATCCTGCCTTGACATTATCTTTGGTTTATTAAGTCATATAATGCCTTGACATTATCTTGGGTTTATTAAGTCATATAATACCTTGACATTATCTTGGGTTTATTAAGTCATATAATACCTTGACATTATCTTGGGTTTATTAAGTCATATAATGCCTTGCCATTATCTTGGGTTTATTAAGTCATATAATGCCTTGCCATTATCCTGGGTTTATTAAATCATATAATGCCTTGACATTATCTTGGGTTTATTAAGTCATATACTGCCTTGCCATTATCTTGGGTTTATTAAGTCATATACTGCCTTGACATTATCTTGGGTTTATTAAGTCATATACTGCCTTGACATTATCTTGGGTTTATTAAGACTTATACTGCCTTGACATTATCCTGGGTTTATTAAGTCTTATACTGCCTTGACATTATCCTGGGTTTATTAAGTCATATACATCCTTGACATTATCCTGGGTTTATTAAGTCATATAATACCTTGACGTGATCTTGGGTTTATTAAGACTTATACTGCCTTGACATTATTTTGGGTTTATTAAGTCATATAATGCCTTGCCATTATCTTGGGTTTATTAAGACTTATAATGCCTTGACATTATCTTGGGTTTATTAAGTCATATAATGCCTTGACATTATCTTGGGTTTATTAAGACTTATACTGCCTTGACATTATCTTGGGTTTATTAAGTCATATAATGCCTTGCCATTATCTTGGGTTTATTAAGTCCTATAATGCCTTGACATTATCTTGGGTTTATTAAGTCTTATACTGCCTTGACATTATCTTGGGTTTATTAAGTCATATAATGCCTTGACATTATCTTGGGTTTATTAAGTCATATAATACCTTGACATTATCTTGGGTTTATTAAGTCATATAATACCTTGACATTATCTTGGGTTTATTAAGTCATATACCTTGACATTATCTTGGGTTTATTAAGTCATATACTGCCTTGACATTATCTTGGGTTTATTAAGTCATAAAATGCCTTGCCATTATCTTGGGTTTATTAAGTCATATAATGCCTTGACATGATCTTTGGTTTATTAAGTCATATAATGCCTTGACATTATCTTTGGTTTATTAAGTCATATAATACTTTGACATTATCTTGGGTTTATTAAGTCATATAATGCCTTGACATGATCTTTGGTTTATTAAGTCATATAATGCCTTGACATTATCTTGGGTCTATTAAGTCTTATAATGCCTTGCCATTATCTTGGGTTTATTAAGTCTTATACTGCCTTGACATTATCTTTGGTTTATTAAGTCATATAATGCCTTGACATTATCTTGGGTTTATTAAGTCATATACTGCCTTGACATTATCCTGGGTTTATTAAGTCACATATTGCCTTGACATTATCCTGGGTTTATTAAGTCATATACTGCCTTGCCATTATCCTGGGTGTGTTAAGTCATATAATGCCCTGCCATTATCTTGGGTTTATTAAGTCATATAATGCCTTGCCATTATCTTGGGTTTATTAAGTCTTATACTGCCTTGACATTATCTTGGGTTTATTAAGTCTTATACTGCCTTGACATTATCCTGGGTTTATTAAGTCATATAATGCCTTGACATTATCCTGGGTTTATTAAGTCATATACTGCCTTGCCATTATCTTGGGTTTATTAAGTCATATAATGCCTTGCCATTATCTTGGGTTTATTAAGTCATATAATACCTTGACATTATCTTGGGTTTATTAAGTCATATAATGCCTTGACATTATCATGGGTTTATTAAGTCATATAATGCCTTGCCATTATCCTGGGTTTATTAAGTCTTATACTGCCTTGACATTATCTTGGCTTTATTAAGTCATATAATACCTTGACATGATCGTTGGTTTATTAAGTCATATACTGCCTTGACATTATCTTGGGTTTATTAAGTCATATAATGCCTTGACATTATCTTGGGTTTATTAAGTCTTATACTGCCTTGACATTATCCTGGGTTTATTAAGTCATATAATGCCTTGACATTATCCTGGGTTTATTAAGTCATATAATGCCTTGACATTATCTTGGGTTTATTAAGTCTTATAATGCCTTGACATTATCCTGGGTTTAGTAAGTCATATAATGCCTTGCCATTATCCTGTGTTTATTAAGTCTTATACTGCCTTGACATTATCTTGGGTTTATTAAGTCATATACTGCCTTGACATTATCCTGGGTTTATTAAGTCATATAATGCCTTGACATTATCCTGGGTTTATTAAGTCATATAATGCCTTGACATTATCTTGGGTTTATTAAGTCATATAATACCTTGACATGATCTTGGGTTTATTAAGTCATATACTGCCTTGACATTATCCTGGGTTTATTAAGTCTTATAATGCCTTGCCATTATCTTGGGTTTATTAAGTCATATAATACCTTGACACGATCTTGGGTTTATTAAGTCATATAATACCTTGACATGATCTTGGGTTTATTAAGTCATATAATACCTTGACATGATCTTGGGTTTATTAAGTCATATAATACCTTGACATGATCATGGGTTTATTAAGTCATATACTGCCTTGACATTATCCTGGGTTTATTAAGTCTTATAATGCCTTGACATTATCCTGGGTTTATTAAGTCATATAAAGCCTTGACATTATCTTGGGTTTATTAAGTCATATAATAATACCTTGACATGATCTTGGGTTTATTAAGTCATATACTGCCTTGACATTATCTTGGGTTTATTAAGTCATATAATGCCTCACTGACGTCAACATATTATAGCCGCCATTTTGGTGTAATAGCTAGGACGTTACGCTGACAATGAATGTCGGGGAGAGTTGGATATCAGCTCTCGACGTTGGCTGCGGGAGGGAAAGACTAACCACCTATTCCTCAGTGCACTCCGGCCTACAAAATGTGATGGTCCTAGCACTCTACATACACACAGCAGGTTCTGACTACGGAACTGTGGTTTCTTTTTCGTCGGTATCTTCTACAGGGTTAATCCCAACCCAGGTAGAGGAGGGGTTATAGAGACAGCAGGCAAACTATCGTGTAATGTTCTACATTGTTGTCATGGTTTCCACCGCCCACGAAGACGCACGGGTAGGTGAGCTCAATAAGATACCATGAGTTCAAGCCCCGGACATGTCTGTTATCTTCGTCTCCAGTCCACGTAAAATACACTCCCTTTGGAAGCACTATTTATGTTCCCAACTTCTGCATCTCAGATCACCTCCTGTGAGACCAAATCTGGTTGAGTTGTTTTCAGTTCTGTTTGAAGATGGTGAAAACAGGAGCGTGTGTAGGAAAGCCAATGCAATACAAATACGAGGAAATTCCGTAATTGCTGATCAAGCAATAATATTTATCCGGCTCGTGTGCCAAATGTGCTAGAGAAATAAAACAGTTAAAAGTATCTGGGGGGAAAAGAACAACGAGTAAGGCAATATCCAAGTATGTCCCCTCCCAAAGTGAATGCGGTCTATGTAGAGATCTTGTGTCAAAGAATGTTTGAAATACTTTGAAGTATTTCGCGCTCATTAGCAGTCAGAAAACCCATACTTGGAGAAGCATACTTTCTGGTTTCAACAGAAGTTGTTTGTTATTCTACTGTCTGTTCGAGACGAAGAGCTTTATTTATTCGCGAAATTGTTTCAGGAAGAGTGTGCTGCGGTCTTTTTGTTATTGTTTACCTCTGCATTCTGACTCATGCTTACTTTCTACACACGCGCTGACATTCTTTCATCTGTTCTTTCAATATGGAATAATTACGAAGAGAACGTTCCTCGTTAATATCGCCACACAGTACGTAAGATTTTCGGTCTATTTATAAATGCAGTTGAAATGTTTGCACGAACTTGTCAAATTTTCAAAGTAATCCTTCTCGCATAATGGTATCTTTGCAATGAAGGGATCTCTAGCAGTTTCTGTCCTGAACCTTCGTGAAAAAGGAGTCTGGCATATGAGGCTACGACCTCCAGCATGAGAATGGAGGTGGAAGCAGTCACAGCGGCATTCCGTTGGTTAGAGGAGACGACTGCAACACACATTGTCTTCATTACGGACACAAGGAGTATGCTTAGTAAGGTGGAGAAAGGAATGTTTCGTGTGGAATTTCTCACTTGGCTTCAGTGGTCACAGATTATGAGCATTGTATGGAATTTGTGCCCTGGTCATGCGGGTGTGCGGGGGAATGAACAGGCTGATAGGCTGGCAGGAGGTGCACCTCTTGTTGGTAAACTGACTATGGACAAGGGGGAGGTAGTCGTTCGTTGGAAAGACTCTCGATCCTTTGACAGGCTTTCTCCGTCTCACGTAGTATATGTCCAAGAGTATTGGTGCCTGTAGTTTCATTGACCTGTTGGTTACGCACTCTCTGCTTAGTCTTCCACCTTAATTCTTCCTGATAGCTCGGGATTAGATTCTTGATTCCACCAGTAGCAGCTTCGCGAAATCATTGATTTGTGCTTCACTCGTGAAATAGTTGATAATTTCTAGTCAACACCATGTCTGCTTTATTCAACGTCAGTATATTCCCTAGAGACCAGCCAATCAGACTTTGCATTTCCATGGACTCTTAACTTTACTTTTAAATTGTACACAATACACAACAAACACTATTTGAAATCTACAGGCAGATCTGTATCGCATTTAACCAAATCACAAGTTATGAAATCTATATGCAGATCGGTATCGCATTTAAACAAATCACAAGTTATGAAATCTATAGGCAAATCTATATCGCATTTAAACAAATCACAAGTTATGAAATCTATAAGCAAATCTGTATCGCATTTAAACAAATCACAAGTTATGAAATCTATAGACAAATCTGTATGGCATTTAAACAAATCACAAGTTATGAAATCTATAGACAAATCTATATCGCATTTAAACAAATCACAAGTTATGAAATCTATAGGCAAATCTGTATCGCATTTAAACAAATCACACGTTATGAAATCTATAGGCAAATCTGTATCGCATTTAAACAAATCACAAGTTATGCGGGCAGAGTAAGTGTACAAGTATAACTGGCACCAGATTCTGACATGCATGACACAATAGGCAGTCTTCGTGGCGAAGTGGTCAAGCCGTTTAACTCAGTCTTCGAAGGTTGTTTGTTCGATTCCGGGCCGCGTCCTTCGGTTCACGAGTTAAATTTTTCGGAGACTCCTGTGGGTCGGCGCTAACGCTACGGAGTTCGTGCTTTGGCGACGCTTTTTGCGCTGCGGAAAGAGAGCGAGCCATATGGGATAAAAACCCGGTACAATGAAGTAGAGCCTGTCAACCTTTAAGCGACTTTTTATGACACAGTAATCAATGTTCACATATAGTTGGCAACCAGTTTATGACCTTCATGACACAGTAGTCTATGTGACCGAAAGGATTGGAGCACTCTAGCTCTGTAACTTCTGATGCGCTGATGGTGAAGTAGGAAATTCAAGCCCTACACCGGTCAGTTGGACGTTAACGTTGACTTCTCGTTTAGGGAGCAATGACAAACTGATGCACGTAACATTGAGGAGAAATTCAACCTAGGGTTGATCGCAACGTCGTGCAAAGTCTGACAGACAATCGTGGACGGATAGAGAGAGCAATTGTGGTATCTTGCAGGGCGTTAACTCGCAATGAGAACTTGCCGGCATCTTTGAGCATGTCATGAGAATGTGAAAGCTGTAATATGCCGTCACATCTGGAAAGTTGGAGGGTGGAAGGAGAGAGGGGCAGAGGAACACCAGGAGAGAAGATGCTAGACAGTTTGACATCATCACATGGAGAAATATGTTGGAAAAGGTGGATGGAAAGGGGGGGGGGGGGCAACATCATGGAGGAACATCGGTATCAGAAATTATGGCAGAACACGAGACAGAAGACTTTGGCCAGACAAGACAACAAACACCTCACAACATGGACTACATCAATGAGTCTCCCGGACAAAGTCTATACCTGTCAGCATGGACTACATCAATGAGTCTCCCGGACAAAGTCTACACCTCACAGCATGGACTACATCAATGAGTCTCCCGGACAAAGTCTACACCTCACAGCATGGACTACATCAATGAGTCTCCCGGACAAAGTCTACACCTCACAACATGGACTACATCAATGAGTGTCCCGGACAAAGTCTATACCTGTCAGCATGTCAGACTGTAAAACAGTTGTGAAAATGCTGAAACAAGGCAGTTTTGCTGGCAGAGCATGAGTACACGTAAAGCTGACAATTGGTTTCTGACAATAGTTAACCGCACAGTAGTTTCATGGACGGAGCAGGTGGAGCAGATGTGATTACTGAAGGTGATCATCACACCCCGGACAAATCGATAGGTGCTCCGAACTCCCCCTTAACATCTCTGCCGGTGTATACCGACTGGTCCTCCTTAACATCTCTACCGGCGTATATCGACTGGTCATACCAGTTCTTCTTCTTCTTCATCGTTCACCCAACATTTTTATTTTAGACGTAAATGTGGTGTGCCTGTTTACAGCATACCTGCGATATTTGCCCATTTCGGCCGACACATTCGGCTTCTTCAGGCGTTTGTTGACCGGGTTAACCTTTCCGGGATATCAGTTCTGTCTTGGTTACTTACATCTCTTGTTAAGTTAGTTGCATATCTTTTACATGACATCGCAGTCAACCCCAGCATTTTTTGGCTGCTTGTGATTTCTTAGCAAGTATACGTTCAGTATACCCTTGCTTTCTAAACGACCGACACACATACCATTGTATGAAAACCCACACAAGGCGGTTTGCTGCCAAATTGCCCGTAGGTGTTTTTCGAACGCTGTATGCGGGATTACGAACTGCGTCTGTAAAGATTCCGTCTGGACAAAATGTTCATGACTGGCGGCGCCCCTCTCCCCTCAGTGGGCAGGTATGATTGGAGTGGCTGTTACACCAGCACGAAGATAGAAACGGGACAATATTGTCTCCCTAGGAATAAACATGCATGGGCACTCGCCTCTTATGTGTTAGCAGGGCCCAAAAGGCAAGCAAACGACAGCGACATTGTACCTTCCATGCATGGCGAGTGAGGCGACTAAGGAGGGTTGGCTACCTCATCCCGTGGAAAATAGCTGAAAAATGTAACCAATTATGAACAAGCATAAACACGGCCTTTCCTGAGTTGGTTGAGGGCCTGGGCTTCAATGCCAGATAAAAGGTCAGTAGGATAACAACTGGCAAAGTATCGACATCTTTAAGGGGGGCGGTGATGAGAACGATGCTCCACACATGCCATACTTAATGATGATGATGATGATGATGACGATGACGATAATGATGATGATGATCATGACGATAATGATGATTATGATGATGATGATAACTGTTGACCAGCAATAAGCTCTCTTTTCATCATGGACACACACACACACACACACACACACACACACACACACACACACACCACTCGCGCGTGCGCGTGCAAAACCACACAAACACATTGTTATGCCTGGGAATTATGTACTATTGGTATCACAGACAAATTACATTCGAATGCATATGAGTTAATACATGCTGATGCATAATTGTGGGAAACGATGAGAAAAGGTTTTGGTACGAAGAGAATGCTATTCTTATTGAACAAAAGTGTTTTCCAAAGGTGAGGGGTACTGGATATTGATTGGGTACCAGCCCCATATTTTCATAAACCAGTCGCCACCCCATGGCTTATGTAGTCAATATAACATCGGCTGCATTCACTTCCCATAACATTTCCTGATACCCATTTTACTTAGGATCGACCCTGGGAGCCCAGCTCATTCTTTTTTACAATAATGTGGATTCGAATATATGAACACAAGCCGGCAGGCAAAGGTTCTACCCACTGAACTACCGCGGATATTATCAGCCAATTCCTGGGGAAGCCAGAGAACACCTAAGAAGTGAGCGTGTGGCTAATGTGTGGGGGAGATTTGTGCGTGGGCAATAACGAAGACATAAGAGTACGAATGACCTTCGTTAGGGTTGCCTTGGACAGCCAGAATGAGGTTCGTAGAGTTATGATTACTGGACACGGCTCGGCGTGAGTCGATAATATCCATCCAGGTCCAGTGTTATTTCACCATGATTACCAGACAGGCACCCGATTACCCGAGACAGATCCATAAATTTATCATTAACGAAAATTCCGCCGTGACTAGAATGTCGTACAGGGGTTCATGTAGTAATGATAAACTGACAGTGATTATTAGCCTGTAACTGGTTACCATCGGTCTCTGTGGCTAAAGGGCTTGCGAACGCAGTTTGTGAGCCCGTATACCCGGGTTCGAAACACGGCGGTGCTGGTTTTTTCGAAAAAAGATATAGGGGCCGGTCGTTCAGAAAGCAATGGCAAACTACTGAACGTAACACTTGCCTACTACATCAACAGCAGCTGAAAATGCTGGTGTTGACTGCAACGTCCCGTAAGGGATACGCAACAAAAAAAAAACTGGTTACCATATTTTATTAATTTTTTTTAAAAATATCCTTTTTACGGGACATCACAGCCAACACCAGCATTTCTGCTGCTGTGATCTCTTGGCAAGTTTATGTTAAGTAGTTTGCCATTGCTTTCTGAACTGCCGGCACCGATACCAAAGCGAAACCAACGCAACTCGATCTGTTGCTAAATCGTGCTCAGCTGCGTTTCGAACGCGGGCATACGGGATTACGAACTGCGTCCGGATCCCTTTCGCCACAGAGACGGCGGTTACCTTATCCATATTATATATATATATATATATATATATATATATATATATATATATATATATATATATATATATATATATATATATATATATATATATATATCTCTTCATACTGTTTAACTTCAGCATTGTCAAGTAAATCATGTACCTTCTTCAGGTTTGTGCGTTTGCTGAAGTTAAGCCAAGGATCCTTCATGCTGTTTAACTCCAGCATCGGCATGACCCATCTTATGGAAGTCAAGTGAGTAAAGGAGCCTTCACATACCTTGATGTTTATTGGACGTAAGGTGATAGACAGACGAGTTTTATAGACAAACCGACAGTCCAGCAGTCTCGTGGTCAATATTACCCGGCTGCCTCTACTGCCTAAGAAATTATGTTGTACTAATTTTAGGCTGGGTCGTCCTGGATCATTTTGTAAAAGCCTCCTTGATGTGGATTCGAACCCATAAACGCCGAACAGGCAGGCAAACGTCTAGTCACTACACTACCTCCCCCCCCCTCCTCTCCTAAGTCTTGTATTGAATAAACATTGATACGAGATCAACGACGAGGTAGAGAGCTGGTCACCCAACTCCTCTTTACGCTAGCATTTGCCATACATAGGATTTGTGGATTAGCTTGACCATGGCAACAGCGTACAATCACAACAGCCAAGGTGAGCAAGTAACAACAGTCACAATCATGTCAGCTGAGATCTGTACATATACTAGATCTCGGTCGTGTGATCTTGTGTGAATAGTTCTCTTCCTCTTTGTCTTTCTATAATCCAAATCAAGTGACCTCATTTTCAACCCGCTACCAAGGTCACATACCATCGAAAGCCAAATTGCTAGGTGTCGAACTATTCTGACACCGTCTAATTTGAACAAACAAAAAAGAACTCAATTCAGAAAGGAAATTCCAGATTGTTCGTAATCCCGTATATCCACATGGGAAAAACAGCAGCTGCAAGAATAGGCAGCGTTTTGCGCCGCGCTGGTAACTTACGGGGATATGTGACCCGGTCGTTCAGAAAGCAATGGCAAACTACTGAACGTAAAGAAAAATTGCCTAGTACATCAACAACAGCTGAAAATGCTGGTGTTAATTGCAACGTCCTGTAAGGGATATGCAGCATTTTTTTTTTTTTAAAGTGATGTAGAAAATGAAGGCTTATTTCACCTTAGTATTGTTAACCATTATGAATACTAATCTCTGCAATTTGTCTTTGTCAATCCAGTTGAGGAAAAGAGTTCTTGAGAGCTATACTGAGCCAATCATGATGTATGTAAGCTAATCATGGACCATTAGCTGACAAGTGAGGAATTACGTGGTTTTATAGAAGTATGATGAGAACACGGTGGACGGATAGAAAGAACAATGAAGATATCTTGAAAGAAGTGAACTTATAAAAAGAATTGGTTACTGGCATCAGAAGCAGACAGTCAACATTCTTTGGCCGTGTCATGAGAAGGGGCAAGCTGGTATATATCATCATAGCCGGAAAATTGGAGGGGAAGCGAGACAGAGTGCGACAAAGAGGAGTGGGATGAGAACTAAGATGTCTAGATTTAGGTATATTAAAGAACAACTAGACAGGGCATGCTACCTCCCCGACAATCTCCTGTCCCTAGTTAATATAACACAAAGCACTTAAGTAAACATATAAACATGCACAATTACATACACTAAGAACATACTAAGATAGAACTTGGTTTCCAACAAACTACCAAGGTGTTTATTTTCTACCCATGTCTTTATAACAGCATCACTTAAACAAGCAAACTAATTTGATAATATAATGGTTAGGGGTATGATGATAGTAACCTGATGTAAGAGAACAATGACCTTCATATATACTAGATAGTTTTGTGAAATGATGACCGTATGAACTGATGTAAAAAAAAATAGTATTACTTTACATCACTATATAAATAGGATAAAATACGTAACTTAAAATGCTACTTGAATGAATAGATGACAGGCCTCGGTTTCGCCTTGGGTCAACTGAGATAGTTGGTTTTGCGAATTCAAAGTCTCTTCTCCACTGGTCAGGACCTTATCTGAATGAATGGGATGCTATAAACCTGGCGCTCCATTTTAGAGCTGAAAATGACCAAATTAGAATGTGTAGTATCTAGGACCTACAAATATCAAATCCTAACTAAATATTCCACCATATACATACACAAACATAGTGATAATGTTTGGCACAGTCTCTTATCTAGTTTAATCCGTTTAATTCTCTCTCTCTCTCTCTCTCTCTCTCTCTCTCTCTCTCTCTCTCTCTCTCTCTCTCTCTCTCTCTCTCTCTCTCTCTCTCTCTCTCATACAAAAGTGTGTTCTCGCTCCCTCTCTCGAGTCGGAACTCTGCCTTCATACTTATCGGTCCTGTCATGATGAATATGGCGTCCTATAGTTGATATCTTTCATGCAGCCACAATGTAGAGAACACATCTCACATTATTTCAATATTGAGCACAACTCACTACTGGCAACGCTGATCGTATTCTGGTATGAACCTAAGGCCTATCCACACTAGACTCGAGTTTCGCTCTCGTTTGCTGTAACTATCTTAGACATCGTATCAACACTGCATATAGCAATATTATTATAAAACAACATTGCTATACGCAATGTTGATAATATGTCACAGGAAATACACAAAGCATAACATATATCCCCACGTTTGTGAAAAGAATAACAGAAGCATAGTAGCACAACTACATACAGCAGAACGAGAAAATATAGCTCTAATCAAAGCGACGGACTCTGGACAGACGAAATGAAAGTACAAAGATACAAAGACTCTTTGGAATCAGTTAAATATTTGCCAGAAGAAAAGAAGAAAACCCTACACATAGTATTCTCGACAGCATAATAATTTAGACATGTGATATATATATATATATATATATATATATATATATATATATATATATATATATATATATATATATATATATATATATATATATATATATATATTCGTAAAGTCGAATCGTCGTAAGTTGCATAGGTCGTAAGTCGAGCACTAACTGTATATATATAACCTCTTTCTGATTCTTCAAAAGACGGTCTGATTGTGAATTACCAAGTCCTAATATTATATATAACCGCCGGCTTCGTGGCTTAGAGGTTATGACTTTTCTCCGTAATCTCGTATACTCTCGTCAGTTAACGTGATGACGGTTCAAATCAGCAGTGGTTCGAATCGCATCGGTAACTTACGGGGTATGTGAACCGGCCGCTCAGAAAGCAATGGCAAACTACTGAGCGTAATCTTGCCAAGAGATAAACATACAGCTGAAAGATGCTGGTGTTGACAGCTAAGTCCTGTAAAAAGGATATGCTAAATATATATATATATATATATATATATATATATATATATATATATAACCTCTTTCTGATTCTTCAAAAGACGGTCTGATTGTGAATTACCAAGTCCTACAAGTCTTACAAGTTGGGTTTATCGTCTTATTACCGTATTTCCGTGTTGGATCGTAATACCACCTCCCCCCTTCTCCCGACACATAACTTATGTCGTTTGCTGGTCTAACTAGTAAACACATGTCTGGCAATGTTTGCCAATATCCTCTCTTGCAAAATGGTTAGATAAGTAAGGAGTGTAGTGGCAACTAAATCCGCCTACTGGCCTGGGAAATACGAGGGTCGGTTAATAAGTAATGCCTCCGATTTTTTATCTATGTAAATACTTTATCGGTTTGCAATTTATTAATTTAGCGAGATTCCTCAAACACTCTTCTCCACTGTGTATCACTACCAACCTGTTTTAATTACAGATTGCGCAACAGCAACGTTTTAAAATTGGCCACCACAAAAGTTCGGTTAAAGAAACGTAATGTCATAGTCCCTCAATGCTGAAGGCGAGACTCCGATTCGCATCTACGAAAGTTTCAGTATTGTTTATTAAGAGTCAACAGTGTATGTTAGCACTGTCCGACGTTGGGTACGTCGTTGCGAAGAAGCTGAAGTAGGTCAGTCCTCACTAACTGACACAAAGCTGACTGGCCGTCCGTCAACCGCATTGACGACACACAACATTCATGGAGTTGATGACATCATTTGTGGTGACAGTCAGGTAACACTGAATGAACAGTGTTCCATGTTGTCCATTAGTAAAGGCAGTGCCCAGACCATCATTAAAGACCTGGATTATTCAAAGGTTTGTGCAAGGTGACATCAACTCGATGAATGTTGTGTGGAGTCAATGCGGTCGACTGACGAGTCCGCTTTGCGTAAGCCCGTGAGGATTAACCTACTTCAGCTCCGTCACAACTACGTACCCAACGTAGGACCGTGCAAATTCCACCATTGAACCTCCATAAACAACACTCAAACGGTAGTGGATGCTAATTGGGGTTTTGCATTCAGCATTGAGGAATTCTGTGACATTACGTTGCTTTAACCGAATGTCTTTTGTGGCCATTATTAAACCGTCGCTGTTGCGCAACCGGTGATTGAAGTAGGTTGGTAATGATACACAGTGCAGAAGAGTCTTTGAGGAATCCCGCTAAATTAATACATTGGAAATCGATAAAGTACTTACATAGATAAAAATTAGGAGGCATTACTTATTGGCCGTACCTCGTATATGTATATATCACACGTCGTCTAGAGTCTTAATTCTTGCTGTCCAGAATACTGTCACCGTCCTAGATCTCTAGGGGATTGAAACTCGGGCTCATACAGGCAACAAACTCCGTTCATATGCAATATAACATCATTTATTATTACTATGTTACAGTAAGCTGGCGAAGAGAGTCTTCGCAAGCCAGCAATCTGTAAGTTGCATATCACAGGAGTTTACATTAAACATAATGATCACAACAACTCTATCAGCTATCTAACATATGCATAAGACCCCTAAATACACTTGGGTCGAAACTATCAAGTCCCCTCTTAAGGTAAGCCCTGTTGCTTCCTCGATGTCCAGTCCGTGTCTGCCTTTCCACACGTGTCGCAATCCGACACGGGTGGTAACTCTCTCTGAGTTTCTCGTGGACCCCGCAATCGGCGGGCCCCATCAGTGTCCACGGGGCTGTGGACACACTGTCCGGTCCTTCGAGAAGGCTCTGGATTATTCGAGCCTTCGAGTGACTCGGTTCTTTCCCTTTGGCTGGAGTTCTATCCCTTGTCTAGTTTCTCCTACTTTTATGTTGGTACCGCCCCTATGTGAGGCTGTGACAGGAGTCCCCCTCCCCCTGCTCTGATGGGTTATTATGGTAATTAGTTCTCCACTAATTCTGTCACAGGATCACATAAAGTCGGTGTTTGTAGTTTGGTGGATAGTAACTTGGCAACCTACATATCTGCATCAACAACTCATGTATTCTCCCATACAGCACTTCAAGATGATTGCTGAAGAGGTCTCTCTCTTCTATGTTATTAAACATGCTTATCTGACCGAAGTTCCGTGACGTTTCTAGTTGTTTTTACAACCGCGCCCTTCTCAAGTACCCATATGATACCAATATATAAAACTCTGTGTACGAGAGTTTTAACAAGACAAATGTCTTGGCTATTTAAGTACACTTGCAAATCTTGTTCTGCGTGTGAATTTCGATACATTTTTACTTCCGTATGTTGTATGTTGCTGAATATGTAGTTATGCTGTTGTTTTATCACATCTGACTACGTGTGTTCCTGTTGGATTGTTAGTGGATTGACTGATATGTTGCTGTTTCTAATAAAGTGACTGTGTTTTAATTGTTAGTGTTCAGTTTTGAGTTTGTATAAAGTGTGTGCTCACTGTGTGGTTTAACTCCAAGCGTCACGAGTTGGGATATCCTTTGTCATGAATTACCCAATCTGTGTAATGCATGATCGGGGCATTCCAAGCAGTGGCGCTTAGATGTAGTGTATTCAATACTAAACATGTATCAACAATTGAGACAGGTAATACATTTTACATGAAAGACGCAGACAAATTAAAATAAATACGTTTTGCGTACAATTTGTCCGCTCAGTATATCGCTCTCTCATTTAATTCATTCACTCTGTCATTCATACCTCTTTCATACAAAATAGTATTTTGTTAAAATATACAAATAAAGTTGAGGTAAGTCTTATTGCCCTTAGAAAAAGCGGATTAGGCGATATGTTTCCTTTAAGGTAACAAGTACTTTTTGTACGTGTAATCAAAAAATGGTGTACAACTTAAATCGAAAAATTGTATAGGAAAAATATTTCACCTATTAGTGAAAATACTTGTAATATTATGGTAGAAAATATACAAGTTACAGTTTGACATATTTTATATATATAATTAAATACAAGTGTAATACATATTAACCAATAGTACATTAATTAAGTAACTAACTAACTAAATCCAACGACGATGTGTGTGTTGTCCTCCTGTTGTCCGTTTGTCGTGCCATCAATGTTAACAGTTAATATAGCTGTCCCTTGCATGTTGTAATCGACTTAGTTCTATTCCGGCTGTTTGCGACGTTTCTTAGCAATAGCGAGTATGCAGTGTTCTTAATCTTTACAAGATGACTGTCAGTTCACTGGTTGAAATCACTTCACAGATATTATATATCGCTCGTAATGTTTTTCACGCCTTGGCCATTGGTAATCTGGCTTAATACACTATAGGGTTCTCAAAGTTTCATGGTCGTGAGTGTTATCAGTAGACTATTCACTCGGTTCAAGTTTCATGTTCGTACGTATAAGTAGGTTATTCCTTTGGGCGTTGATACTTCTGGATGAAAGTTCTACAGTAGGTGTAGAGGTACACTGTTATATGGTAGGTGTAGCGGTACACTGTTCTATGCAACAGACTAAAATATCACAGCTTATTATATGGCGAATGATTAATGTGCCTAGTGATAGTCTGCTGGTGCATTAGTTTGCCGTGACAATATGTCCGCAATAATATTATCAGTACCTTTAATGTGGCGGATTTCGAAGTCGAAATCTTGAAGAAGAAGACACCATCTTGATAATCGGTGATTCTTTGGCACACCTTGCTTAAGTACCAGCAGTGGCGAATTATCGGTTAAAACAACAAAATGCGAACCTAAGAGGAACTTAGATAATCGACGCATACAAAAAAGTAGACTTAGTGCCTCCACTCAACTGTGGAATAATGGATCTCAGCCTTTTTAAGCTTCCGGCTGACATAGAGTATCGGATGTCTTACGCCTTGATATTCCTGCATCAGGCATCCTCCAATTGCGATAGCACTCGAATTTGTGGTCAGAATAAAAGGGATATCTATGTTTTGTAATCTTAATACAGGTGGGTTAGAAAAAATTGATTTCAATTTGCACATTAAATCCTCTAAGCGGATACTCTTACAAACTTTTTCTGGATGATCTTTTGTCAACAGATTAGAAAAAACTGATGTGAGTTCCGCCCAGTTTGGTATAAACTTGGCGTAATAGTTTATGAGACCTAACAGGCTTCTAACCTGTTTCTTTGTAGTTGGAACTTCTAGATTGAGAATTTTTGATACGATTCTATCATCTGTCAATAGCTTGCCTTCGGAAATCTTATGACCTAAGAAGTCTATTTCTTTATAGCCTATTTCAACCTTGGAAGGTTTGATAGTAAGTCCAAAGAGAAGGATTTGATTAAAGACTTGTTGGAGTGTACGTAAGTGAGAAGTCATGTCTGAAGAATGGATACATATATCATCAATATAAGATTGCACGTCCTTGATGCCGTGCAATAACAGCCTAGTTAACCTGACAAATGTTGCGGGAGCGTTCTTTAGACGAAATGAAAGATATCTCCATTCGTACAGCCCAAGTGGTGTAGCGAATGCTACTTGTTGAAGAAGGAGATAGTGGTACTTGCCAGTAACCTTTAGCTAAATCAAGTTTAGAAAATAAGGATGATTGAGACATATTCAAAATGAGGTCTTCACAGCTGTTCATTGGCTCAGCATCTGTCGTGGTTATAGTATTTAATCTTCTGTAATCTATGCATAAACGAATGGATTGGTCCTTCTTTTTCACCAGGACAATTGGCGAAGAGTA
This sequence comes from Cepaea hortensis, assembly GCA_963921405.1. Lineage (NCBI taxonomy): Eukaryota > Metazoa > Mollusca > Gastropoda > Stylommatophora > Helicidae > Cepaea > Cepaea hortensis. The sequence continues at coordinate 71,787,501 of OY992878.1, forward strand.
CTGGGAAACAGATTTCTGTATTATTTTATTTTTTTCTAAGTCCAAAATTTCTTTGTCTAAATTTGCTCTATAATGTAAAGGAATTGAATATGGTCTACATTTGACAGGCGTTAGATCTGTCAACACAATTGAATGTGTTATTTTGTCAGTCTGTCCAGGTTTGTTTGAGAAGATAGTTTTATAGTCGTTAAGAAGAGACAAAATGTCTTGTCGCTGCTGTTGTGTCACAGTGTCAGAGATTTGTATGTCCTTCATCGTACTGTCGTCGTTCATAATTGGTACTGGAATTTCTGTATTGTCTACGTCCGTCTGATTTATTACTGACGCTACTGTTTGTAAATTGTCTTCAATGTCATTGTCGTCGTCGTCGAGACTAATCGTTGTCAATGTGTCGTTAGATTGGTCGTAGTTGTCGTTATCCCATATTGTCGGTACTGTGAATATGTTTTCGTCGTCTTCGTCGTCACAAGAATGAGTCGTTAATGATGCTTCGTTTGTCGAGGTGTCATTAAGTTGGGTAATTCTCGTTTCGTTTTCGTTGTCATTCTTGTCAGTTTGGTTATTGTCATCTGTTATCTGCGTCTTCTTGTTCGTGTCACTGTCCTTTCTAGAATAGTACGGTTTTAACATATTTACATGGAATATTTTCAACTTTCCATTCACAGAAATTTCGTAGTCAACTTCAAAAATCTTTCTTACAACCTTAAACGGTCCCTGCCAAGAGGTTGATAGTAAATCTCTCTTGTCAGGTAGTAATAGTAAAATGTCTTGATTTGGTTGTAATACAATTGTTTTTGCCCCTTTGTTGGCGTACTGCCTGTACCTAAAACCTTTCTCCTGTAATGATGTTCTGGCCAGTATACAGGATCTAATGATTTTGTCTCTGGTGTCAGTGACCAAATCATAGGTGGAAACTGGTAATTGGGTGTTTACGGGGTGTAATATTATATCTTTGTAAATAGTGAGAGGTCCTCTTGGGTTCGCTCCGTATATCAATTCGAATGGAGAGAACCCTGTACTTGATTGTGGGACTTCTCTGTATGCGAACAGCACCGTTGGGAGAAGTATATCCCAATCGGCTGGATTATCAGCTGTCACTTTGGATAGCATATGTTTTAGGTCCCCATTTAGTTTTTCGCAAATTCCATTTGCGGCCGGTCGATAGGGACTTGTAAAACATTGTTTTATGCCTAGTAACTTAGTTACCGATTGAGTGGCATTAGATATGAATTGCGTTCCTCTATCCGATATTATCTTCTCCGGAAAGCCAAAACGGGAGAATATCTGTAATAATACGTCCGTCACATCCTTAGAGGAGATAGATTTTAATGGAATCATTTCTGGCCACCTCGAACACAAATCAACGAGTGTAAAAATATATCTAATTCCTTTGTTTGAGATGTGGTTCAAAGGACCTACTAAATCAACCGCCACGATTTGAAATGGTCTCGAGGCAGTTGTGGTTGATTGAATTTCTGCCGTAGGGTTTTTCCCTTTTTTGATTAGTTTCTGACAGGTATCACATGATTTACAATGAGTTTTTATGTCTTGGCAAAATTTAGGCCAATAAAATTGGCTCAGGACTCTGGCCCTGGTTTTTTCGTAACCCATATGACCTCCGAAAGGTGAGTCATGGGCTATATGTAGCACTTTATCACGATGTGACTGAGGTAAAACCACTTGCTGTATCGTGGTTTGATCTCTGGTATATAATCTAGTCAGAATGTTGTTATTTAGTCTAAATGTCCAAGAAGCGTTTTTCGTCAATTTTGGCTTTAATCCTACTAGCCGAAAGTATGGCGAAAGAGTTGGATCTGATTTTTGTTCTTCTATAAGTTCTGTGGTGGTAATATTGGGTGAAATGATTTGTAGCGACTCCTGAAGTTGGTCGTTGTGGGTTTTGTGTGTCATTTGTCTTGTTACTATATTAGTGTATTGTGTGTGTTGTTGCACATTTACAGGCTCAATATATTGTGGATCGATGGCGTCCTCAGTTCGAGGTGTTAATTTGATGGTATCATTGAAAGATTCAACCGCCGCAGTATTCTGAACCTCTGTGAATTCGTTTCGAATTCCGTCATCGGTTGTCTCCCTTGTGCTTTTGGCAGTTTGAGACAAGCACGCGTGGTTTTTCATTTTGGAACCACTGTTCAGTTTTTGGATACAGTTTTTCTGTTCCCATTCTCTGATTTCTTGTTCAGAGCAAGATCTTATGTTGGGAAGATTCCCAAGGATGATTTCAGCGGCAGGATTTTCTAGTACTGCGCATAGCACTTGTCCTGATATAAAAGGTGTCCGAATTTCGGCAAGTGCTAGGGGGTATCTTTCGATAGTGCCTGCGAATGTGCGACAAGTTACGTATTTGTGTGTGTAGTCTTTGTCATTAACTAATGTTTTCTTAATTCCACAAAGAGTCGCCCCGGAATCGCGTATTAATGTACATTGTTTGTTATTAACAAAACCTGTTGCAAACTTTAACTTGCCTGTTGATGTTAAGGCTGCGTTGGCCATTTCGTTAGAAACTGGGATTGTGTGGCCGCATAGCAAAGTTGTATCAAGTTGAAATTTTCTACAGGTGTTACATGTGCTATTAGTGATGGTGTTAATGATTTCTACAGCGTTACCTAACTCACTCGCACTTTCATTCTGGATGTCGCATTCGTTCTGTTGTTCAATTTCTTCGTCTGAGGATGTGTTTATTAATGCGGCATTAGCCTGCTTCATCATCTTTCGTCCATCACAGCTGGCTGAATAGTGTCCAAAGCTGGAACAAAAATAACATTTGACCGCTCTCTGATATGCGTTCCTTTTGTTCTTTTGTTTTTCCACCATCATTTGCAGATGATGTGGATAATTTGGTGATTTGTCACACATCGCGTACTCTTCGTGTGTCAAATGACAATACTGGCACCTTACTGGCTTTGTGAACTTAGAGCGTTGTTTGAACCTGTTTTCATTTGGTTTTGAATATTTGGTGTTTGTAACTACTGCTGTTTCATTTTGGCTCATATTCAACTGAAAAATATCGCGGTTCGCTGTAAAATATGCGCTCCCCTTATTTTCTATTTCCTGAATAGTTTTACAATCCATTTGTCTCAAAAATTTAGAAAAAGGTGTTGGTATTGTGCTAATAATTTTGTCAATTATGATTAGCTCCTTCAGTTTATCATGGTTGTTATTTGTTTTTGCTGAGGTTATCCATTTTGTACAAATATCTTGGACTGTAGACACGTAGTCTATGAAAGTTTGGTTAGGCAAAGGGGTTAATTTGGAGAATTGTAGTTGATAGCCTGCTGTATCTAGTGAAAAATGTTGTAGTATTCTTTGTTTCAAATAGTCGTAATCTTTCCTCATGTCTTGTGGAACTGTCTCTATCACTTTTAAGGGCTCTAAAGCTAAATTTCTCATCAGAATAAATGACCAGTCGACTTTTGCGACGTTATGATAAGTCATCAAGCACTCGAAGTTCTCTAAGTATGCGCTGATTGAATCTCCTGAACAAAACGGCTTGACCAGGCCTTTATATTTGTTGTATTTTTGTTCATCTTCTTTACTTCTAAGTTTGTTTACTGACATTTCTAAGTTTGAATCAATTTCCATTTGTTTCAGTTTTATCTGTGTTTCTGCATTTAATTGGGCTTGTTTGGTCGCAGCTTCGAGCTCCATCTTCTTCTCTTGAGCCTGCAGTTGCATTTTCTTTTCTTCCGCCTCCATTTGCATCTGCATCTTTTTCTCTTCTCTTTCTGCTTGCATCTTTGTCTCTTCTCTTTCTGCTTGCCCCTTTTTCTCTTCTCTCTCTATTGCTCTGTCTTCTCGTGCAATATTTTCTAAATGTGTCTTTTGTGCCCATTCTGAAAGTTTCTCCTCAATATATCCTAACCTAATACCTAATTCGATGCACTGTTCTAATGTTGACATCTTGTATTTTAGTTATTGTTCACTTTAATGAAATTAAATCCCTTTGAAATTAGTCTGGGTGTACAAAAGTTTGTTATTTCCCTTAATGTTTACATTCAAATTTACACGAGCAGGTTTACTTGGTTATGAGATTAGCATATACAAAAAATCAATACAAAGAAAAATGTTACATCAATGAATCATGGATGAGTATCGCTTAGGGACATAATGAGCATGAAATGAAACTCATCTTATTTTTCCTGATCTCTCGACTGTAGTCTTGTTGTGCTTTCCTGTTTTCTCGCCACTGCTGGAGTACAGGTTACATACACACGATATTTCGCGGAACAATCTGATGTTGGAATCAAAAAAAAAATTAGTAACAGTCAATGTAATTGTCACAGTCATGTCAAATTTTATGAACATCAGCATAAATTCAAATATCAAATATTTTTGTAGAGGGACTATAATAGCTCATTCACAGATAATATGATGATAGCTGCAAAGTTTTTGACTTTGTGATGTATGATATATATTTTTACTTGGCAAAACCAAGAGCTGTCTGAAAGTAAAGCTTCTGATTGCCAAAACAGGCTTGCCCCCAAATAGCCTGTCACTTTCCTAGATCTCTAGGGGATTGAAACTCGGGCTCATACAGGCAACAAACTCCGTTCATATGCAATATAACATCATTTATTATTACTATGTTACAGTAAGCTGGCGAAGAGAGTCTTCGCAAGCCAGCAATCTGTAAGTTGCATATCACAGGAGTTTACATTAAACATAATGATCACAACAACTCTATCAGCTATCTAACATATGCATAAGACCCCTAAATACACTTGGGTCGAAACTATCAAGTCCCCCTTAAGGTAAGCCCTGTTGCTTCCTCGATGTCCAGTCCGTGTCTGCCTTTCCACACGTGTCGCAATCCGACACGGGTGGTAACTCTCTCTGAGTTTCTCGTGGACCCCGCAATCGGCGGGCCCCATCAGTGTCCACGGGGCTGTGGACACACTGTCCGGTCCTTCGAGAAGGCTCTGGATTATTCGAGCCTTCGAGTGACTCGGTTCTTTCCCTTTGGCTGGAGTTCTATCCCTTGTCTAGTTTCTCCTACTTTTATGTTGGTACCGCCCCTATGTGAGACTGTGACAAATACTCTGATGTTTTTTCTTCTGGAAAATATTTAGCTGATTGAGACAGCCTTTGTATCTGTGGACTTTTCACATTTCAGACCAGTTCATGTGGAAATGTTGCAGTCTGGTACACCATTGACACCTCTCCTGATCAGCCGAAGCGTGATGACGGGTAATGGGAATTGTTTAATAGCCTCAGGTAAACACGCCCGATGTTCTATCTTCCGTGCCAACACTTCCTCGCGGGTTGTAAATATCTGGGTGTTGTGTGAAATGGTAACGCCAGCAATGCTTTGTTTTGATATCTCCTTTATTCTTTACAGCCGGCACTGGAGCGACGGGGTTACGAACGCAATTCGTAATTCCGCATACCGCTTTTAAAACACATCTGCGGGAGATTTGAAAGCATACCGCCTTGCGATTTTTCTTCATACAATGGTGTTAGTGGCGGTAGTTCAGAAATCAAGGGCAAACTACTGAACATAAACTTGTCAAGAAATCACAAACAGCCACAAATACTGGGGTTGACTGCGACATCCTGAAAAAGGATATACAAATAACTCTTATTCTTCTAGAAAGATGGAAAAACATTCTGTGAATCACCGAGTCGTGCCACGACTCACATAAACCAGACACGTTTAACACACGTAAATATCAAATAACATAACAGACAACAGACGCCTGCGTGTTAACGCCACAACAAAAGAAAACAAAACTAACACTGTAACCTCCCATACATGTCGTAGGATGCAACTAAGGATGGTTGATGTGAGACTGACTACCTTATCCCTTAGTACACTTAACTGCAAACTCGTCCCAATCACAAAGGATTTGGCGTGATTGTTTGCGAGTATATGATTCATTAAGAGATGCAAGACAGAAGACAGAGAAGCAGAGGACAACAGAAATACAGACATCTCTGGGCAAATCGGATCCAATCGCCTAACGCCAAATGATGCTGGTGCCACTCCAGAGAAGCACGTGTAGTTCACCGCTCGACTTGCCACAAGGAACGTCGGGGCCATTGATCATTTAGAGAAGTGTGGTCACGACTGTGTCCGCTAACTAACCATCAGAGAAAGCACATCGCAGACATCCTTCATTTAAAATTCAAATGTTCAACAGGATTCTTATACTTGGAGATTCAATCACGGCGGGGATTCAATTGTAGCTGGGCACAAGAACAGCTGTTCAAGAACTTCATTTATTCCTGCTTGGTAACGAAATTTGTTAGTTCCTTTTTTCTGTCTGCATCTATGTGTCCCATGTTCTTTTTTTTTTTTTAACCATCCTTCTATCTCACTCTTTTTGTTTATTTATTTATTTTTTTTTTATTACATCCATTTTAAATTCGATTTTTATGAGTTGAGTTGAGCTGAGCTATAGAATCGACATCGCTGCACTCAGGACATTCCCATAAGCGGCCCGTCCCGACGTTCAACAGCCAGCGAAGAGTCATATTACTAATCGTTCCCATCGCTATTTGATTGAAAGCTCCCCTGGTCTCCCTTCTCAGTTTTTAGATTCGTCCAAAACTCCTGCCTGTATCCCGCAATCTCATTATTTCCACATACGGATTCTCAATCTATCCCCCCTCCTTATCCACTCGAGAGGAAGAGTAGCCAGGTAAAATTCCTCACTGCTTCTACAACAACAAGGACACTAGTACTAATAACAACTACTACTGCCGTTGCTACTAGTAGTAGTTGTTATACAATAATAACTACTTTTACTTCTACTATTACTGCAACATCAACTCTTACTACAACAACAACTACTGCTTCTCCTTTTCTTCTCGTCCTCCACATTTCTCATGCCCCTCCTTATATTCTCCAATAGAACACATCTTCCTCTTCTTCTTCTTCAGCGTTCCGAGCCATTGAGGTTCTTTGCTGCAGATACATTCCGTCTCCATTCGTCTCTCTGGTTGACCTTCTCTTGCCAGTCGTTGATTCCAAGTGCTTGTAGGTCTGTATATATATATATATATATATATATATATATATATATATATATATATATATATATATATATATATATGGGACGCAGAGGTGTTTCCGAGGCACCAGGGCCGGGTTATATACTGGCCAAGACCTATTGACGCGTCCTCGTCGAGCGTCCTGGGCAACAGGTCCCTTCGGGGTCCTGGCTGAAGTCAATAGGATCGCCGATTCCTCCGAAGTCGGAGAGTGTCTGCCTGTACGGCGAGGAACCACCAGTCTGCACACCAATAAGCCAGACATGGGACAACGGATACTCACGCAAACCTCAGGTCCTGTATGCCATCACACTGATGTTGGACAACAGGATGCCTTCATCCGACATACAGGACTTCGCGTTGGAGCTCAAGCCAACGAACACAAGCAAGCAAGCAAGCATATATATATATATATATATATATATATATATATATATATATATATATATATATATATATATATATATATATATATATATATATATATATATGCTTGCTTGCTTGCTTGTGTTCGTTGTATGTATTTCTGTCTGTATGTCCTTTATACGTTCGCGAACGGCCCATCCGATTGAGATGAAATTTTCTACACGCCTTCCTTTCATTCCAGAGCTGCCAACTGTGATATTTTGTTAGTGTGAAATCGCCTGCTTACTCAGTATTATTTCATTTTTCATCATAATTTCATATATCTCAGGGGACCTAACTCTGTAAAAGTTATTTCAAGGGGCATAACTTTTCTGTATAACTTATAGTCATATTGTGGCATCGTTTTCAAAGATTTATAAACTCTTTGTCCATAGTTATGTACCGGCATATGAGTTATAATAAATAATGATACAATCTGTAAGGCATTTTCAAAGTTTTCATAAAAATGATGCACAATGCATAACATTGTAACTCATCTTTTTTTGCTTAAGAAGTTACTGTAGTCATGCAGGTGATTAGAAAGAGTTTTCATTAAAAATAATGGATGGTGTGTGTAAGAACGTTCTTTTAAGTTACTTTTTTTGTTGTATGAATTTAATTAAGCCGGACAGGGTCAGGCAGACAGATAGACAGACAGATAGACAGTCGGGAACAGGAACGTATATGACTACTTATATAAATTAAATGAGATGCTTCACACCAGGAGCTGAGCGATGCCGGTCCGGGTCAGACAGACAGACAGACAGACAGACAGTCGGGAACGGGAACGGGAACTTATATGACTACTTATATGAATTAAATGAGATGCTTCCCACCAGGGACTGGGCGAAGCCGGGCAGGGTCAGGCAGACAGATAGACAGACAGATAGACAGACAGATAGACAGACAGATAGAAAGTCGGGAACGGGAACTTATATGACTACTTATATGAATTAAATGAGATGCTCCACACCAGGAGCTGGGCAATGCCGGGCCGGGTCAGACAGACAGACAGACAGACAGACAGACAGACAGACAGACAGTCAGTCGGTAACGGGAACGAGAACTTATATGACTACTTATATGAATTAAATGAGATGCTCCCCACCAGGGTCTGGGCGAAGCCGGGCAGGGTCAGCTAGTATATATATATATATATATATATATATATATATATATATATATATATATATATATATATATATATATATATATATATATATAATCTCTCCACCGTCTTCTTGGTCTACCTCGGGGTCTACGGTCATTTATTTCCTGAGTGTAAGCGAGTTTTGTTTCCCTATTATCTTCCATTCTTTCTTTATGCCTCAGCCATTGTAGTCTATTAGCCTTCATGATACCAGTGATAAGCGGGGACTTAAACAGATCATAAATGTCTTTGTTACTTCTTCTTTTCCACTCTCCACTTTGTATATCCCTAATGGGTCCAAAGATGCGTCTTAAAACTTTGTTCTCAAAGCTTTGTAGCAAGGCTTCGTCTCCTTTCGTTGTACTCCAGGTTCCAGAGCCATACAGCACAACTAGTCTGATCAGTGTTTTGTATATTGTGATCTTGGTGTTACGAGATAGCGCCTATGATTTTAGTAGATGTTGTAGTGCATAGTATATATTATTTCCAGAATTGATTCTAGTTTGTATTTCTTCCCTTATGATGTTGGAGCAGTTGAAGATTGTACCCAGGTATTTGTATATTTATGTTCTTTTAATGGTCATATTATCTATTTGTATGTGGCCAGAGTTTTTAGCCATTCCTTCTCTTGAAATGAACATATATTATGTCTTATCTTGGTTGATAACCAGCCCCATCTGTTGGGCTTTTTCCTTTAAGTGAGTCAATATTTCCAATGTCTTTTGTTCATTTTCCCCTATAATATCTATATCATCTGCATAACCAAGCAGCTTGGGTGTTCCTCCAATATCACATTCCTCCTTTACCCTCCTTACAACTTTCTCTAGAGCCAGATTGAAGAGTAGCGGCGATAGTGCATCACCCTGTTTCAAGCCAGTTGTTATTTGGAAAGGGTCTGATTTCCTGCCTTTATATGCTACTATATTATAAGTATCTTCCATGCATAGTCTGGTCATGTTGATTAACTTCCTTGGTATTCCAAATTCCCGCATAGCATTCCATAGACTATTCCTATGGACACTATCATAAGCCTTTTTTAAATCCACAAAAATGTTATGGAGATCTCTTTTATATTCCCAATTTTTCTCGGCTATTTGTCGTAAGATAAATATCTGATCTATTGTTGATCTGTTTTGTCTAAAACCCGCCTGGTAGTCACCTAATATGTATTCTGAATAAGATTTTAGTCTATTTAGTAGTACTGCGGATAATATCTTATAGCTTATGGACAGTAGTGATATTCCTCTATAATTTTCACACTGGAACTTGTCTCCTTTCTTAAAGATAGGTATCAATAATGATTCTTTCCAGTCATGGGGTAATTCTTCAGTCCTCCATATTTGTATTATTAGTTCGTATAGCTTCAGATGCAATGCATGGCCACCCGCCTTTATAAATTCAGCAGCAATTCCATCAGCCCCAGTTGCCTTATTGTTTTTAAGTCGTGTGATTACATATAAGATTTCTTCAAATGCAGGTTCTTCAATTTGTGGTTCACACGTTAGAACCTCTTACTGTGGGAAAGTGTTACTTGGAGATTCACAATTTAGTAATTCAATAAAATATTCTTTCCATGTGTTGCACATTTCCTCATTGGTATTCATCACATTCCCATTTTTGTCTTTTAAACCATATGTGTTTTGTTGGTGCCCTCGTTTCATTGACTTCAGTTCTTTAAAAAAAACTTTCTGTATTCGTTTTTCTGGTGATTAGTTTCTATATCTTTGATTATATTACTCATATATTCTCGCTTCTGCTGTCGAACTATTTTTATAGCCTCTTTACATTCATTTCTATATTGCTCTTCCTTTTGGATGTTGTTGATGTCATTTAGCCATAGCTGTCTGGCATTCTTTTTCCTAATGACTGCTTCTTCACATTTTGAATTGAACCATCTGTTCTTTCTATGCGTGGTTAATACACCGAGACATTCTTCTGCGGTAGATTGAATTGTATTCTTGATGTTCAACCAAGTTTGGTCAACGCTTTCCTCCAACGGGTTTTGTAGAATTTCAAGTTTACATTTTATTTCATCTGCAAATTTCTCTTTGACTGTAATTTCTTGTAGATTTTCTCTGTTATATGTTGGGTGTAACCTTTGTAGTTTAGCATAGAAAGCTCTCTTGAGTTTTATTTTAAATTTTGCCCCAACGAGGAAGTGGTCGCTGTGGCACTCAGCTCCTCTATAGCTTCTAACTTGTTGTATGTTTGATGCATTTCTGTTGTTAATTAAAATGTATCTATTTGATTATAGGTTCTCTTGTCACATGATTTCCAAGTTTGTTTATGTATATCCTTTCTTTGCTGTCTGGTACTGCTGATCTGCAGTCCTTTGACTTCTGCTAGGTTGATGACTCTCCATCCATTATCATTTGAAGTTGTATGAAGGCTTTCCATACCGGCAACTTTTTTATGAGTTTGCTCTCTACCTATTTTTGCGCTGAAGTCTCCCAGCACAATTAGGATGTCCTGTTTGGGGGTTTCTTCTATGACATCTTCCAGATCATTATAAAAGTCTTCTTTAATATCATCTTCTTTCTCTTCAGTAGGTGCATGTACATTAACCATCGTTATATTCTTCCATTTACCTTTTATTCGTAATTTACTAATCCTATCATTAACAGCGTTAAAGTTTGGAACGTTCCCCCATATCTCTTTTATGATGACAAATCCTGTTCCTAATTGATGTTTATTTTGGGTGTTTCCTCCATATATTATAATCATTCCATTTTGCTCTAAATTACCCTCTCCTGGCCACCTTATTTCTTGAATTGCTGTTATATCCATTTGATATTCAAGCAGCTCCCGGGTTAGTTCTTCAGCCGCTCCAGCTCGATATAGTGTCCGTACATTCCATGTTCCAAATCTCAAAAGTCCTTTAACGTTCCAAGGTCGTTGTCCAAATAAGTCAGTCCGAATTCGAGGCTTATGTATCTGTTTCGTAACAAAATAGTTTTTACAAAGGTGGGGGTGTTAACCCCACGTTTCAACCCCCAACCTGGAGGAACAGGGTGTTTCTCTTTGTTCTTTACCCTTTGACCTGTCCGGCTTGGGAGGCCCTGCTGGTAGCTACGCTACCGCCGGCATAGCTCTCAGGGTCATTGAGAAACTCAAGCTCCCCCACCACGACAAGGTGGAAACACCATCGGGGGAGATATAGAACACATGCTTTCAAATATAATTGTTGGATTTTGCAGCTGTTTAAAGGTGATTAATTAGTTAACCTTGCCATTCCTCTGTCGCCTTTTACGACACGCTTAGTAAACTACTGTGTTACCATTCATTTCCTCCCATGATGTTAAACATTGGCTACGTAATGGTCATAGTCTAAGTGCTGTGGACAAATTCACCTATCTTGGCAGCTGCCACAATTGATGGTACAATTGATGTACAAATTGGTACAAGCTGCCACAATTGATGACGAAGTGAATGCAAGAATCTCCAAGGCCAGCGCGGCCTTTGGCAGACTGTACAAGAATGTATGGGACAGAAATGGAATAAGCCTGCAAATAAAGCTGAAAGTCTATAAAGCAGTATTATCCACACTGCTATATGCTTGTGAAACCAGGACTGTTTATCAGCGTCAAGCTAGGAAATTAAACCACTTCCACACAGTCTGACTAAGGAAGCAATTGAAGATTAAATGGCAAGACAAGATCCCAGTCACTGAAGTCCTAGAAAGAGCGTCCATGTCCAGTATCAACACTATACTAATAAAGAATCAGATTCACTGGGCTGGTCACTTAACTCGCATGCCAGATTACAGGCTCCCTAAACGAATTTTTACGGTGAGTTGCGCTGTGGTAAACGCTCCCAAGGCGGCCAGAGGAAACGCTTTAAAGACACTGAAAATCTCACTGAATGCTTTTGGAATTCATCATGACACCTGGGACACTGCAGCCAAAGACCGAAATTCGTGGCGTGCATCATTACGCTAGGATGCAGTCACGTGTGAGGCAACCAGTACTGCAAGAGCTGTGAAGAAAAGGAAGGACAGAAAAACCACTGCAGGAAATCCTCCCCCAGAAACGTCAAGCATTCTTTGTCCACATTGTCAAAGAGCATTTCGAGCCAAAATAGGCCCTATCAGCCATCTTAGACCCCACGGCTCCATACTTTTAACCCCACTGGATGAAATGAATGGACAAACAACAATACAAAACACGTAAATATGCCTTCTATGAAAACCCCTCACTTTTAAATAGATTTTCTTTCGTATAATTATCTATACATACATATACAGTGCAGACCTGATAAGGCGAGCTCACCTGGGATCCTAGAAATAGTTCTTATCAGAAATTCCTCTTATAAGAGACAAGAGACAAAGAAAAAAAATTGCCGGGGATAAACAAATTTTCTTTACAACAGAAATTCACCTCATCCGAGATGTCCTTAAGCGGTTTGCTCTGTATCTATATATCATATCTAGCTATACCGGTTTTGTTCAAATAGACATAGCGAATCTCTGTACATATCTGTATCGGTTGATCTGTGCATGTCTATTTTCTACATGTAGTCCGTGGTCTGTTTATACATGCAGTTCTTGGTCTACCTTGGTTCTTTTTTATCCCAAAGAAACACTTAACAATTCTTGCCCTGACCTCCAAAAATTTGTTGTAGATGATGTTCTTCGTGCTGTAAAACTGTTTTTATACCCGTCATCAATATTTTTGTCTAACTATACGGGTACATTTATATTTCAGAAACTAACTCTCCAGACAAGGCCTGCATTGATGAACTCCTGCTCTTTAATTCTGCTGTGCTGTGTTTTTCTTTATCTGTGTCTGTCCAGGTGTGGTTTCTGTCTTTCAGTGCTTTCTACGTCATCTGTATATGGCAGTTTATTTTTACGCCTGCTTTTGATGAGAAAACCATAGAGAAACAGAGAAAACCAGAGAGAAACAACGGAGGTAGACTCACGCATACCTGTATGTTACTATTCACCATCTGGAGTGTGGTCCTATGTGTGAGAATGGTTCGAAAGATTATCTTAGAAAAACATGTACATTTTTTTTACTATTTCAGTTTCTCTTTCATCATGTCGTCATTGTTCTCCTTCTGGAGAGAGAACTGTATGTTTTTTAAAAGGAGAATGAAGATGAGTGAGTAATGACAAGAGATGCTACGAGGTCTTTATTTTCCTTTCGTGTTGTTTCTGTGTGAGTGTTGAGTGCATGTATGTCTGCTCAAGCAGTTCTCTGTCCTGGCTTGAGGTGAAAGTACGATTCTGTCGTTGTCATCTGTCTTGTATTAAGAAAATGTTTTCAGTAATGCAGATTTTAAGGCACGCCCTGACATTCTGTTTCAAGGTTTAGTGATGTCTCTATACACATTACCTGGACTGGATATCAACATAAAACAACATAAATATGCGTTAATTAGCAGTGGAAAGGGGACGAAAACAATAAACATCACAGTAGATGGGGAAATACTAGAACAAGTAACAAGTTTCTTCTACCTTGGACATGTAATTATAGATGAGCGAACAGTTGAAATAGACATCAAGAAGAAAATAAAAACGGACAAAAATATTTTCAACATGGATATAAATATATATAGATTTATAAATGAGACATAGAATTGAGAATTGGTAAATGTTATATATATATATATACTACTTGGCCAATCCCTCCGCCAACAATAACGGTTTAAAATGGCCACCAAAGAAGTCCGTTTAAAGCAACATAATGTCATAGAATTCCTCAATGCTGAAGGCGAGCCTCTGATTTGCATCCACGAACTCTTGAATATTGTTTATGGAGATTCAACAGCGGATATTAGCACTGTCCGGCGTAGTTTTGCGTTGCTGTCGGCGTCTTGTTCTTGGGCTTTTATCATTAGTGTCGGTGTCAGGAGTGCCTTCACTTGTTTCTTCAACTCCTCAATCTGGCCTTGGAGCTGAGCTTTTTTGGCTTGTGCGATGCCCTAGGCTGTCTCGCACTTCCGCTGTGCTTCTTTGTATGGTGTCTTTGTAGTAATGGCGGTCTTTAAGACATCTCTGTGTCTTTGGAGGTACGGGCAACCCAGGTATCTTGCTTCGTGTTTGCCAAGTCAGTTGGCGCACTTTCTCTTGTCATTGGGCCTTCGGAAGTCCTTGTCCTGTTTGGCCAGCGGACATTCCTTGCAGGCGTGGTGTTCTGCGCAGTATCGGCAGATCTTTTCTTACTGTGGCATGTTGTTCTGCTGTGCCGGCCCTCTGATACCTTGAGCATTATGTAATTCTCGGGATGAATCGTTCCGGCTGTTGAACTTTCTTGTTCATAGATACTGTGATCGGTATCTCGCTGCTCTCTGTTGTCACCTCCGTTAAAGTTGTGGGGATCTTGGAGTATGTCAGCAGCCTTCAAGATTTGGATGTTTAGATTTCCCTGTTGTAGCTGCTTCAGGATCTATTCATCTGTCAGCTCCACTTGGATACGTTTGGCAACCCATCTGATCGTCCGTGAGTCGGTGTTTCTGACTCTGGTGTATTTCTCCTCATGATTCTTCTCAGCTGTCTGGGCTCTTGTCTGTGGTGGGTTATCGTCAGTCTTCCTCGTAGTAGCTTCATCTGAGGTTAATGTAGGTTCTGGTTCTTTGCTGCACCTTGCAGGCATGTTCTCTCCTCTCGTCATCTTTAAGGTTGTGGCTTCCACGCTGCTCATCTTTTATGTCAGGTGTCTTTAGGTGTTGGTCTTGCAACGTGCCATTTCCTCCCCCGTATCAGGTTTCTTAAACAGTTTGGGTGACTTGTTCTTGCTAGCTGTCCGCAGTTGCGAATGCCATAGACCAAGTTAGATCCTCGTTAAAGGGATTAAAGTGTACTCATTCCAATTACGGGGCCTCGATAGAGTCCCATATTGTTTTTTTCGTCATTACCTCCCTGTGCCGGGAGTGGGTAAGCTGCGCGCTATCTGCCTTCATTAATATATATATATATATATATATATATATATATATATATATATATATATATATATATATATATATATATATATATGTGTGTGTGTGTGTGTGTGTGTGTGTGGGTGTGTGTGTGTGCGTGTGTGTGAGTGTGAGTGCGCGCGTGTAGAGAGAGAGAGAGAGAGAGAGAGAGAGAGAGAGAGATAGTCAGACAGACAGACAGACAGACAGACAGACTGACATCCAATCATCCAACCTGACTAACAGACAGAAAAATTGGATATCGAAAGAAAGAGAACATTTCAACAAGATCTGAATTATATTACTTTCCCTATATATTTACAAAACCTGTGTATCTATTTCAAAATCTGTTTATGAAACTAACCCACAAATTGTTTCCCACGTAGCCATGATGTGAGAGTCTGCAGCTTTGTGTCTTAAGCGGACTGCTGTAAACAAAGTCTCCAGTGTATTTGCCGTGAGTGTTCATGGCTCCTGGACAACTCGTCAAGAATCACTCTACCACGCCTCGTTAGCTGGAATCGCCATTATCCCTTGTCGCGGGAGGCACATTGGCCTGGTGAAACTACGGTTTCCGAAAAAAGGGGGATTAAAATATGGTTTTCTAGCCGGCCTGTACTCTGTAGCACAGCCTGGTTATGTGGTCTTGAAAAGTTGTTCACCGTGTTAAACCGATACTGTAATGTCTGGACTCAAATGTTAATCTCAACAATTTCTCTTGCTAGAATCACGACATACGGGGTTTAAATTCAGTTGCCTTTGATTTGAAAGTAGATCTCTTTGCGTTGATGTTCATATGTCACGAGCTTCGTTTAGAATGTAATGGCAAACTACTGAACGTAAAATTGTTCGTGACGTTCTGTACAGGACATGCAACTGAATTTAACCTAGACACTGTAAGATAGAAGACAAGCCAATGCGTGCAACTGAATAGATACTCCGTGAAAAAATCACCCGGAAAAACGTTGCAATATCTAACGAAGTATTACATTTGTTGTCATGTTATTTGTAATTTGCTAGTCGGAGTGTGTGAATGTGTGTGCGTGTGTGTGTGTGTGTGTGTGTGTGTGTGTGTGTGTGTGTGTGTGTGTGTGTGTGTGTGTGATTCATTTAGGAAAGTGACATATCATGGGAAGTGTAACAATGGAATACAACGTGGCGATGGGGAAGGGCAGCGGTAGAAGAGACAGAGGCATACCTAGAGAAATGATACCGGATCGCTATAGATTGTGACATGGAGGAATATCATCAATAAAACTGATCCATAACACCACGGGCCGAGATCTGTCCAGATGCTTGAAATCCGACGTCAGTTGACATGGAACATGATGGTGATGCTTGCGAGGCATAATAAGACGTATTAAATAGCAGATGACGTATTGAGTAGAACAAGCCTCATTAAGCAGAACATGACGCTTAAGGAGAAGATGACGTATTAAAGAGAAGATAACTCATGATGCTGAAGGTAACATATTAATGCCGTCTCCCTGGTTGAGGAGTTAGCAGCTTTCTCCGTAACCCCGAATACTCTCGTGGTTGACGTAAGCGCACGAGAATTGGAAGTGGTTCGAGTCGCGCCAGAAACTTACGAGATTATGGCCGGTCGTTCAGAAAGCAATGGCAAACTACTGAGTGTAATCTTGCCAAGAAATCAACAATCAGCTGAAAGATGCTGATGTTGACAGCGATGTCCTGTAAAGGATATGCAAAACTTTATTATTATTAACATATTAATAAGAAAATGTTGTAATAAGAGAAAACGGCTTATTCAATAGAAGATGACATTGATGGAAAACATACTGACCAATAAAAATATGTCAATTACAAGGAGAAAAAGAGTAGTGAAGTGCTACATAGAAACCGTACTTTTGTATGGATGTGAAGAGTGGCCAATAAGCAGACTAGCTGAAAAACATCTAATGGCAGTTGAAATGTGGTTTCTGAGGAACTGCGAAGAATACCACGGACAGACAGAAAAACCAATGAGAAAGTCCTACAAGATTCAGATGAAAACCAATTAGAGAAATTAAACGTAGACAGTCAATATTTTTGGGGACACGTTATAAGAAGAAATAAGTTAGAGAACTTGGTGACAGCTGGCAAGTTTGAGGGGGAAAGAACAAAGGAAGGTAGAGGAGTAAATACTGTATCTGGGTGGCTTAGCTACGTGGCATTGTAGAGACAAGAACACGGAGCTGATCCAAGCCTAGTGATCGTGTGAGATTGCGAAACATGACCGCCCACGATTATTAGCATAACACGAGATGATGACATAGTCAGGAGACATCTCATCATCTCTTCTTGTTCTTCATGTATCTTGCTGTGTCAAAGTTAATTATAAACAGAGGGAGAGTGCCTGTTTATGGGCTTCATATATCGAGATGCTCAATGACGGATTAAAAAGAAGGTGATTTAATAAGCAGTAGATGTTAAGGATAAGATACATATTCCAATGAGGATGAGTTTTTTATAACGTAAAATGTCTTCATAAACAGAAGATGAAATATTGATCTGAATGGGGCGCATAAAGCATGAGCAGAAAATGACGTATTAAGGAGAAGGTGGCGTATTTAAGCAGAAAATGACATATTAAGAATAAAAATGACATATTAATGAGAAAATGACATATTTAAGCAGACAATGACGTATTATGAAGAAGATGACGTATTTAAGTACATCCATGTCCATATCCACAGAATTATTGAACACGGAATAAATATAGGTAAATAGGTAGGTAAATATATCACCCTGTAGCTAGACAGCATAAAATAGTAGGCCGAAATAGCTTCTCTGTGGCAAACTTACCAGCAACATAATGTTTATAGTATGTGAGAATTTCAGGGAAACCTAATGTAGGCCCACATTTTGACCATGTTGACGTCACATGTGTTAGCCGTTGGGGCAAAGGTCACACATGAGCTGTAAACGGAAATACCACAGACAATATGCTTCTAAGGAAAGAACATGCAGATTTAGCAGCAGTATTAGTAGTAGTAGCAGCAGCAGCAGTAGTAATAGCAGGAAAAGTAGTAGTAATAGCAGCAACAGTAGTAGTGGCAGCAGCAGTAGTAGTAGTAATAGCAGCAACAGTAGTAGTAGTAGTAGTAGTAGTAGTAGTAGCAGCAGTATTAGTAGTAGTAGCAGTGGCAGTAGTAGTAATAGCAGCAACAGTAGTAGTAGCAGCAGTAGTAGTAGTAGCAGCAGTATTAGTAGTAATAGCGGCAACAGTAGTAGTAATAGCAGTAGTAGTACTACTACTACTACTAGTAGTAGTAGTAGTAGTAGTAGTAGTAGTAGTAGTAGTAGTAGTAGTAGTAGTAGTAGTAGTAGTAGTAGTAGTAGTAGTAGTAGTAGCAGTGGCAGTAGTAGTAATAGCAGCAACACCAGTAGTAATAGCAGCAACAATAATAGTGGTAGTATAGTAGCAACAGTAGTAGTTTTAGTAGTAGTAGTAGTAGTAGTAGTAGTAGTAGTAGTAGTAGTAGTAGTAGTAGTAGCAGCAGCAGCAGTAGTAATAGTAGTAGTAGTAGTAGTAGTAGTAGTGGTAGTAGTAGTAGTAGTAGTAGTAGTAGTAGTAGTAGTAGTAGTAGTAGTAGTAGTAGTAGTAGTAGGAGTAGTAGCAGTGGCAGTAGTAGTAATAGCAGCAACACCAGTAGTAATAGCAGCAACAATAATAGTGGTAGTATAGTAGCAACAGCAGTAGTTTAGTAGTAGTAGTAGTAGTAGTAGTAGTAGTAGTAGTAGTAGTAGTAGTAGTAGTAGTAGTAGTAGTAGTAGTAGTAGTAGTAGTAGTAGTAGTAGTAGTAGTAATAGCAGCAGCAGCAGCAGCAGTAGCAGCAATAGCGTAGCAGTAGTAGTTGCATAATTAATAGTTGTAGTAGTGGTGGTGGTGGAGGATGAAGAAGAAGAAGAAGTAGTAGAAGAGGAAAGGAAGTGGGAGAATGACCTACCATCTGGCTGAAACAAAAGTATTTTACTGTTTCCTCATTTCTAGAGTAATCAAAGGGGTTTTAGCCCAACGTTAGACATCTCTAACTCGATCGAATTTATTGTTGTTTTCTATCGCGTGTCTGCTCACATTGTACATTCACCTCAGAATGATGTTTTGATCTGTTCTTGGTCAAAATCCTTCTGTTGGAGCAGCAACTTTAGAGACATACCTTTTTCCTAGGAAAAAAAAAATCAACCGAATGTTTCCAGGTAGCAAGCAAATAGTTTATTAATCACAGGGACACAACTGTGGCTTTCTCGTTTTAGCAATTGAACGTGTTTACAATAAAACACATCTTTGTGAAAACGTTAATACTGAAATGATAAAAATATTTTTTTTTAAATTAATATGTTACAATTTAAATCAACGAGGTCAGCATGGCCGATATGTTTAACGCGCGTAACTGTCTCTGATGCATGGTGTGTTCATTTCATGTGGTTGGACTTAAATTATGACTTTCAGAAGCAATGACAAACTTTTTTGTTGTTGTTCGCATATCCTTTACAGGACATCGCTGTCAACATCAGCATCTTTCAGCTGATTGTTGATTTCTTGGCAAGATCACGCTCGGTAGTTTGTCATTGCTTTCTGAGCGACCGGCACACATACCCCTAAGTTACCGACGCGGAGAGATCCGCTGCCGATTCTCACGCGTCACGTTATACTTACGAGAGTATACGAGATTACGGAGAAAGTCGTATAACCCCTAGACCAGGGAGACCGGCGATGACAAACTACTGAACGTAAAATTGTCTAGTAAATCACAAACAGCCAATACATTTTCTAATTTCATGGTTTTCTTTAGATCTATTTGTGCTGTTACTGATGAAGATCATTAAGATCGGAACGTCGATTCGTTCTGTTGTGATGTAATTTTTTACATTATAATTATCATTGTTCTTTTTACTCTCTGATTTCAGTTTGCTGGATTTGCGTTCGTTATAAAATTGGACTACCGGTCCCCAACATAGCGGATAGGCATTTAAATCGTTAAGGCCTCTGGAGTGTTTACGCTGGTGGTTACGGTTTTCATTCGCATTTTCCTCATGTTGGACTGGTAGCGCATGGTTCCGTAGCCCTGCTACTGAGTGAGTGCGTAGCGCGACACTGTGAGTTGTGAATTTTGTGTGGAATGCTTTTACATCTGTCTGAGTTGTTTATAGCGTGAATTGCATGTTCGAAACGATGGCGGCCGGCTGTTGCTGAATTGACTGTTTTGCCTTTTCGGTTCACGAGTGCATTTTGCAGGAGACTCCTGAAAGTCGTCGATGGAACTACGGAGTTCGTGCTTTGGGCGACGCTTTCGGCTGGTCGCCCTGCTGAAAGAGACCGAGCTATATGGGATTAAACCCAGGTCAATGAAGTCTGCCGATTCCATCGACGATGAACTGTATTTTTCGTGAAGGACTTTTGTGTTGACATTCTGGCGGCGGCATTATGCGCAGTGTATATGTGCGGGCTGTTGGCTTACTGAGACTCCTGTCTCTTCCAGTGTTCACATAGGGCAGTGAGGAGCATTTTGTGTGATATTCACTGGCACGGGGATGGAGCATAATGGGGACGACCCGTTCCGTGAAGTTGGAACCATGACTAACTAACTAACTAAATAACTAACTAACTAACTAACTAACTAACTAACTAACTAACTACCTAACTAATTAACTAAACTAACTAATTAACTAACTAACTAACTAACTAACTAACTAACTAAACTAACTAAACTAACTAACTAACTATCTAACTAACTAACTAACTAACTAACTAACTAACTAACTAACTAAACTAACTAACTAACTAACTAACTAATTAACTAACTAACTAACTAACCACCTGACTAACTAACTTACTAACTAACTAACTAACTACTAACTAACTAACTAACTACTAACTAACTAACTAACTAACTAACTAACTAACTAATTAACTAACTAACTAACTAACTAACTAACTAATTAACTAACTAACTAACTAACTAACTAACTAACCAACTAACTAACTAACTAATTAATTAATTAACTAACCAACCAACCAACCAACCAACCAACTAACTAACTAACTAATTAACTAACTAACTAACTCGTTGTAAAGTTATGTACACAGAGACTGTATTTATTATCTTTCACTGTTTCCCAGGTGTCACTCATATCTAACCATTCTAAAAAAAATAGAAGTTTAACTAACTAACTAACTAACTAACTACTAACTAACTAACTAACTAACTAACTAACTAACTAACTAACTAACTAACTAACTAACCAACTACTAACTAACTAACTAATTAACTAACTAATTAACTAACTAACTAACTAACTAATTAACTAATTAATTAATTAACTAACTAACCAACCAACCAACCAACCAACCAACCAACTAACTAACTAACTAATTAACTAACTAACTAACTAACTAACTAACCAACTAACTAACTAACTAATTAATTAATTAACTAACTAACCAACCAACCAACCAACCAAAAAACCAACCAACTAACTAACTAACTAATTAACTAACTAACTAACTAACTCGTTGTAAAGTTATGTACACAGAGACTGTATTTATTATCTTTCACTGTTTCCCAGGTGTCACTCATATCTAACCATTCTAAAAGAATAGATGTTTAACTAACTAACTAACTAACTAACTACTAACTAACTAACTAACTAACTAACTAACTAACTAACTAACTAACTAACTAACTAACTAACCAACTACTAACTAACTAACTAACTAACTAACTAACTAACTAATTAACTAACTAACTAACTAACTAACTAACTAATTAACTAACTAACTAACTAACTAACTAACTAACTAATTAATTAATTAACTAACTAACCAACTAACTAACTAACTTACTAACTAACTAACTAACTACTAACTAACTAATTAACTAACTAACTAACTAACCAACTAACTAACTAACTAATTAATTAATTAACTAACTAACTGACTAACCAACCAACCAACCAACCAACCAACCAACTAACTAACTAACTAACTAATTAACTAACTAACTAACTAACTCGTTGTAAAGTTATGTACACAGTGACTGTATTTATTATCTTTCACTGTTTCCCAGGTGTCACTCATATCTAACCATTCTAAAAGAATAGAAGTTTAACTAACTAACTAACTAACTAACTAACTAACTAACTAACTAACTAACTACTAACTAACTAACTAACTAACTAACTAACTAACTAACTAACTAACTAACTAATTAACTAACTAACTAACTAACCAACTAACTAACTAACTAACTAACTAATTAATTAACTAACTAACTAACTCGTTGTAAAGTTATGTACACGGTGACTGTATTTATTATCTTTCACTGTTTCCCAGGTATCACTCATATCTAACCATTCTAATTTCATATTGTTATATTCTCCTGCAGCCGTTGCTTCTCTTATCCAGTAAAAGATGGTGTTGCTTGGAACATCTTGCGAAGGGCAAACAATACTTCTTTCAATCATAGCTGTTACTGAGCGGTAGTAGTGTCATGGATGCAGCGCCTTATTTACTACTCACACACCAAATACAAATAAGAGAACACACCAGACAACACAACTAAGATTTTAATATAAAGACCTCTGTTTGCACCATGAATTATATTGGGTATATGGTACTAGCCCCAGACTTGTATACCAATCAGCAATCAATAGGTGATGTGGTTAATATCACCCCGACCGCCTTTATTTCCCCAATAATTTCCTGGTATCGATGTTAGGTTGGGTTGATCTGGGAGCTCAGGTTAATGAAACATATTCCCTGCAACGAAAGGGATTCGAACACGTCACCACCTGACCGGCAGGCAAGCAAGTGTGCTAGCCACCGTACTGCCGAGTCTACCAGATAACATTACATATTATAAGGTTAATACAAACTGGAATTTCCCCTCGTGACTTTGACGAATCCCGGTTTGTAAATATTAATTGTATGTGTCGACTCTTATCTTGTCTAGCAAGGCATCTTGCACAAAGACCTTTCTTCTTTTGTCCTACTGCCTTTGCTGTGAAGTGTCGCAATGAGGAGACGGGTGTGATTGATTGTATTTCACTTGTCTTGTTGCCTGTGAACGCAGCTAGAATTGGTAGCGGTTCTGGCCCCGACCGTTACTTACGGGATATGTGAGCCGGCCGCTCAGAAAGCAATCGCAAAGTACTGAGGGCAATAATGCCAAGAAATCAACAACAGCGGTAAAATTCTGGCGTTAACAGCGATGTCCTCCTGTAATAGGATATGCGAAAAAAAAAATGTTGCTTGTGGGCTGAATTGGCACCTTGCCGTCGTGACAGACGATAGTTTGTTACACTGTGCTTTTAAGATATGCAATATAAAATGACACAAAGTAGTGCAGCTTTACATAACAGAGTTAAGACATATACAGAACGTTGCGGCGATTAGCCTTCATCAGCAAACAAACACATTCACAAACACAACATATAGTCATGGAGATCTCCTGTGACTACATCAGAAGGTGACGACAGGACGAGAAGAACAAAAGCATGGAAAAATGGAAGCAATGAAGAGAAAATGAGAATTTAAAAACTGTTAATTGAAAAAGAATGTTAGTTGAAGAAAATGTTAAACTGAAAAAAATGTCAATAGAGAAAACATACATACTCACCTGACCGCTCGGATCCGCAAGTGACCACGAAAATCTCCGATGTATTCTGATGTCAGGTGCTACGGTTCAGTGAGCACATAGAAGGAAGGGGGCGGGATGGTCTGGCAAGGGTATCTGAGCAATCACCGCGGATGCGCTAGTGAAGTATGGGGCACGCCAGATTGAAGGTGGCACTACCCAAAACCACATTGTGTTACTATAGGGGCGAGTCCCAAAGTACGGGTGGACTGGCATACATACACAGGCACACCTCAACAGACAAAATACTAGTGTATGTGGGCATGTGTAAGAAGAGAGAGAGAGAGAGAGAGAGAGAGAGAGAGAGAGAGAGAGAGCGAGAGAGAGAGAGAGAGAGAGGAAAAGTGCCTGTGACATACCACATGAGGCATGCGGAGTACGTCGGTCTACTCTCTCTCTCTCTCTCTCTCTCTCTCTCTCTCTCTCTCTCTCTCTCGCTCTCTCTCTCTCTCTTCTTACATATACTTTGCACATGCCCACATACACTAGTATTTTGTCTGTTGAGGTGTGCCTGTGTATGTATGCCAGTCCACCCGTACTTTGGGACTCGCCCCTATAGTAACACAATGTGGTTTTGGGTAGTGCCACCTTCAATCTGGCGTGCCCCATACTTCACTAGCGCATCCGCGGTGATTGCTCAGATACCCTTGCCAGACCATCCCGCCCCCTTCCTTCTATGTGCTCACTGAACCGTAGCACCTGACATCAGAATACATCGGAGATTTTCGTGGTCACTTGCGGATCCGAGCGGTCAGGTGAGTATGTATGTTTTCTCTATTGACATTTTTTTCAGTTTAACATTTTCTTCAACTAACATTCTTTTTCAATTAACAGTTTTTAAATTCTCATTTTCTCTTCATTGCTTCCATTTTTCCATGCTTTTGTTCTTCTCGTCCTGTCGTCACCTTCTGATGTAGTCACAGGAGATCTCCATGACTATATGTTGTGTTTGTGAATGTGTTTGTTTGCTGATGAAGGCTAATCGCCGCAACGTTCTGTATATGTCTTAACTCTGTTATGTAAAGCTGCACTACTTTGTGTCATTTTATATTGTTTACACTTTCACAGCTTTACCGCAGTTCCACCAAATCTTATTCATAATTTAAGATATGCTAACTACAACCCATGGCAGTAGCGAATGTGACTGATCAGATCAATTCGCGCGGTGAATGTTCGCCCACATTGGACACATGGTCGTTTCTACCATCACGCACCAACTGACATCTGACACACTCATTGTGCGACCTATCTCCAATCACTTTCTCCTTTCTCTTTATTCTATTTCTGAACTTTCCCCTCTGCAAAGCGATCAGCGGCGACATGCTCCCAAGGTGCAATATCAATGTCTGTATCAATCATGTCCCACTTGCCATACGTGATTTCTTCGAAGTCTTGTTTACTCCATCTTGTCAAATAGTTTCATGGATTGTCCTCTCGCTTTGAATCCTAATGTTATCACGGAGAACACTGTAGCTGTTTTTTGATCTTGTTCAATTCTAGATTCATTTCCGAACCATTTAATTCTTTGGTGTTATATAAAGTCAGTAACAGGTGTTATCCCTAAACGTGATCTTAATTTCTCATGTGTATTTCTATCTCTTCTAGTTTTTTTTTCAGCTGCGTTCCTATGCATCACATCTCACATGCTGTGATTTTTTTCTTGTGTGTTTCTAGAACTGTCTATGTCTGGCACTGAATGCGCATTGAAAATCCGTTAAGTTAATTTTCTGTGCTAGTTCAAGTGGCTTCTCGGTCTTTAGGGTGATGGAATAACTTTAGTTGGGCACATGTAGAACAAGCAAAAGAAGTCGCTTATATAAAAACGAAATCAATACAACTGATAAAGCGCTGACTGGCAGTGAAGTTGAGAAAACGGAACACCATGGCAAATAACCTGATAATAGATGCTGTCTGGATGGTCGATATATCAATCGCTGGAACATTCTTGAAGCCACTGAAATAACATCAGAAATACATTCATAAGTATTGATCGGCACTCGTAGTTGTAAAGTAAGGGAGGCTAGTTGGTCGAGCGTTGAAGTAAACGTGTTCCGTCAGCAAGTCGCTCTTGTTATTTGGTGGCAGCGGTATAGAAGTTAGATCGGTACTACTGTATGGGTTACAAACATGGGGAACAACTAAAAGAATTACATATAAACTACAAACATTCACTAATTGATGCCTGAGCAGAATAATGTGAATAATACGATATAACAGTATCAGCAAATTAGAGCTCATGGAGAGAAATAAGCAAATTCAAGTGTGGAAAAAAAAAAACCGCTGGGGCTGGACAGGACACACAATGAGAGAACACGAGGATAATGTACGTAGACACTCTCTTGTCTGGAATCCACAAAGGCAAATTAAACTGGGGGGGGGGGGGGGGCGAGAGACATAAAGACACATGGAATTACAGACAGACAATAATATTGGAAGGACATGGAGTGACCTGTAGGAAATGCAAAAGATTGGATGGCATGGCGTGGTTTGGCTGAAGGGCCTATGTCTCAATAGGTGATACAGTGCAGAAGACAAAGAAGTATGTCTATTACTTTGCGTTTTATATATGCTCTGATATATGCTTCTGTCTTTATATATATATATATATAGGTGGTCAAGTGCAGATTACTTCGGCTAAAAAATGACAGCGTATTTTACAGCTGGCAGGTAATAATTATGTGTTTGTACCGCTTGCACATATGTCTGTTGTCTCGTGTGTCTTGCTTTCTGCTTATTTCTATTGTCTAGTGTGTCCTCTTCTATATTCCTATTTTCTATTTTACAATGAGATCAGTACAATATCAGTCATTCGATGGTTATCGTGTCCTCTGCTCATTGTCTTTCTGTTGACTGATGTGTCTATCATCTCTTAACTACCTCACGCTATTGGCCAATGTGTCATCTGTTAATTGCCACACGTTGATGGCCAATGTGTCATCTGTTAATTGCCACACGCTGTTGGCCAATGTGTCATCTGTTAATTGCCACACGCTGTTGGCCAATGTGTCATCTGTTAATTGCCACACGCTGTTGGCCAATGTGTCATCTGTTAATTGCCACACGCTGTTGGCCAATGTGTCATCTGTTAATTGCCACACTATGATGGCCAATGTGTCACCTGTTAATTGCCACACGCTGTTGGCCAATGTGTCATCTGTTAATTGCCACATTATGTTGGCCAATGTGTCATCTGTTAATTGCCACACTATGATGGCCAATATGTCATCTGTTAATTGCCACACTATGTTGGCCAATGTGTCATCTGTTAATTGCCACACTATGATGGCCAATGTGTCATCTGTTAATTGCCACACTATGTTGGCCAATGTGTCATCTGTTAATTGCCACACTATGATGGCCAATGTGTCATCTGTTAATTGCCACACTATGTTGGCCAATGTGTCATCTGTTAATTGCCACACTATGATGGCCAATGTGTCATCTGTTAATTGCTACATTATGTTGGCCAATGTGTCATCTGTTAATTGCCACACGCTGTTGGCCAATGTGTCATCTGTTAATTGCCACATTATGTTGGCCAATGTGTCATCTGTTAATTTCCACATTATGTTGGCCAATGTGTCATCTGTTAATTGCCACATTATGTTGGCCAATGTGTCATCTGTTAATTGTCACACTATGATGGCCAATGTGTCATCTGTTAATTGCCACACTATGATGGCCAATGTGTCATCTGTTAATTGCCACATTATGTTGGCCAATGTGTCATCTGTTAATTGCCACATTATGTTGGCCAATGTGTCATCGGTTAATTCCACACCATGATGGCCAATGTGTCATCTGTTAATTGCCACACTATGATGGCCAATGTGTCATCTGTTAATTGCCACACTATGATGGCTTATGTCTCATATGTTCTGCCTCACGCTGTTGGCTAATGTATCCTCTGCTCTCTATTTGTTGCCTCACGCTGTTGGCTAATGTATCCTCTGCTCTCTATTTGTTGCCTCACGCTGTTGGCTAATGTATCCTCTGCTCTCTATTTGTTGCCTCACGCTGTTGGCTAATGTATCCTCTGCTCTCTATTTGTTGCCTCACGCTGTTGGCTAATGTATCCTCTGCTCTCTATTTGTTGCCTCACGCTGTTGGCTAATGTATCCTTTGCTCTCTATTTGTTGCCTCACGCTGTTGGCTAATGTATCCTCTGCTCTCTATTTGTTGCCTCACGCTGTTGGCTAATGTATCCTCTGCTCTCTATTTGTTGCCTCACGCTGTTGGCTAATGTATCCTCTGCTCTCTATTTGTTGCCTCACGCTGTTGGCTAATGTATCCTCTGCTCTCTATTTGTTGCCTCACGCTGTTGGCTAATGTATCCTCTGCTCTCTATTTGTTGCCTCACGCTGTTGTCTAATGTATCCTCTGCTCTCTATTTGTTGCCTCACGCTGTTGGCTAATGTATCCTCTGCTCTCTATTTGTTGCCTCACGCTGTTGGCTAATGTATCCTCTGCTCTCTATTTGTTGCCTCACGCTGTTGGCTAATGTATCCTCTGCTCTCTATTTGTTGCCTAACGCTGTTGGCTAATGTATCCTCTGCTCTCTATTTGTTGCCTCACGCTGTTGGCTAATGTATCCTCTGCTCTCTATTTGTTGCCTCACGCTGTTGGCTAATGTATCCTCTGCTCTCTATTTGTTGCCTCACGCTGTTGGCTAATGTATCCTCTGCTCTCTATTTGTTGCCTCACGCTGTTGTCTAATGTATCCTCTGCTCTCTATTTGTTGCCTCACGCTTTTGGCTAATGTATCCTCTGCTCTCTATTTGTTGCCTCACGCTGTTGGCTAATGTATCCTCTGCTCTCTATTTGTTGCCTCACGCTGTTGGCTAATGTATCCTCTGCTCTCTATTTGTTGCCTCACGCTGTTGGCTAATGTATCCTCTGCTCTCTATTTGTTGCCTCACGCTGTTGTCTAATGTATCCTCTGCTCTCTATTTGTTGCCTCACGCTGTTGGCTAATGTATCCTCTGCTCTCTATTTGTTGCCTCACGCTGTTGGCTAATGTATCCTCTGCTCTCTATTTGTTGCCTCACGCTGTTGGCTAATGTATCCTCTGCTCTCTATTTGTTGCCTCACGCTGTTGGCTAATGTATCCTCTGCTCTCTATTTGTTGCCTCACGCTGTTGGCTAATGTATCCTCTGCTCTCTATTTGTTGCCTCACGCTGTTGGCTAATGTATCCTCTGCTCTCTATTTGTTGCCTCACGCTGTTGGCTAATGTATCCTCTGCTCTCTATTTGTTGCCTCACGCTGTTGGCTAATGTATCCTCTGCTCTCTATTTGTTGCCTCACGCTTTTGGCTAATGTATCCTCTGCTCTCTATTTGTTGCCTCACGTTGTTGGCTAATGTATTCTCTGCTCTCTATTTGTTGCCTAACGCTGTTGGCTAATGTATCCTCTGCTCTCTATTTGTTGCCTCACGCTGTTGGCTAATGTATCCTCTGCTCTCTATTTGTTGCCTCACGCTGTTGGCTAATGTATCCTCTGCTCTCTATTTGTTGCCTCACGCTGTTGGCTAATGTATCCTCTGCTCTCTATTTGTTGCCTCACGCTGTTGGCTAATGTATCCTCTGCTCTCTATTTGTTGCCTCACGCTGTTGGCTAATGTATCCTCTGCTCTCTATTTGTTGCCTCACGCTGTTGGCTAATGTATCCTCTGCTCTCTATTTGTTGCCTCACGCTGTTGGCTAATGTATCCTCTGCTCTCTATTTGTTGCCTCACGCTGTTGGCTAATGTATCCTCTGCTCTCTATTTGTTGCCTCACGCTGTTGGCTAATGTATCCTCTGCTCTCTATTTGTTGCCTCACGCTGTTGGCTAATGTATCCTCTGCTCTCTATTTGTTGCCTCACGCTGTTGGCTAATGTATCCTCTGCTCTCTATTTGTTGCCTCACGCTGTTGGCTAATGTATCCTCTGCTCTCTATTTGTTGCCTCACGCTGTTGTCTAATGTATCCTCTGCTCTCTATTTGTTGCCTCACGCTGTTGGCTAATGTATCCTCTGCTCTCTATTTGTTGCCTCACGCTGTTGGCTAATGTATCCTCTGCTCTCTATTTGTTGCCTCACGCTGTTGGCTAATGTATCCTCTGCTCTCTATTTGTTGCCTCACGCTGTTGGCTAATGTATCCTCTGCTCTCTATTTGTTGCCTCACGCTGTTGGCTAATGTATCCTCTGCTCTCTATTTGTTGCCTCACGCTGTTGGCTAATGTATCCTCTGCTCTCTATTTGTTGCCTCACGCTGTTGGCTAATGTATCCTCTGCTCTCTATTTGTTGCCGCACGCTGTTGGCTAATGTATCCTCTGCTCTCTATTTGTTGCCGCACGCTGTTGGCTAATGTATCCTCTGCTCTCTATTTGTTGCCTCACGCTGTTGGCTAATGTATCCTCTGCTCTCTATTTGTTGCCTCACGCTGTTGGCTAATGTATCCTCTGCTCTCTATTTGTTGCCTCACGCTGTTGGCTAATGTATCCTCTGCTCTCTATTTGTTGCCTCACGCTTTTGGTTAATGTATCCGCTGCTCTCTATTTGTTGCCTCACGTTGTTGGCTAATGTATTCTCTGCTCTCTGTTTGTTGCCTCACGCTGTTGGCTAATGTATCCTCTGCTCTCTATTTGTTGCCTCACGCTGTTGGCTAATGTATCCTCTGAGGTGCACGTCTTGTGTTGTCTAGTGTACCCTCTGCTCTCTATTTGTTGCCTAAGTGTTCTACAACGCTCCGTGGGTGTATATCCATACTGTGAAATGTATTAGTATTAGTTCTTCTATGGCCCCAAGTTTACAATATGCTGGTGTGTAATGAGTTGTGATCGTAGCAAGCAATTGTGGTAGCTGAGCATCTCATAGACAGGGGTTTACCCGCTTATCTCCCCCCTCCCTCCCCCCCCCCCCCCCCAAATAATCTCATTCAAGCGACTGTATGCAAAAGAACATGGGCAACATTAGGTACACGGAACATAGGAATAATATTACACGGGAGAAAGATGGATAATATCAAGATGGAAATCAAAATGTTGAATATTCTTAACCTGTCAAAAGTCAGATGAAAGGGAGCTTTCTGGGTCGTGGTTATCTGGTGGGTTCACTGTAAAGGACGTGCAAATAATTTTTCAATGTCATTATAGAAGAACTGGGATCACACTGCACCCTGAAAAACAAAAATAGTGAAGAATTCCTAGCCAAGTTCAGACAGTTTGATGCTTGGCAAGCTGTAATGAAAGTCTTTCCACTTGGGTATAGTACAAACATCTGCCCCAGCTGTAGAACAGAAAGATTAAGACATTGAGAAATTTAATGAAGATCTAGACAAAGTCGGCTCTGTGGCGAAGGGGATATGAATGCAATTCACAATCTCGCATACCGCGTTCGAAACACAGCTGCGGGCGATTTGGAAGCAGACCGCCTTGCGTTAGTTTCCTTATAAAGTATGAGTGCCGGTCGCTCAGAAAGAAATGGCAAACTACTGAACATAACTTGCCAAGAAATCACAAACAGTCAAACAATGTTGGGGTTGACTGCGGTGTCCTGTAAAGGATATGCAAATAACTTTTTTTTAACTAGATACAATCATGAATCAATTACAATCACCTGAAATGGAGAACGTAATGCAGACTGAAATGCAATATTAGTAAAGAAAGAGTAGAAAACACGCTTGGACTGTGAGAACTAAATAATTGTGGAGGTAAAACTGATAGAAAAGTACAAGCAACTAATGTTTGCTATCTCAAACGCGTGATTACAGAATTCTCAAAAGAGAAGATGGGCCTGAAAATGTCCAGGCGACAGAACTGAAAATAAAATAAATTATATATTGATTTGAAGGCGATTTAAGAGTCGTGTAAGATCATCAACACGAATGTCAGAGGCAGACTGTGG
Source organism: Cepaea hortensis (assembly GCA_963921405.1). NCBI lineage: Eukaryota > Metazoa > Mollusca > Gastropoda > Stylommatophora > Helicidae > Cepaea > Cepaea hortensis. The sequence continues at coordinate 71,819,497 of OY992878.1, forward strand.
TAGTGATTGTATTCCGGTCGTGTGCGATCTGAGAGTCACACTAAAAAATATCCGAAGAAATCAAAAATAGCACCCAAGTTTCAAACAAATAAAAAATCAAAGCTGACGAGAACATTCGAGAAAAGATCACCATATCTGCCGGAAACAAATTGCAACCTGAATGCTTCATTTCAATAGACGTGAGATCGCAAGAATTCGGTAGATTTATTGAGATATAAATGCAAAAATATATCCCGAAAAATTATAAAAAGAAGCACAAGATATTGATCAGATAAGACATTTTAGATATAATGGAATCAAGAAGACTGAGTTTGATTACAAGAAATATTATAAACTAAATACAGAAATAAACAATAAATGTAAATATGCTAAAGAGAAATGGTGTAATGAATACTGCAAAGAAACTTAAACTTCTTCTTCTTCTTCTTTCGTTTGAAATATGTCTATAACTGCAATGTTGTCTCTTGTATGAATTTAACAGTCTTTTTTAGTTCATTCAGCGGTCCATAGAGTTTATCTTCCACTGTTGTCTCTCTAGGCCAGAAGGTTCGCCTGGATATGTTGTAGTTTGGGCAGTCCTGGAGTATGTGCTCTGCTGTCTGCGACGCCAATCCACATGTGCACATGGCTGAGTCACCAATCTTGAATTTTGTATACATGTGGTTACGTAATCTATTGTGTCCTGTTCTGAGGGGCAAAATAATGACCTGTTCTGATCTGTCCATGACGTGGTAGTCGTCTTGAGTAGAGTTTGGTGGCTTTCTGACTGATTTGATCATTCTTTTCTTTTGGTGGAATGTAATGGGCACATCAGGCTGTTCTTCTTTGGCTTCTTCCTTAGCCAATTGATCAGCTCTGTCGTTTCCGGGTACTCCACAGTGGGATGGTATCCATTGTATGGTGACCTTATGCTGACTGCTAAGTTCAGAAAGTAGTGTCCTTAGAACTGGTAATTTCCCAGACAGGAAACTTAAACAAAGTCACGAAAGATGATAATGAAACCTTGCACAAGAAAATAAGGGACATAGCAAGATATGGTACTTATATGCAAAACGGTTGTATCAATGTAAAGGACAGAATATTCTAATGGACAAAATAGATATCTTCTTCTTCTTCTTCTTCTTCTTCGTTCATCCGTAGTTTTTTTTCGGACGTGATTGCGTTGTGCCTGTTTACAGCAGAGCTGCGTTCTTGCGTCGTTAGGCCGACACATCCGACTTCTGCTGAAATAGATATCTTATATAGATGGTGTGACTGCATGAAATAATTATTTGTTATAATATACCGGATATATCAAGTATAAATAATTATATGGAATGTCCGCCCGTACTGAAAAATGTGGTAGAGAATGTTATCAAGAAAATGAAACTCGGTAAAGCTTCAAGACCGGACAATGTTCCTGAAGAAAAGTATGATATACTGTGAAAACCTGGCATAGATGAAATAACAAAGATCCGGAATAGGATACAAAACACCAGAGAATCAACTTTTGCAGATGAATCTTCAGCACAATATCCAAAAGCCAGGAGCAATGGAATGCGAATCACACATAACAATCAGTTTAATAATTCTCGTTGCTAACCTCTTCTTTCGTATTATAATGCATCGGATACAGGCCACATCAGCCACCTAGTGTCAGTTGGTCTATAACAGTATGGATTTATCACCACGTGACCAGTGCGCCTTAAAGGTGTTAAAGGCACCCGCTTTAACTTACAAACACGAGCTTCCACAGACTACCAGAGTGGGCTGCAGAGTTATGACGTCACATGTCTGTCCTAGACCAGGCACGCGAAGAAGGAAGGCAGTTATGTTGAATAGACTGAAGACAACTGAACAAGGGAAAACCTCGGGAAGGTTAAACCCGGTCAACAAATGCCCGCAGAAGGATGTTTCGGCCTAACGGCGCAATAACTCAATTCTGCTGTAAACAGGCACAACGCAATCACGTCCGGAAAACTGTCTAGATGAACGCAGAAGAAGACGAAGAAGAATAAGAACAATGGAAAATATGAGCGTGGTATACTTAACTGATTCAGTGTCGAAGGATAATATGTTGCCAAATGTAATCTTCTATTTGGACAGAAGGGCGATATATCGTCATATTAGGGTCAGCTGGCACTCTTCCGAAAGACGGGTCTAAATAGTCCCGCAGTGAATAATTTTATATAACTAACACTAACCCTAACCCTAAACCCTTACTTATTCACTGCGGGACTATTTAGACCAGTCTTTCGGAAGAGTGCCGGGTCAGCTTGTTATATGTTTTGTTTCGTGGCAATTTTCCGCACTTTCAATACTCAGTGAATGGAAATTTACATTTTAATACTTGTTCATTTGTGTACCATGTTTGCTCCAAACCTACGTTTTGTTTGGTACTGAATCAGTTAAGGCACAAAATGTGACAGTTCATACAGATATAGTTTATCAAGTATGCAATTTTGCTGTTTGCCAATGTAACATTGGTAACGAAGCCATCCCAGGGAACAACAAAAGACATTTCAGACTGCGTTTAGAACTGTTGACTCTATTGCACCTCTTCTGCTGATACTCTTGTATGCAATGCTAATATGTTTTTTTTTATCTCTCTCTTCTAGTTAATGTTTTCTATATAACCAAGAGGGAGAAACAGAATCGCTTTGGAACCTATGACAAAGATAAGACACGTGTCTGTTCATGACTTCCAGGTGGGGCAAATGAGAGAGATATCGTGGGAGGCATTAACTTCGTCTATCGGGTAGCGCGATCCGTGGGTCGTAGAGGCGCAGGCTTGGATGGAACAGTCATCAGAATCTTCCATGGGGGAGACTGAGGCTAGGAGCAGGCAGTTGGAAGAAAGAATTACCCCTCTCAATTGTTGAGTATAGAAAAATAAGGCGACTATGATGGAGAGATAAAAATTACCACACACACACGCCACACACGCACGCACGCACGCACGCACGCACGCACACACACACACAAACACAAGATAAGATGGCATAAACAAATTAGAACGTAAAACAGAAATACTAAGCGAAATAAGAGTTCAACACATTATATATCTGCCGCATATAAGAAGGTAAATACAATTGTGGAAAATGAATTATTTTGGTCATATCAATGAACATGGTAAATCGTTTTCAATATCTAGGCTGCACAACGACATCTGGCGGAAGATATGACACAGAGATAAAGAGAAGGCTCGCCACATCGCAATATTCTTTAAGAAAATTGAATTCATAAAAATAAAGCAAAATATCACATGTTTAAAACCCGTATTCTGATAAATTGTGTGTGGCCTTTACTTATGTATAAATGTGAATGCTACACAATAACTAATGAAATGTAAAGAAACTGGAAGAATCGAAAATGCTTTTTTTTTTTTTTTGGTAGAAGAATGCTAGGAATTTCATTGACAGATAGGGAAACAAACACTGGAGTATTTAGAATCCCATGTGTTACACAATCATTCATAAAACCATCCAGACAGAATCCAATGAAAAAATTTACCGAAAGAAAGTAAATAGCAGAGAACACATTAGATACAAGGACAAAACATTGAGAAGTCTTTACATCCCACATTCTGAAACAAACATAATATGTCTGACGGCTTCATTGTAGATCCCATAATTCTAGCTTCCCCACTTTTATACCTATAGTGGATAGTCATTGTAGACCCCATTCTTCTTGTTTCCCTACTTTTGTACATACAATGGATGGTCCTTCTAGTTTCCTTACTTTTGTACATACAGTGGATGGTCATTGTAGATCCCGTTCTTCTTGTTTCCCTACTTTTGTACATACAGTGGATGGTCATTGTAGACCCCATTCTTCTTGTTTCCCTACTTTTGTACATACAGTGGATGGTCCTCCTAGTTTCCCTACTTTTGTACATACAGTGGATGGTCCTTCTAGTTTCCCTACTTTTGTGTATACAGTGGATGGTCATTGTAGACCTCATTCTTTTTGTTTCCCTACTTTTGTACATACAGTGGATGGTCCTTCTAGTTTCCCTACTTTTGTGTATACAGTGGATGGTCATTGTAGACCTCATTCTTCTTTTTTCCCTACTTTTGTACATACAGTGGATGGTCCTTCTAGTTTCCCTACTTTTGTACATACAGTGGATGGTCATTGTAGATCCCGTTCTTCTTGTTTCCCTACTTTTGTACATACAGTGGATGGTCATTGTAGACCCCATTCTTCTAGTTTCCCTACTTTTGTACATACAGTGGATGGTCCTTCTAGTTTCCCTACTTTTGTACATACAGTGGATGGTCCTTCTAGTTTCCCTACTTTTGTACATACAGCGGATGGTCCTTCTAGTTTCCCTACTTTTGTACATACAGTGGATGGTCACTGCAGGCGTCATCCTTCGAGTTTCCTTACTTTTGTATGCACCGTATCGAGACCTCAAACTTGTATTTGGTACATTCCCTGTTTATGACTTCTACACAGCCAGCACACCCGCAATGCATGCGATATGGGAAAGCCATTAACATATCTATTGGCTGACTCCAGGGATCTCGGAAAGTTTGCTTTAGAATTCAGCTAAGTCATTCCAAGGAGTCTAGGTACTGTTTATTCTATGAGATATAAAGCAAACAAGGATATACTAGGGAACCAGGAGTGTGGCTTGCAAAGATGGTCGAAAGGGAGTATTAGGGAGTGGGGGTGACAGAAAGAGACAGGATGAGACGGAATTTGAAAAAGGAATGAAGAAGAGGGATATGGAGAAGAAAAGATAGCTGGAATGCAGAAGGTTTAAAATGAGGTGAGATGGAGAGACGGTTAGAATGGGTGACAGATAGATATACTAATAATAATAACGAGAGAGAGAGGGAGAGAGAGAGAGAGAGGGGGGGGGGAGAGAGAGATGGAATATGAACAGAGAATGACAAAGTTAGAGAGATGGGGAGAATGAAAGGGTTAGACGGAGATAGTGAAAAAGTTATGGAAGGGAGAAAGATCGAGCAACATTGGAGGAAGAGTGCAAGCAGTATGCTGAGAGAGGAAGCGGAGAATATGAGAGACAGAGGAATGGGAAAGTAGAATGGGGGGAGAGAAAACAGGAAGAAATACACGAACAGGGTGGGAAAACAGATTATTTCCCTGCATGCTTTTTCAGGGTTGTTAAAATACATTGCCCGTGTACATTCGTTGCAAATAAATCATAGACGTTTTTATACCCATGTAGAAAAACATTAACCTACCAACGAAAAAAAAAACCTGCATATCGAAACAATCTTTCCCATTTTTTAGCCCTTCAGTCACTCGGTTCCGTAATTCTAAATGTATAATGTTAAGGCGTCAGAATCAAACAGACATGCGGAGGTAAACGTGGCCGAATGGATAAGAGCGCACGTTCTTACACGTCCGTTGTGGTTATGTTGAGGTACACCTGTCAGTTACACTAAAATGGTGACTTCTCGTCCTTTGACTTGAGGACGTAAATTACATTTACCTCTGAAGTCGGAGTGGATTTGCCTGGCGACGAGGGACTCTAGTAATAGGGAAAATCAGCCTAGTGCACTAAAAATAGTAGCTGGTGTATAGAGTAGGCTTGAGTAGAAAGCGAGCGAATGTAAAATTAAAATAATAAATAAATGTAAAAAACAAACAGACTTGTGAATATCATGTTGTTGTTGTAGTCCCAGTCCTCTATAAGATGGGAGATGTAGACATCTCTTCAAGACCTCAACAGAAGACAAGTATTTTAAATGACGTGGACACTGCGATGCGTTGGGCACATTTGATTCCTCACCAATCTGTAGACGTCACTACTTTGAGTGTACAGTTCTTGCAGATATTAGGAAATTGTTTGTAAAAATGTTGCATATCCTTCGCAGGACATTGTGACCCACCCCAGTTCGAGATTAATTTACTAGGCAATTTTACGCTCAGTAGTTTGCCATTGCATTGTGAACGAGATGTCAACATTAAAGCTCAACTGACTGATGTAGGGATTGAACCGCCTACCCTGTCGTCAGCATACCCTAAGTTTAAGCGCGAGCGCATTAAACCCCGCGGCCACGCTGACCTCTAAAAATAATACAATCGGCATGCAACAACCGTGTTGTTTGTTGTTGTTATTCTTGCTCCATTAGACTGCGCAATAAACAGAGAAATTGAAGACCTCCTACACGACCTGAACATCGAGAAAACAGTAGCTTATAATCAATGGTTTGTAAACTGATGTGCTTTGGGCACATTGTTTCACACAATGGTTCACACAATGCTTCATACACTGGTTCACATATTGGTTCACACATTGTTTCACACAATGATTCACACATTGTTTTACACAATGCTTCATACACTGGTTCACACATTGGTTCACACATTGGTTCACACACTGGTTCACACATTGGTTTACACACTGGTTCACACATTGGTTCACACATGGGTTCACACACTGGTTCACCCACTAATTCACACATTGGTTCACACACTAGTTCACACATTGGTTAACACAATAATTCACACACTGGTTTACACATTGGTTCACACATTGGTTCACACATTGGTTCACACACTAGTTCACACCACACACTGGCTCACATATTGCTTCATACACTGGTTTACACATTGGTCCACACATTGGTTCATACACTGGTTCACACATCAATTCACACATTGGTTCACACATTGGCTCACACCCTGGTTTACACATTGGTTCACACATTGGTTCACACACTGGTTCACACATTGGTTCACACATTGGTTCACACTTTGGTTCACACAATGGTTCACAAATTGAGTCAAACGAGACTAGAACATCGCCACTTCTTGCATATGTTAGTTACTTCCACTACAGTCAGATAAAAGTATAAAAGGAACATTTTGTATAGAACACTGTGATGGACACTTTTACAAACGTAAAGAACCTCCTCTTTACACGCCTTAAGGAGTATTGAGTATATTGTGCCAGACCCTATTTTTACAGACCAATGGCCACTTGCTTGGTGATGTGATCAGTATCCCGTCTTTCACCTTTACTTCCCAAAACATTTTGTGATGATCATTTATAAGGCTGGGTCGACTTGGGAGTCAAGGTCAATGTTCAAACTCGGCCTCGATGAGGACTGGAAACCATAACCGCCCGGCCGACAGGCTAGTGCTGACACTACGCTACCACGACTCCCCGGTGAACGCTCAACTGTACAACATTGTTCTTCCATCACAATCACATAAACAGAACACTTTACATGGAACAAAACAACAGCTGATGAATAGAAACTGTTACTTCTGCAGCCGAGGGAGAAAAAAAAGGACACAATAGAAAGACTGATGCTTCCTTTGCTACGGTGCTAAGAGGTAGAGAGTAACTCTGACTTCGTTACGGCCAAAGAAGAGAAGTAGTGAAAGAGGGAGAACCCCACACCGCCCTCAGCTGACAAAACAAAAAGATATAGTAATTAGATAAGAAGGTACGAGGTCTTGGACAGAGGCAAAAACTATTTTATAGATGTTCACATAGGAAACACCATGTTAGAGCCCAAGCAGTGGATTAAGGTGTTAGATTGTGGTAGAAATAGTGGTTGTAAAAACTAAAAGAGACTAAGAAAACAAATAAAAAACAGTACAAAGATAGCTCTTTATTTATCAACTGCTACAAATTTTGGTGACAATTTGTGTTCGAACGCATTGACTAAAACATTCAGTAACGGATAATCAATTACAGATACAACAGACTGTCACAGAATGATGATAGTTTAGTGATTCCCAGATAAAATTAAATGTAACATTAATGGCAATATAGGAGAAGGGTTAACAATCGTGTACTTCAATCTGAGAGAAGGATAAATGGAAGGTTATTGACCGAATATCAGGGACAGGTGTTCGCAGAGGTCAGTGACTGCCGATCTTATCTGCCGACAAGACGGAGACACGAATACATCGGAACGGGGAAAACACACGAAGACGGTGTAATCTCTTTGAAGTGCGACGAGCGATGAACGACGGAAACAGCGGAGGGACGGAAAGGAACGAGCAATTAACAATACGTGAATTCACAGACGTTTGATGTGGGGACTTACGGCAAATTTGATTGTAGATCAAACAAACAACGAAGGATTGGACACTGAGTATAAATGAGTGGAAAAGGGGTTTTGAAGCAGTGTGTGTTCCAAAACTGGGCCGAGATATTTATGTATCCTGAAATAGTAAAGAAATCATCCCTTGTAATGGGATAGAGTGCTTATGTGCTGATAGATTTCGATTCTGGGACTTACATAAATTCTATATATATATATATATAAGGTAAACTAACCTTAGAGGAATAGTTAGCATAGGGAAATATGTGTTTGTGCTTAGGGTTTACTATTGCTTTCTATTAGTAATTAGTTTAGACTGTAGTGCATTCATCTGTCTTATGTCTGAGTGTTCTTCGGAGGCTTTTCAGTATCGCCGGAGAAAGACACTCATATAAGAAGTAGTTTAAAGCAGACTCATATCACCTGATTGTATTATCCCACAGGTTTCATATATATTCCTGACCTGTTCAGAAAAGAGTAAAGATCTTAAAGTCACAGGTGCAGTGAAAGTATGTCACTATAGCAAATTCAACCTAAACAGTCAATAAGAGTGGGTGACATAACGAATGGCAAGAAACAGGTTTTGTGAACCCCAGTGAAAGAACTTTACGGTATAAAAGCAGAGTAATAGGGAAAAATATATTGCAATTAGGTAATCACCTAAAAGAAACATTGAAGAACACGAGAACCTTTACCATAGAAATAGACATTTATTGACAGTGGTGATGTGTATTCAGTGGTGGACTATACTACCTTCCAAAACAGGACATATCTGAACTTCAGTGACTTACCTTTATTGGATTATGTTTCTGATGATAAGACATTGACAATTGTTTTCAAGAATTGGATTAAGTCCAGACTCAAGCAGAAGAGGAGCATCCAGGGTGAGAACGTTCCAATTCTATGTGTGATGTCCTATGTTTTGGCCGTATGACTATGCTAGAGGAGACACCGAGACTAACGTTCAAAAGTCCTATCTTGCACTCACATTAGCAGACACTAACAACTACATATACACATTCAATACATACAACTGACATAGTTTTCAACAATAAACAGGTTATTAATTGTTGGAGGAAACTGTTGTCAGGGTATGTTATGAAGGAGAGAGAGAGAGAGAAAGAGAGAGATATATATAGTGTATGAAAGACAGAAGGGAGGAGTGTAGACAAAAGTCATTCAATACTTCCAATAGTAGAAGGATATTAAAGGTGTGCTTGTCGAGTCCACTTTCCTCCAGGGACGACAAGCTACACAGACAACTGCATATATCAAACATCAACCAAGGGTGGCCCCTATTCAGTCACCAGAACTTAAGACAACAGGGTACACAGCAAGTACCACAACACAGGTGCTTCAAACATTAGCTGAGTAGAATGACAAACAAAAATATGACTTTGACACAGACAACAATAAGACACTACAAAAACATAAGTTATACAACATAAATCCTAAGACGTGACATAAACAACAAAGTTGTGACACAAATTACTACACCACCATGAACCCAGGCCTGCAGACACTAACTAGTCAACCGCTCCTGTAACAATGGAATACACAATGTATGATTATCATTGTAAAGAAATCATATTAAACATATGAAGCAATGAGCACATACATATAGCATATGAATTAACCCATAGATCATAAATATCTCACATCTAATTATCCATTTTGCTATTCCCTCCACTTGTACTACTGAGGTAACCCTTGATGTCTGGCATGATCATTCTTCGCTGCCTCATTCTTCTTCAAGATGACTACATCTCTAATTGTTAAATGCAACAATCTCAGCCTGCTCCACCTTCCCATACAGCCCAGAATTCACTTACAGAATGCCTTCAGTTCAATGTAACTACCTCACACAGATCCTACACACACCAGCAGTGGAAGGTTGGATCTCATTTGCCCAGCTGTAAACACATAGCTATGATAGCAGGGGACATACATGAACCTATATCTCTAATCCTGTAGACCAGTATAGTGCATTTGCACCTCCATCTTCTGCAGTTAAATTACCTCAAATTATGTGGGATGCTATATTACAAGGGACAAACTGCTGCAATGTCCAAGTTTACATAAAGAATACCAGCATTAATATGACACTATAAAAATTACAGTATTTGATTAGCATTACAAACTAACAACCAACAAGCAAAACATGTCTAACTATCAAAGGCAACAGATACATATACAATGTGGAATCACCATAATTGTAGAATGTGAAAATGCAACACTTGCACATAGAAGAATCACAACATTCACAGAAAGTTAAAGATAAGCATGTATTACACATGAACTCAATTGAGGAACTCTCTGATGCCACTAAGACAGTTCATGAAATAAACACACCATAGTATCAAGTGAAAGTACACAAATAGTGAGAAGAGTGCATCATTCACATGAGACAGGATCCAAGCACAACAATCTCCATGGCTGGATACAGAACATTAGTACTAATACAACAACAAGTGTACTATATCTGATATCATTATTACACATTAATGTCAGCCATTGTTGTCTAATGCCAACCACACCAGTGTCCTATTATTTGTGAGTGGACAGCGAATGTACAGTTATGCCCTCTATTCCCCACCATTATTTCTGTGATACACTGGTTATAAATTTTGCTATCTTACGCTTCATGTCACACGACAATTACATGTTAATATCTTTGCAAAGAGTGGTACGCAGCACTAAATCACATTCTTCCCCTGGTAAAACAAGTACCATGTTTTACTACACATAAAACTCCCAGTTTGATACACCAGTACAAACACTACTGCATTCTGGTAACAGATGTGATACCAGACTTCAATGATAAATGAGAAACCCCTTTACCAATATCAGTTCGAGATACATCTGACTGTTCAGCCTCAGTAAAGCCACACTTCATCCGCAGTTATAATGAACACATTATGATTACTGATACGCATTCCGCGTATTAAAGGTGCATTATTTCCTATTGCTATCAATCTGCATGGCATCCCTACAATTCAATACATGATTTCCTTCGCCTCTATTTATTACCCACCTGTTCTAACTACATAGCTTAACCATTAACCCGTCATTGTCACATATAACATGTAAGTACTCTTCTCTGCTTTATATATGTTATAAATATTGCAAATGATTATGGCTATTTTCCCCTACTCGTTGTTGCTTAGGAGTGTTCATACCCAACAATTTACCAAACACTCAATCTTATGCCCATCACTGTCACAGATTAATCCTGCAAAAATATCTTGCTGCTGTATTCACATACACATATGATTCTCACCACTCCATATTAGACAGACAGACAGACAGACAGACAGACAGACAGGCAGGCAGGCAGGCAGGCAGGTAAGCAGGCAGGCAGGCAGTATGACAGACAGACAGACAGACAGACAGACAGACAGACAGACAGACAGACAGACAGACAGACAGACAGACAGACAGACAGACAGACAGACAGACAGACAGACAGACAGACAGACACTTACGCACACACACTTGACAAGACCTGTACGATTCGCCGACTCTTCAAGGGGCAGCCTCCACAACCAGATGACTGAACTCAACCCTGGTTAATGGTCACGAACACCGTCTGGCTCTGTAAACAGACGTGACAAGATGTTCCTCTCCCTGGGGACTCAACCCCATTTGGCTCAGGAAAGGAGGCAAGTCAAACATATAGGAGGAAAAGAGAAAAACAAAGGGAAAGACGATATTAGACTGACCATCGCGCGAAGACACTGAGCATTAAGGAATATAATGAAAGAAAAATGTACTTTTAGATCCTAAGGACATACAATAGACACAAACGTAAACAGAATATTTCACGTAGGGGGAAATAGAAGAAAGTAATGTAGTAATATAACAAAAACTAAGATAAATATTAATAAAATAAGAATGAATACAACACAACACAACTGTCCGGAGTCTTGGTAGTCACTACTTTTGTCTAGGAACAAAACAAGATTAAGTTACATGGGATGATTAATCGTCTTAAGCGACTTCCCGTATCTACTATGGGTTTACATACACTAGTTTTCCTTATGCAACCCCCTATAATTTGATATATAATACAGCATGTCTGCTACCATTTTTTTTTTCGCGTATCCTTTACAGGACATTATAGTCAGCACCAACATTTTTCAGCTGTGTTTGATGTCTTGGCAACTTTTTACGTTCAGTAGTTTGCCATTGCTTTGTGAACGACTGGCTCACATACCTTCCGTAAGTAACCAACGCGACGCGATTCACTGCCGAATCTCGCGCAGTTGTGCTTCGTACGAGAATATACGGGATTACGAACAACGTCCTTAACCCCTACGCCAGGGAGCCTACCATATTGCCAACCTTTATAACTGTGACACACCTCTACTTTCGATTTTCCACTATATTTTTGTATGTCCAAACCTACTTTTTTGTTTGGCGCTGAATCTTTTAATTTATTCTCTACTTACCTTCTCCGTGTAAGTAAAAGACTTTTTTTCACACCTTAAGACGCATTGATCATATTTTAAATATCGTATTTGTCATTGACCAATTTTCACTTTGTGAGTGATCTGGTCATTATCACTCCACCGGCATTTAATTCCGTATAATTTCCTGGTCCCCATTTTAGGTTCGGTCAAGCTGGAAGCCTAGGTCAGTTTTGACAATTCGAATCCACCCGATGCGGATGGAGCCCATGATGACCGGATGGGCAGGCGATCGTCTAGCCACTTCTCTAGCGCGACTCCCATTCTCAGTGTACGTAATTATAATCGCGTGTGGCATTATATCTTATGGCATTCTCATTCAGCACGTGTTAAAAGTACACACGTCTGAAAACAAAGATAAATTTTGTAAAGTACTGATACAACTATTTTAATAAACTGTGTAAATCACTCATATAACTACTCTATCCACAAATTCAACATTACACCTTAGCAACATAGAGCTAAATCAAAACCGACAAATAAAGACAAGAACAGAAAACGAAGACACAGGCCTAAACCTACAGCAAGGTAAAAAAGGTGGATAAAAACATAATACTGAGTCTACCCGATCTGTAATCTCATTTAGACGAGTTGTAAATCCTTCATAACAGCCAGCAAAAGCAATATTGTCAATGTTGTTTAATTCCAGCAGACATTTCAAATGCTGAGCGCAGAGCTCTGATGAGGTCTTGTTGTTCCATTTTACCAATTTCTCATCAGTATTTCTGTTTCATCTTCATGTTGGGCTCTGCCTATCGCCCAGAACAGTGAGCAACTACAATAAACAGTCTCGGTGCATATACCTGTTATCTTCATCAGCGAACGATTCCCCTGACTAAAAGATTTCACACAAACCATGGCTTACATGCAGGACTTCTTTCTTTTGACAAGGAAAGCAGGTAATATAGATTTTTGCTTACCTCAAGTATCACATTTTAGCAATCAGGTTTTTGGAAATACGTTTATAGAATGACAAGCACTACACACACGCGAGCGCGCATATATATATATATAAATATATATATATATATATATATATATATATATATATATATATATATATATATATATATATATATAGAGAGAGAGAGAGAGAGAGAGAGAGAGAGAGAGAGAGAGATAGAGAGAGAGAGAGAGAGAGAGAGAGGTGCGAGAGATAGAGCGAGACGCAGAGAGTGAGAGTGTGTGTGCTTTTGTAAAGAAAATCGAGGCTGCTTTTGAATTGAGAGAGAGAGAGAGAGAGAGAGAGAGAGAGAGAGAGAGAGAGAGAGAGAGATAGAGAGAGAGAGAGGGAGAGAGAATTTGGGGTTGAGGGGGGATTAGGAGAGAGATTGGCAGAGAGGGGGGAGCGAGAAATAGACAGGGAGGGAGAAAACTTGAGTTTGTGTACGTGCGCGCTTGTTTGTTTGTGTGTAAAGAACATCGGGGCTATTGAATTTTAAAATTACAGAACAGTTCTTACATTAACACATGCCAATAAGAAGAAAAGTACTGACATTCAACAAAATGTCAACTAGTAAGAAACATGGCTCGCGAACAGCGCCCTGTCAAGAAAATTCAAACACAATGGCAACATTAAACGTGGCAGTGGCTGGAATAGAACAATGGAGGTAGGCATGGTTCCTGAAAGAAGAGGCAATGATCGACCTGCACGAAGATGGACACGGGACATTGCAGACACGTTGGGCATGAGAGTGCGTAATGTAGAGCAATGGCAAGAGCTGGAGAAGCGTGGTAACGATGAGAGCCACGACCCGCAAATGACCGTCTACATGCTTATGATGGTTTCTACGGATGAATTAGCCAATCTCGTGCCAATCCTCCTTATCTGCCTTTTACGGCATACTTGGTAGAATACGGTGTTGCAATTCTTTGCTTCCTTGTGTGCCACGGGGAAACAACGGGCGGTAACACGTCGTGTACTTACAACTGTTTATTATTGACTAATGATTGGAAAACAAATGAAGGCATTTTTCTCTGTTATCTACCTCACATTTTTACCAATGACAAGTGCGTCATTGACATTTAATCATAGCAGTTCAAACAATTGAATTACATCTAGGCAGCCATCCGAGTATTGGAATCCATCGGCTGTTGTAATTAGTTAAAACTCACGTCCTTAATGACTTCCAGATACCAAGTTATAAACATCACCTGTAGAGTACCGACTGGACTAAAACTATGGGTATAACGATATAAACCCAAATCGCAAAATTCTTAATTTACTTAACAAATTTATAAAGTGAATATTTGACATGAACTCATGTCCACAATAGCTATCAAGTGCCAAGTTTTAAGAGAAGTAAAATATATGGAAAGAACAAGCACAGTTCTTTTACCTTCAATATTTAAACTATGCAGGAGTCTCCGTGGCCAAGTAGTTACTCCGCGCGCCTTTCGGCCCGAAGTTTGTGGGTTTGATTCCGGACTAAAACATTCGGTTTACGAGTGCTGTTTTCTCGAAGACTTCTTGGAGTCGTTGCTAAAGCTACGGAGTTCGTGCACTGTGCCACGCTCTCTGCAAGCCGCCCTGCTGCAAGACACAGAGCCATCAGGGATAACACCCGGTGCAACGAAGTCGATCTTTTTGCGTTTTAAACCTTTTTTTTTTCTTCTTTATACAACAAGAGAGAGAGAGAGAGAGAGAGAGAGAGAGAGAGAGAGAGAGAGAGAGAGAGAGAGAGATCCGCAGTAACGTAGAGGCTTGTTTCCTTGTCTGCAGACGGTGACACTAAAACACTGTATTTAGAACTCTTTAGAACTATTCGAGGTAGGTTTTTTTTTTATTTTTTCGTCATCATATGGCTACAGGGAACCCAGGTGGCGCAATGACTAGCAAGCTTACCCGTCGACACGGTAGTCATGAGTTTGAATCCCCCACTCCCAATGAAAAAATGGGGGGGGGGGGGGGAAGAATGTTTACAACATTGACCTGGGCTGTTAGGTCGGCCCAGCCTAAAATGGGTACCAGGACATGTTCTGGCAAGTTTCGATTGGCTTAAAATTATGGCACCAGCGCCACGTGCCCTGTACGACTCATGGCGCCAAGAGGGTCATCTACCCGTCCTTACCTAGCAAAGAGGCTGTGATAGTAAATACCATTTTTTAAACCGTATTGTAAGAGTAGGCACCACCTATCCAGCTAGACACTTAATAAGCAGACCCTCCTATTGTTCCATGGTGATGTGTGTCTATAATTGTTAGCAAAATGTTGACCAGTCTCAAGCATGTGCTGTTTAGCTTCAAGAAAAGGTTCGAAGTTATTAAAAGTCAAATGATTTGCACAATCACATAGTGAGATCAGCCATCATAATAAGTAAGCTTTCAGTGTAAGTCTTCACATTATCAATAAGATTGAAAGGGTGACATGAAACTCTTTGTCCCGTTTGCCCATACAAATGGTTAAGATTTGTTACATTTGATTGTGAGTGGTGAGTGGCACCTTGCAGTCTTGACAGACCATAGTATGTGAGTTGGAATGGGGCCAATATTCCATCGCAATGCCTGGGCAGAGCTTCAGAGAAACATGTGGTGCCCAAATGACATGTTCCCTCTCTCGGCCTAGCCCTTGTGTTTTCCAGAGGAATGGGTAACCAATACGTCTGGCACAAGGTAGGCTGCAGACGCTGGCGGCACAGCGTCAACCTCCGAGACCTCGCCTCTACGAGCAGGTGGCGAATGATGGCCAGACCCTGGAACCCAAGAGACCCGGCTTAGAGGTGTTCAGCCAAGTCCCACAGGTGAGGGTCACGTACGCGCCCGGGCCATAAGGACGTGCACATCTGTCAATCACAAATGTTCGGACCTGTGTAAAGTGTGCACTATCGTCAGACTCTCCGCCTGACTTTAGTGGACCCCGCAACCAGCTGGAATAGGCCCGCCGGAGATACCGCAGGAGATATTGCTCGTCTATTGCGAGCAAATCTCCCAACCTTCCACTGTGCTGATCTCGCGACCGGCGAGGATAGGCCCGCCGGAGATATTGCTCGTCTGCTGCGGACAAATCTCTACCGAGACCATTCCAATTATGTCGATGGTACGTGACATGCCTACCATGTTTGGGGAATGGGGAACCAGGGCTCGATTCCGGAGAGGGAGCATGAGAAACGGCTACCAGTTATATTTGATTAAGATCTGATTATTTGACAGTAAATCACTTGAAGAAAGTGAACATCACATGTGGTGTGGAAACTTCGGTCCCAGACATGGGGGAAAGTTAAGGCCGTTGTGATACGTATAAAGGGATACACTGTAACACATCTCCCGTGTCAGCCAGCTCTGTGCTGGTGTTACGGAACCCCTTGCCAGACTTATGCTATACGTTCACGTCGTACCACGGATAAATGGCCATCACTGGTCTAATCAGAACTGGCAGGTGATCTCGGAACTGGTGTCCCCCAGAAATGCAGTGATCAGAAAGGCTTCTGACACTCATCAGATCACCTCCAAATAATGGGTACATGATGTCTGTCAAATGGGCGCCCTACTAAATTGACAAAATTGTTTTATTGTCCTTCAGAATCAATTCATACAATTTGACAGGTTCAACACAAAATTAAAAACTTACTAAATGACAACTGCGCTTAAACGTCCATGACGGGCAATAAATGAAATACTGGTGATGGGAGAAACAGAAGAAAACAAGAACAAATGTATCATTTTTCGATGTAGTCACCAATGCTTTCAATGCAAGTCCTCCAGCGCTGATAAAGTGCTTGGATTCCTGTAGAAAGAAATTCTCTGGGGTCACTACTCGGTGTCGTGAGCAGTCTGTCACAGAAGTATTGGCGTTTTGAAACTTCCTACTCCACTCATACACTTGCTGGACTGACAGGTATGCTTCGCCATACTGGACCTTCATTCGCCGATGAATTTCTGTAGGTTTCACCCTTTCCCTGATTTTAAAAACAAAACGGATAACAGAACGCTGCTCATCTATGGTGCGTGTCAAAAGTGGAGTGGCCATCTTTAAGCTTTATTTTTGACGTCACTATGTTTGGTTGCACCGTTATGTCACGTGCTCAACACTCTTGACATCCTTAACAACAATATTGACAGATTACAAGACAATGGCATGGTTATTATAATTTCTATCACACCTTTAAGGTTTCCATTGGAATTCCTCTTACAAGTGTGTGTGTGAAGGTGTGCGTGCTTGTTCCGTATTGTAATTTGTGTTAATTAAAGATACAATGACTAAGTACTACAAGAAACAAATGAAAACCGTAAACTGATTAGTGAAATTATACGTAGACAATCAACATTTTTTGGTCACGTTATGACAAGAAATAAATAGTAGAACTTGATGACAACTTGCAAGGTTGAGGGGAAAAGAACAAGGCGAAGGCAGTTTTTTTTTCTGTCAGGGGCAAAAAGAAAACTCTAACCTGCACAGTTCGCGGCGACTGCACTAGCCAGGAGGCCTTTATTCCTCAGGCTCAAGACCCCCCTGCCATACACCGCAAGGTTCTAAATTGGCATTAAATGACAGGTTGTGTTTTTTTTTTTGACAGAAGGCAGAAAAGTAAATACCTGGATGGCTTGGCCCCGTGTCATGGTCGAGACAAGAACGCAGAGCTGATCCAAGACTGGAACAGTCGATTGGTGATCGTTTGAGATGGCGAAACATGACCGCCCACGCTTATCAGCATGACACAAGGATCCCTTTACAAAGATTGACATAGCTCATTTAAATTTTCAGGAAATAATATTCATTATTGTTTTTAATTCTGTCGCTCCTTCCGTGTGAGCTTATTTCCTTCAGAGTATTTCTGCCACTGCATCCTTCTCTCTTCATTTAGCATGAACTAACTTGTGCAAGATTGTTTATCATTATATTAACTTAACGTTGCTCCTTCCAGAATCTCCTGTCGAACAACTTATATACGATCTAACATTGCGAAACTTATCACGAAGTTTCAAAATTGCCATAATTTATGTTCAAGCAAAGCTCTAGAATATACAGGACAAATATTTTGTCTTTGAGCTACATCTAGACTCATCTTTTCAAGACATTATCTTGAAGCTCATATTGTCACCAGCTCCAAGTTGGTAACCACAAGTCTAACATACCGTGTTTCCTTGAAAATAAGACCTAACCCCATAATAAACTCTAGCACGATTTTTCAGGATGCTTTGAATATACAACCTACCCCTAAAATAAGCTCTAGTTAAGATAGCCAGCTAGAATGAGAGACTTGTTGCCAAATGGCCAGTAGGAGTACAAACGCCACTGGTGCACACTTGATAATGAACGGGTGTGGTTCATAATTCAATACGTCACTCGTTTGAAATAAAGTTACCAATGCACTACGAGCAGGCTACATGGATAAGAAATGCTCATTTAAGGAAAGCTTTATTGCTAGACATGACAGACTGCGACCAATTGTTCTTTAGGAAATGGAATCGCAAGAAATTCAGGCTGAAAGTCGGGATTTGGAGAGTTATGGCGATGTTCCAGAAGAAGATGACATGACTGTATATGAATAAATGTTGAATTTTGTACATGAATAAATGTAGATGTTTGTATCTGAAAAATACACACATACACGCGCGCGCACACACACACACACACACACACACACACACACACACACACACACACACACACACACACACATATATATATATATATATATATATATATATATATATATATATATATATATATATACATAAAATCTCATCTCATCATGTTCCTCTTGTACCTTGTGGTGTCGAGGTGAAGTATAAACAGCGGGAGAGTGTCCGCTTACGGGCTTTACGTATCGAATGTATCAATATTCCCATGGACTCTGCTATTCCCTGCGTCCATCGTTTACGTTGTCGGCCTCTTCCACTGCTTCCATCTGGTCTGTACATCATTGCTTGTTGTGGTATACTGTTAGTTGGTAACCTACTTGCATGGCCAAACCATTTGACTTGCTGCCTTCTAATAAAATCCAGCGCTGCTATAACCCCCACTTTAGTGTTGATTTCTTCATTTCTGATATTATCTCTTGTTGATACATTGAGTATTCTTCTCAGGAATCTCATTTCTGTTGTGATTTTTCTTTTCTCTGTTTCTGTCATTGTCCAGGTTTGACATTATACATATATATTTACCTGAGGATCCTATAATTCCTTGTGAGCTTATTTTTATATTGTCTTTAACATATATCTGCCGACCCTCTTCATTACGAGTCCAAATGAGCTCTGTTTCCTGGAATCCTGCTTTGTGTTTGAAAATTCTGCGAGCCCGCAGATGTAACTGTGCGATATCCTCCGTTATATTTTCCAATGCTGGATAACACTAGTGGGTCCGTTCGTTACAGAGACCATAAGTCTATTCAGTGTAACTCCTGCCTCGCAAGGTATCGTTAACGTGCTGGTGTTCAAAAAATGCATCCTATTGTTGGTCCTTGTCCAAGAAGCTTTAGGTGGGTGGGCATTCCTCTAATCCACTTCAGTCCTTGTGTATTTGTTTTTTTTTTTTTTTTTTATTACGGCGTCCACACCATTGTTATATGTTGTGCCGGGATAACTTTTTATGGGTTATGAAATGAAGGCCACTTGCCCAAGTTGTGTTCGCGTTGTGTATAGGTTAGAAGTTGTTTTTAGAATCGGGAACATTATCGAGGATTTAACACACGTCGCATGACATGTTATCCTCACTTTCTTATCCCTAGAGCCCGACAATCATTGCATGGAGTTAGATATATATTACCTAGTGAAAGAAAAAAACAACATCAGGTGTCAATAATATATCGACTCGGTGCTATAAAGTTAACTTAGATGCATATCTTTTACAGTACATCGCAGTCAACCCCAGCATTTTTTACTGTTTGTAATCTCTTGGCAAGTTTACGTTCAGTAGATTGTCATTGCTTTCTGGACGATCGGCACCCTTACCATAGAAAAGAAAACCAACGCAAGACAGTCTGCTTCCAAATCTCCCACAACTGTGTTTCGAACTTGATATGCGGGATTATGAATTGGTACAATAACCACACACAAAACACTCGGTGATAATTAGCAAACAAAGTATTTTATGAACCAGAATTCAACCTGGCCGATAGAATTGGAGCGCTCTCTCTCTCTCTCTCTTAAACTTCCGGCGTGCTGATGGCGTGGTAGGGGTTCAATTCCTTCACCGGGACACAGAGGTGTTTCCAAGGCACCAGGACCAGGTTCTATACTGGCCAAGACATATTAACACGTCCTAGCCGTGCGTCCTGGGCAACAGGTACCTTCGGGATCCTGGCTAACGTAGTAGGATCGCAGATTCTTCCGAAGTCGGAGAGTATCTGCTTGCACGGCGAAGAACCACCAGTCTGCACACCAATAAGCCAGACATGGGACAACGAATACTCACGCAAACCTCAGTCCCGTATGACATCACACTGATGTTGGACAACAGGATATCTTCATTCGACATACAGGACCTCACGCTGGAGTTCACAGCTAGCGAACGCAAGCAAGCAAGCAATTCCTTCATCGGCATTAAATTGGACTGAACGTAACATTGCCGGATAATCAACTTGATCGCAAAGTTCTGCGAAAGACATGCACTATTTGATGAGCCATATTTGATGAAGGAAATATTTAATGATTGTATAGAACAATCGGCTCTCGATGGTGGTGTAATCTATTGGATGTATTTTTAATTACTGTGGGTTTTTTGTTGTTGTTGAAAATATTGCCGTTCCAAGTTTTGTATTCACCCTTTGTGGAGTTCATGCAACTTAAGAGGTAAATACAAATCTTGGAACGGCAATATTATAGAACAATCGGTTTGCAATGGTGGTGTAATCTATATCACACTGGCTGCTTCAACCTCGAGCTCATTTCAATGCATTCCCGTATTGAAGGGAGTTCATACACATAACCACTCCGTGCCAGCAGACAATCCGCTGAGCCACTGCGGGACCGTGTCTCCCTCTTACCAAGGTGAACGTGTAAAAACCTCTCGCTAGTTCCACCTTGTCGTGGTGGGGGAGCTTGAGTTTCTCAATGACCCTGAGAGCTATGCCGGCGGTAGCGTAGCTACCAGCAGGGCCTCCCAAGCCGGACAGGTCAAAGGGTAGAGAACAGACAAAGAGAAACACCCTGGTCCTCCAGGTTGGGGGTTGAAGCGTGGGGTTAACATCCCCACCTTTGTAAAAACCTTTCTTTGTTACGAAACAAATACATGAGCCTCGATATCGGACTGACTTATCTGGACAACGACCTTGGAACGTTAAAGGACTTTTGAGATTTGGAACATGGAATGTACGGACACTATATCGAGCTGGAGCGGCCGAAGAACTAACCCGGGAGCTGATTGAATATCAAATGGATATAACAGCAATTCAAGAAATAAGGTGGCCAGGAGAGGGTACTTTAGAGCAAAATGGAATGATTATAATATATGGAGGAAACACCCAAAATAAACATGAATTAGGAACAGGATTTGTCATCAAAAAAGAGTTATGGGGGAACGTTTTAAACTTTAAAGCTTTTAATGACAGGATTAGTAAATTACGAATAAAAGGTAAATGGAAAAATATAACGATGATTAATGTACATGCACCTACTGAAGAGAAAGAAGATGATATTAAAGAAGACTTTTATAATGATCTGGAAGATGTCATAGAAGAAACCCCCAAACAGGACATCCTGATTGTGCTGGGAGACTTCAATGCAAAAATAGGTAGAGAGCAAACTAATAAAAAAGTGGCCGGTATGGAAAGCCTACATACAACTTCAAATGATAATGGATGGAGAGTCATCAACCTGGCAGAAGCCAAAGGACTGCAGGTTAGCAGTACCAGACTACAAAGAAAGGATATACACAAACAAACTTGGAAATCATGTGACAAGAGAACCTATAATCAAATAGATCACATTTTAATTAACAACAGAAATGCATCAAACATACAGCAAGTCAGAAGTTATAGAGGAGCTGAGTGCCACAGTGACCACTTCCTCGTTGGAGCAAAGTTTAAAATAAAACTTAAGAGAGCTTTCTATACTAAATTACAAAGATTACACCCAACATATAACAGAGAGAAACTGCAAGACATTACAGTCAAAGAGAAATTTACAGATGAAATAAAATGTAAACTTGAAACTCTGCAAAACCCTTTGGAGGAAAGCATTGACCAAACTTGGTTGAACATCAAGAATACAATTCAGTCTACCGCAGAAGAATGTCTCGGTGTGTTAACCACGCATAGAAAGAACAGATGGTTCAATCAAAAATGTGAAGAAGCAGTCATTATGAAGAAGAATGCCAGACATGTATGGTTAAATGACATCAATAACATCCAAAAGGAAGAGCATTATAGAAATGAATGTAAAGAGGCTACAAAAATAGTCAGACAGCAGAAGCGAGAATATATGAGTAATATAATCAAAGATATGGAAACTAATCACCAGAAAAATGAATCCAGAAAATTTTTTAAAGAGCTGAAGTCAATGAAACGAGGGCACCAACAAAACACATATGGTTTAAAAGACAAAAATGGGAATATGATAAATACCAATGAGGAAATGTGCAACACATGGAAAGAATATTTTATTGAATTACTAAATTGTGAAGCTCCAAGTAACATTTTCTCACAGGAAGAGGTTCTAACATGCGAACCACAAATTGAAGAACCTACATTTGAAGAAATCCTATATGTAATCACACGACTTAAAAACAATAAGGCAACTGGGACTGATGGAATTGCTGCTGAATTTATAAAGGCAGGTGGCCATGCATTACATCTAAAGCTATACGAACTAATAATAAAAATCTGGAGGACAGAAGAATTACCCCATGACTGGAAAGAGTCATTATTGATACCCATCTTTAAGAAAGGAGACAAGTTCCAATGTGGAAATTATAGAGGAATATCACTACTGTCCACAAGCTATAAGATACTATCCGCAGTATTACTAAATAGACTAAAACCATATTCAGAAGACATATTAGGTGACTACCAGGCGGGTTTTAGACAAAACAGATCAACAATAGATCAGATATTTATCTTACGACAAATAGCCGAGAAACATTGGGAATATAAAAGAGATCTCCATAACATTTTTGTGGATTTTAAAAAGGCTTATGATAGTGTCCATAGGAATAGTCTATGGAATGCTATGCAGGAATTTGGAATACCAAGGAAGTTAATCAACATGACCAGACTATGCATGGAAGATACTTATAATATAGTAACATATAAAGGCAGGAAATCAGACCCCTTCCAAATAACAACTGGCTTGAAACAGGGTGATGCACTATCGCCGCTACTCTTCAATCTGGCTCTAGAGAAAGTTGTAAGGAAGGTAAAGGAGGAATGTGATATTGGAGGAACATCCAAGCTGCTTGGTTATGCAGATGATATAGATATTATAGGGCAAAGTGAACAAAAGACATTGGAAATATTGACTCACTTAAAGGAAAAAGCCCAACAGATGGGGCTGGTTATCAACCAAGATAAGACAGAATATATGGTAATTTCAAGAGACGGGATGGCTAGAAACTCTGGCCACATACAAATAGATAATATGATCATTAAAAGAACGGAAACATACAAATACCTGGGTACGATCTTCAACTGCTCCAACATCATAAGGGAAGAAATACAAACTAGAATCAACTCTGGAAATAAGATATACTATGCACTACAACATCTACTAAAATCAAAGGCGCTATCTCGTAACACCAAAATCACAATATACAAAACACTGATCAGACCAGTTGTGCTGTATGGCTCTGAAACCTGGAGTACAACGAAAGGAGACGAAGCCTTGTTACAAACCTTTGAGAACAAAATTTTAAGACGCATCTTTGGACCCATTAGGGATACAGAAAGTGGAGAGTGGAAAAGAAGAAGTAACAAAGACATTTATGATCTGTTTAAGTCCCCGCTAATCACTGGTATCATGAAGGCTAATAGACTACAATGGCTGGGGCATATAGAAAGAATGGAAGATAATAGGGAAACAAAACTCGCTTACACTCAGGAAATAAATGACCGTAGACCCCGAGGTAGACCAAGAAGGCGGTGGAGAGATAATACATGTACAGACCTACAAGCACTTGGAATCAACGACTGGCAAGAGAAGGTCCACCAGAGAGACGAATGGAGACGGATTGTATTTGCAGCAAAGAACCTCAATGGCTCGGAACGCTGAAGAAGAAGTACATCTCTTGCATGATCTTTCCATTGAAGCTGAAATTCAAGGGATAACAACTCATCTTTTAAAAACACGTGCTGAGTTAGTAGACAAACTGAGTCGTAAGAACTCCAACGCGGAGCAAACACGGCAGGGTCCTTCCGATCATCAGAATAAAACCCCCTTCCCCAAGCATTTCGGACCATTAATTTATTAATACTCTCTGGGGGTGATCCCGCCCGGGTCATGACTCCGGGCGTCTTACCCCTGCCATGGAGACGTTCGTTCGGTCATATTCGTTATCCCTGTTGTTAAGCTTGTCCCTTCGCTGTTACCTTGTCTACTCTCAAGCCCTCCCTCCCTCGGTAGGGAGAGCTCGTGCAGTCAGTGTCTGCCCCTTGGCACGTGTGGTCGTGAGATGCCAGCTTCATCCCCCGCCACGGCCTCTGTCATCTCATGTCTCCGTTGCCGTGTTCCTTCCCCGTGCCCCGTTCACAGGGCCGCACCCTATTAGGAAGCCGGACCTTCCTTTCTTTCGGACCCACCTCTTGCTCTGTCTGCATCTGACCAGACCACGTAGTACGCATATCTCGTGAAAACGTGAGGTGTTGGTTATTATTGCAGGCGTGTTAAATTGCGATCGGTCTGAGTGCGACCTACGGTCGATTATCGCTATATTATGGAGGTTGGACTTCGGCCAACATTTGTGTGATTGACTGCACTCAGGCTCACTACTCACGCTTGAAGGAAGGGCTAAAGAACTGACAAGAGACGTTGTAAAGTTCGTGGTTTTGATTGAGAAATTGTTGGTACTGCAGATACCGCTTCTAACCATATTAGTTTCGAGACTCATTCCAATCTAGGTTGTGACAATTCCACAGCCAGCACGAGGCTTTTTCGGCTGCCTCAGACAATTAGTTCTGGGCCCGGGCTCTTGGTCGTCCTTTCATGTACATTCGTTTCAGCACATCAAACACGGAGTGGGAGACAAGACCTCGTGCGCCTACCTCGTCGGCGAACAGCCTGGCGGTGTATTCCTCCCGTCTAAACTTGCGACCATGTCATTGTACTTCTCTATCTTGTACACGTGCTGCTCCTCAATATTGGACTCGTACGGGACAGTCAGCTCAATCAACGTTAGCTGTTTGGCTGACAAGGAGCTAAGTATAGGTACTGCTGTTCATTTTGCCGTATTTTCCCGGGATATTTCTTGAAATTACGTTCGGATATTTATGTTTGTGTCTCAGATATGGGGACGGTAAGCGTACTCATGATGTTAAATTCCACGATTATTCCAAGATCGAGTTAAACAGACACTGATTACTTGATATAGTTTTCCCCACCCCGTTTTGCGTTCTGCATTTCTGGTGCACCGGGAATCCTTGTTATACCGGAGAATCAGGCTACCTATTCTGAGTGGTAAGTAAACCCGTAACTACCGTTTTATAAGACGTATAATATTGTTCTACCATGTATTATTAAATTTAGCATCCATTTTTACGTGTATTTTGTAATTTTCGACCATTTAAGTTGGCAATCAATGTCACACTGAAATTATGAAGATCGCATGCTGTAATGCGTTATTTCAATGGGCGGAGATGGCAGTTTTACTCCAGCTAGAAACATTTAATATTGTTATGGAATATTCAGAGCGACTATATTGATAATTAATGCATGTTTACATTCAACACCCATTATTGTGTGTATGTTTAATTTTTCATCACTCTACATGGACCAGATCATTGTTAATTTTTCATCTTTCCAACGGAATATCTGTTGTCAAAGTGCATCTATCTGCGCTGGCTGACAAGACTCGCGTACAGTTCACGCGCGGTCTGACGTCACACAGTTCCAATTCCAATTCCAATTTTTAAATCAAAAATTCCAAATTTGGCCTCGTTAAACCTGCCTCTTCAGCTGTACAGAATGTTAGACGGCCTGCGTGCCCAATTCTTAACCCTTTAAAAATAAAGTTTGTTTGTTTTGTTTGTTTGTTTTTGGTTATTGTTGAGGTCCGTGATTTTTGTGGTTTCATTCATCCTAATTTTGTCTTGTGCGCTCTTATGAGTGAGTCCTATCTCGGACTGGTTGCGTAAGCGTTTGTGTCTGTGACGTCAGCTGGGGGTTGGTCAGCTCGTCTCCTCTTGGGTATGTTTTGTCCGTGAAGGCTCCTGGCTCGTCTGGCTTCACTGGTTGCAGTCCGTAAGAGGACTTTTTGTTTCTCCACTCGTTGCATCGTAGTTCCGCTTGCCTTGCCTTTTTTCGCAATAAGCTAGGCGGGCGGCGCTCTCTTTTTCGTACTCTCTCCAGTTGTCTTAGGTGAACTCCTCTAGGTCATATTCCTCTACCTGGCAGGATGCTGATTTCATCTCAGGTTGCTTAGGTATCGTGGCTGGACTACTGGCTTCTGCTTGCTGTTTCTGTTTGGTCTGTGGCTTGGCATCGGCGTTCAGTAGTTCTCTTTCGGTCTTGACCATTTGTAGGATTTCCTCGTTTTCCTTCTTCATCTTAGCCATGCGCTCTATCTCTTGTTTGATGTTGTGCTGGATCTCTTTCATGTCGGCCAGCAGCTTCTCATTATCGCTGGTTGGTGCTGGCGTCAGTATTGCCTTGACTTGCTTCTTCAGCTCGTCTATTTGGTGCTGCAGTTGATCTCTTACAGCTTGTGATATACCCGTGGCCGTCTCGCACCTCCGCATTGCTTCTTTGTATGGCGTCTTTGTGTTAATGGAGAGTTTTAAGACGTCTCTGTGTCTTTGGAGGTGCGGACAGCCGAAGTATCTTGTTCCATGTTTGCTCAGGCAGTTGGCGCACTTTCTTTTGCTGTTGGGTGCTCGGAAGTCCGTGTCCAGCTTCGACAGCGGACACTCCTTAAAGGCGTGGTGATCGGTGCAGTAGCGGCAGATTTCCGTCTTACTGCGACATGTTGCTCTGCTTTGGCCGGCCCTCTGGCATCTGGAACATTGGGTTATTCGTGGTATGAATCCTTCAGGCTGTTGAATTTTCTGCTTTATAGATACCTGGCTTGGTATCTCGCTGCCCTCAGTCGTCACCAACGCTAGTGTCGTAGGAATCTTTGAATAAGTCAGGATCAGCTCCGCCTTCAAGATTTGAATGTTGAGATTTTCTTCCTGTAGCTTTTTCTGGATTTCTTCGTCTGACAGCTCCACCTGAATCCGCTTGACAACCCATCGGACTGTTTTTGAACCGGCGTTTCCTACTCTAGTGTCTTTCTCCTCCTTCTTCTCAGCTGTCTTGGATCTTGCCTGTGGTGGGCTTTCGGCGGTCCATCTCGTGGTGGCTTCAGTAGTAGCTGTAGTTTCAGGTTCTTTGTTACAGCTCGCAGGCAGGCTCTCCACGTTCGTCTTCTTGACGGTCTTGTCGGCTCCCACGCTGCACATCTTGGATGCCACGTGTCTTTTGGTATCTTGCGACGTGCCATCTTCCCCCGTATCAGGCTTCTTGACTTGTTCAGGTGACTTGTCTTGTTGACGACGACACAAAGATAAAAGACGAGCTGACGAAAATGCACGACGTCACACTGATGACGTGAAGATATATATATATATCTGTGTGCGCGTGTGTATATATATATAAACCGACAGAGTTATTTTTCCTTGAGTTAGACAGGCCGCTGTGTTAATCTCCCTTGGCGACAGTATAAACCGATAGTTGTGTGAGTAGGTAGGTAGGGTCACAAAAAGTGAAAGGTCAAAATCGTTTTTCTTCTATATGTCACTTTTAAACTGTAAACTTACACACATACATTAATATCTCGGCTTAAAATTGACCTACATACTTGAATAATGTACCGTTGGATTTGTTTTTTCAAGAGCTATCCAACTATGTAGATTATATAATTAAAAAGCAATTTAGAAAAAGTTACTAAAGTGGCTAGCTAAGTAAAATATCACATCGCAAGCCAAAAAGAAGTAGTAAGTAGTGCAAAAGTAGTAGTAGTAGTAGTAGTAGTAGTAGTAGTAGTAGTAGTAGTAGTAGTAGTAGTAGTAGTAGTAGTAGTAGTAGTAGTAGTAGTAGTTATTGTTGTTATTGTTGTTGTTGTTGTGATGATGATGACGATGGTAGTAGTAGTAGTAGTAGTAGTAGTAGTAGTAGTAGTAGTAGTAGTAGTAGTAGTAGTAGTAGTAGTAGTAGTAGCAGCAGTAGTAGCAGCAGCAGCAGCAGCAGCAGCAGCTGCAGCAGCAGCAGCAGTAGTAGTAGTAGTAGTAGTAGTAGTAGTAGTAGTAGTAGTAGTAGTAGTAGTAGTAGTAGTAGTAGTAGTAGTGGGAGTGGTAGTATAGGGTGTATTTTTAATGACTGTGCAGTGTTTAAAAATATTGCCGGTCCAAGTTGTGTTACCGTGGTAGACGATCGACATTACTGTGCGAACATGTGTATATTTCAGTTTGAAGGATTTATCTAGTTATTTCACTTTACGTTGTGTGATTTCTGCAGGATGTACCTGACGAGATGCAGCGAAATATGCCAGGCAATAAATCGTGCAATCTATTGTTTGTGTCTTCGTTATTCAAATTGTAAATGTCTGTTTGTTTGCCTGTGTGTGTTTGTATCAGTTGTTGTAGAGTTTCCACTGCATCTGTGACTGTTTGACATGTGAAGAAAATGTGTTCCTCTGTCTCTTGTGTATTGTTCCTGCATAGTTCCTATTTGTCTGGATCTGAAAGGTACTTTGGGTAATATGGGAGTCATATTAAACATCAATCTGTAAGTGACTTGTTCCGCCTTAGATGTGATGTGTTTGTTGTGTAAGTTGGAAAAGGTGGATGTGTAGTCTGACATGAAATATTTTTGTCCTCTTTTGATTCTCAGTTTAAGTGATGGTGCTTGTTTACTAACTAATTGTTTGTATATTTCTCGTGTTGTTTCATGTATTAAATGTTCATGTCCTTGTATTGCCTGTATACAAGTGTGATAGAAAGATGGTAGTATGCCCTGATAATGTGCTGCTGCATTGTTTAGTTTTGTGAGATGTTTTATTTTGTGTGCTATATAATATAATGCTAATCTATGTTGTTCTGGATGTCTGATAATACTGCTTATGTGGCTGATTCTAAGTGCTTGTATTTTTGTTTGTATGTCCTGAAGTGCTATTCCTCCTTGTTTCTTGTCCTGTATGAGAGTTTTATGCTGTATGCTGTGTATTGTGTTACTAAATATGAAATGTCTTAACTGTTTATTTATGTCTGTGATTGTCCGTTTTGGAGGGTTTAACACTGTCACTAAGTATATTATTTTTGGTATGATGTATGTGTTAACTATTATGCTTCTACCAAATATTGTTGCTGTTTTGTATTTATACCTGTGTAGCATGTCTGTGATCTGTTGTGTTAGTTGTAGCCGTAATGGGGGATTTCCGGGACGGGGTTACATAAAGCTCCACATTTACCTCCATAATTTTTTAGTGGAAATACCTCCACATTCCCAGTAGCATGTACGGCGATAGCCTTAACTCCCTCTATCTTCATTGCCGCCGGGATCCAATGCAAAGTAAGTTTTTGCCTTTCTTTGTCTGCATGCTCCAGACAAATATTGATGTCCGAATTCGGTAGTTGTAACTGAACCAGGTGTAGCCTATCGTACAGTTTAACATGTATGTCTTCTGTTACAGTCACGAACCACCGTGTCGGTGACTCGTACCTGTGTAGACTGGCTATCGCACCTAGCGGCACGCCGGCCAGTCCAGCGAGTGTGCTTGCTATGAACGCTGGCGTTGACTTGGCGGCGGCTCCAGGACCCGAGAGAGACACAACAATCGTTCCTGTGGGGTGGAGCAGGTTTCCGTTGAGCACATCTGACCTCTATGACAGTAAGAGATGAACTTGTCACTTTCAGTATCATTTAGTTAGAATAACACACTTCTTGTCTTGATAGCGGTTTTGGTTCCTTTATCCTTGAAATGTATAGTAAAAGGCGAAAGATTTATACGATGTGAAGAGAAAGAAGATGCTTGCTTGCTTACTTGTGTTCGTTGGCTTAAGCTCCAACGCCGAAGCACAGCCTTGATTTCTTTCACTGTCACTGTGTCTTCATCCGAAGTGTTCTGGGCCTTGGATCTGTCTGAGGTGACCTCCTTGGCCAGATTTCGGCCTCCCATGTCTGCCTGGTTGCCCTGCTCAAGGTAGCATTCAAAGAGGGCTTTGCCCTTGTCCTCGTCAGTCCTCTGCCAGATGAGGTCAGCACCTTGGAAGTCAGAAATGCTCTTATTCTTGACTACACCACTCATGCTTTTATGTAGTCGCCAGAACAATTTCAGTGACTTGTCTGTGCTTACTCTTTGACACACCTCTGCCCATTTTTCGCTTTTAACAACCTTGACCAGTTTTTTGAAATAGCTTACTTTTGTGTGCATCTCTCTTTCTAAGTGCAAGCAGGGACTAGGATGACCAGCTCTGTTCTTCTTGGCATTTTGCCATCTCCTTACAACACTACGCTTATCCACCCAAGCCTTCTCCATGTCGAAATTCCACCACGGTGGCTGCTCTCAGCTTTTTTCCTGCCCTGAAACGTTCTGCGCTTGTCACGTCTTATTTTACTCACCACATCTTGCCCTGTACTGTCATACTGGAACGTCTTTACCTTTAGCTTGTGCTGCCTGGTTCTGCCTTTCTCCACCAGTATGCTGCAAGGGTGGTGGTCGCTGCCATGGTGTCCTAGGACACCCCATCTACACACTGTAGTTAGTGAAGGTGAAACTAGCGCCAGATCAATAGCACTGTCCTCATCGCCCGGACGGCTTGCTGACCTGGTGACACAGCCACTGTTGATACAAACCAGGTCGATGGTTTCCAGTGCAGTCTCGAGCTCCTCCCCCTGTGTATTGGAGGAAGTGTTTCCCCATGATCTGCCTTTAGCGTTGAAGTCACCACAGAAAATAACATTTCTCTCGTGGCCTAATATGCCACTTAAGCACTGCCACTTCTGGGCGTCCACACTGGCATTGCGGGCATAACCATTAACCAACACGAATGGTATACTGGAATGAACTCTCAACGCCTGTATTTGTATATCGTCACTGTCCCAACTGGACATGTCTAGCTCTGACGCCACCATGCTGTCGCGAACGAGAATCGCCATTCCCAGATGTCGTCTGTTGTAGAAACATTTGAAGCCGGCAATTTGGAGTAGCTGATCGCCCAGTCTCGTCTCCTGGAGTGCTACAATGTCGTTCCTGTAAACTGGGGTTTCTAAAATAGAGCCCCGTTGTTTTACACTGGCACAGTTCCAATATAGAATACGGATATTTCTGAGTCCTAGACGGTGACACTTGAGTGTAAAACGCCTCAAACCACCACGCTTACCTTGCTTCTTTCTCCCTGCGCGGCTACCACGCCGCTTCGGTATGTTGACTGCTGACCGCTCGAAGAACACACGTTGTTCCGCCATGTTGAAAAAACGTAAACACAAGACTGAGAAAACCACACACGCTGCTGAAAATTCACTCAAGGATGGCTTCGCTCGATGCACGAACTCCGTAGCACCCGCGCAGATCTTGAGTAGAAACTCCTGGTTTTACATCCTGGCACACCAATCACAGGCAAGAGATGAATAAATCCATCCCCTACGCGAAAAAGTTAACGAACACAAAACAACACGACCGTCCGTCGCCATCTTGAAACCGGAAGGCTGTGCTTCGACGATCACAAAACAGTGCTCCAGGTCCTGATGGCATAAGATACGACGACATAAATAGGTGTACCGACAATGAGCTAGAGAAACTAGCAGACATGTACAACAACAGTATAGGGAGTGCTAGCATCAAGGAGGAATGGTTACACAGCTATCTGATTCCCTTGCCGAAGCCTGACAAAGACCACAAAAAAATTCAGGGATATCGAATTATAACCATGCAGAATACAATAGGCAAGCTGCTGGAGAAGGTAATTGCCAGGAAATATCAAGCCAACTAGAGAGGCAAGGTGTTTTCCCACCTACCCTGGGTGGGTACCGTCCAAAAAGAGAAACCTGGACCAATGCAGCAGTCTTTGCCCAGGATGTCTATGAAGGTTTCCACTCAGGCACTGAAACCGTTGCTGCAGCGATTGATCTTGAGGACGCATACAACAGAGTACCACTGGATTTTTTAATGCTTCAGCTTCTCGAACTAAACGTAAGTCCATTCCTCCTTAGTTGGATCGCTGCAGCCCTCTTCCAACGGAAAGTAGTTTTTAGATGTGGCAGTTGGACTTCGGAACCAACAACAATATATCCTGGCCTACCACAGGGATCACCATTATCTCCGGTACTGTTCAACGCCTACACATTGAGAATCACCAGTGAGCAGATCACTGGACCTGGCAGGACATTGTCATATGCCGATGATGTTTTAGTGTATCGTCAGGGTAAGGATAGAGAGGAGGTTGCTGTGGAACTACAAACCGAACTCAATCACATAAGTACTTGGTGTGATGAAACTGGGGCAATGGTCAACCCAACAAAGGCAACAGTGACTTGGTTCTCGTTGAATAATCATATTGTCAACACTCCAACACTAACTGTAATGCTGTGTTCAGAGATGGTGGAAAGAACGCAGGCAATGAATTACCTGAGGATACGGTTTGAACGAAGCCTTGCTTATAATGTGCACACAGACCAGGTGAAAATTAAGGCCAAGCGGGGTTTGGCAGCGATGCGGTTGATGGCGGCAGCAGACGGTGAGTAGCGCCATCTATGTCTTCTGTACGAGGGGCTGGTCATGTCTATTTTGGAGTATGCAATGGCAATCCTGACTCTCAGCCATAAGCAGATAGAAAGGATGGAAAGGATACAGAATGAAGCTATGCGCATTATTCTTGGATGTACAAGAGATAAAGCATGCAGGGCGATGCGCTACCTTCTTGATTTTCCAACCATTGAAGAGAGAATACAAGGTTGCAGGGCACGCGCCTACCTCAGAATTAACGCAAACACACAACATCCACTGCATAGTGAAATTAGGAAGGTGAAGGTTAGCAGGTTAAAAAGAGGACGGTCGTGGATGGGTCAAGCCGAAGACATTCTTCAATAGGTGTGTTCACTTGAGGACTTAGAACCTGGCGAGGAGTGGGTGCAAGTGCCAACAGACTTCTGCACATCCTTTTCAGTTTGCATCCAACTAGATAGAAAATGCAGACAAGAAAATCCGGCTGCTGTTGAGGCTGAAGTACAAGCGTTGATTTTCGAGAATTCGCTAGACGGTGACGCGGTCATCTACACAGATGGGTCGGTCGTCCGACATGTGAGAAGCTCATGGGCCTTTACAGCTCGGGCCGGAGGGAGAATTTTGAAGGAGGACTCTGGTGCTTTCACTGAAACCACAAGTAGCCTGACCATGGAAGTCATGGCAGTAAGTAAAGCAACAACATGGCTCGAGACACAGACATTCACTAGGGCTTGTTTCCTTAGCGACTCAATGAACATGATCAAGAGGATAGAGGAGGGGTCGATCCGAAGAGAATGGTTGCTGCCTCTGAAGCGGTCTCGGCTGGCAAAGATTAGTTTCATCTTCGTGCCAGGGCATGCGGGAGTACAAGGAAATGAGCGGGCTGAAAAGCTCGCAGGTGAGGCTACTGTGGAGGGCGGACGCGCCATGGACCAGGCCGACATTCTGAATGCTCTACGAGAAGTAAGACTTTTGCGAGAACCAAGTGATGGCCGTGAATCTACAACAATGGCCAGACTGCGAGAGCAGCAAATTAAAAGAGGGGTGGCCAAACAAGAACACTACGCAGGAAACCAAAGAAGATTGATAAACCAACACAGAACTGGCGTCGTTAGCCGCTACACGTTGCGGGATGTGCTGAGGAGGGGATCCGAGCACATTTATTATGGACTGAATGGTTCGATGTGCAATGAGGATGATCTGTCGACTAACTAACTAACTAACTAACTAAGCTCCAACGCGAAGTCCTGTATGTCGGATGAAGGCATCCTGTTGTCCAACATCAGTGTGACGTCATACAGGATCTGAGGTTTGCGTGAGTATCCGTTGTCCCATGTCTGGCTTATTCGTGTGCAGACTGGTGGTTCCTCGCCGTACAAGAAGACACTCTCCGACTTCGGAGGAATCGGCGATCCTACTGACTTTGGCCAGGACTCCGAAGGGACCTGTTGCCCGGGATGCTCGACGAGGACGCGTCAATAGATCTTGACCAGTATATAACCCGGCCCTGGTGCCTTGGAAACAACTCTGCGTCCCAGAAAGAAGATGAAAAACATTCTGACCAATAAAACGATGTCAATTAGAACATGAAAAAGAGTGTTGAGGGGATACATGGAGCCTGTTCTTTTGTATGGATGTGAAACTTGGACAATCTGCAGTCAAGCTGAAAAACATCTGATGGCTGCACAAATGTGGTTTCTGAGGAAAATGCAAAGAATACCATGGGACAGACAGAAAAACCAATGACCAAGTACTACAGGAGACAAATGAAAATCGTAAATTGATTAGAGAAATTAGACGTAGACAGTCAACATTTTTTGGACATGTTATGAGAAGAAATGTATTGGAGAACTTAGTGACAACTGGCAAGATCGAAGGGAACAGACCAAGAGGAAGACCGAGAGGAAAATACCTGGATAACTTGGCCACATGACATGGACGAGACAAAATCAAATCAAATCAAATCAACTTTATTAGGGTCACAAATTGGGCGCGCAGGCCCGTCTTACATTCGGCCCTTCCAATCACTCGTCTTTCGTTCATCAAGAGCATTATACATTTACATAGGAAGAAAAATAAACATTGTGAAATGAATGTTGTAAACATAAACAAGGCTAAACATGGAGAAAAATGTGTACATAAAAAGTATGTGACGTAAAAGTAGTGATGCCAGCGCGTCCCACACACACACACACACACACACATACCACACACACACTCTCTCTCTCTCTCTCATTCACTCTCACTCTCACTCATTCACTCACACACACACACTCTCACTCATTCACTCTCCCGCTCACTCATTCACTCTCCCGTTCACTCATTCACTCTCCCGCTCACTCATTCACTCTCCCGCTCACTCATTCACTCTCCCGCTCACTCATTCTGTCTCTCCCGCTCACTCATTCACTCTCTCGCTCACTCATTCACTCTCCCGCTCACTCATTCACTCTCCCGTTCAATCATTCACTCTCCCGCTCACTCATTCACTCTCACGCTCACTCATTCACTGTCCCGCTCACTCATTCACTCTGCCGCTCACTCATTCACTCTCACGCTCACTCATTTACTCACACGCCCACTCATTCACTCACACGCTCAATCATTCACTCTCCCGCTCACTGATTCACTCTAACGCTCACTCATTCATTCTCACGCTCACTCAATCACTCTCACGCTCACTCATTCACTCTCACGCTCACTCATTCACTCTCACGCTCACTCATTCACTCTCCCGCTCAATCATTCACTCTCCCGCTCACTCATTCACTCTCACTAATTCACTCTCCCGCTCACTCATTCACTCTTCCGCTCACTCATTCACTCTCCCGCTCACTCATTCACTCTCCCGCTCACTCATTCACTCACACGCTCACTCATTCACTCTCCCGTTCAATCATTCACTCTCACTCATTCACTCTCACGCTCACTCATTCACTCTCACGCTCACTCATTCACTGTCCCGCTCAATCATTCACTCTGCCGCTCACTCATTCACTCTCACACTCACTCATTTACTCTCACGCTCACTCATTCACTCTCACGCTCAATCATTGACTCTCCCGCTCACTGATTCACTCTCACGCTCACTCATTCACTCTCACGCTCACTCATTCCTTCTCACGCTCACTCATTCACTCTCATTCATTCACTCTCACGCTCACTCATTCACTCTCACTCATTCACTCTCACGCTTACTCATTCACTCTCACGCTCACTCATTCACTCTCCCGCTCAATCATTTACTCTCCCGCTCACTCTCACGCTCACTCATTCACTCTCCCGCTCACTCATTCACTCTCCCGCTCACTCATTCACTCTCCCGCTCACTCATTCACTCTCACGCTCACTCATTCACTCTCACGCTCACTCATTCACTCTCACTCATTCACTCACATACACAGACACTCTCACTCATTCACTCTCCCGCTCACTCATTCGCTCTCACGCTCACTCATTCACTCTCCCGCTCACTCATTCACCCTCACGCTCACTCATTCACTCTCACTCATTCACTCTCCCGCTCACTCATTCACTCTCACTCATTCACTCTCCCGCTCACTCATTCACTCTCACGCTCAATCATTCACTCTCCCGCTCACTCATTCACTCTCACGCTCACTCATTTACTCTCACGCTCACTCATTCACTCTCACTCATTCACTCTCACGCTCACTCATTCACTCTCACGCTCACTCATTCTGTCTCTCATTCACACTCACTCACTCTCTCACTCAAACTACAGTAATGAACATAAGTTTAGATTATACATGATAAAATCAAATGGTATTTAACTTATAATATGACAGATGAGAATACACAAACATATGGATTCGCGTGTTACATAACATGCGTGTTAGTTAGTTAGTTAGTTAGTCGACAGATCATCCTCGTTGCACATCGGACCATTCAGTCCATAAGTGCTCGGATCCCCTCCTCAGCAAATCCCGCAGCGTGTAGCGGCTAACGACGCCAGTTCTGTGTTGGTTTATCAATCTTCTTTGGCTTCCTGCGTAGTGTTCTTGTTTGGCCACCCCTCTTTTAATTTGCTGCTCTCGCAGTCTGGCCATTGTTGTAGATTCACAGTCATCACTTGGTTCTTGCAAAAGTCTCACTTCTCGTAGAGCATTCAGAATGTCAGCCTGGTCCATGGCGCGTCCGCCCTCAACAGTAGCCTCACCTGCGAGCTTGTCAGCCCGCTCATTTCCTTGTACTCCCGCATGCCCTGGCACGAAGATGAAACTAATCTTTGCCAGCCGAGACCGCTTCAGAGGCAGCAACCATTCTCTTCTGATCGACCCCTCCTCTATCCTCTTGATCATGTTCATTGAGTCGCTAAGGAAACAAGCCCTAGTGAATGTCTGTGTCTCGAGCCATGTTATTGCTTTACTTACTGCCATGACTTCCATGGTCAGGCTACTTGTGGTTTCAGTGAAAGCACCAGAGTCCTCCTTCACAATTCTCCCTCCGGCCCGAGCTGTAAAGGCCCATGAGCTTCTCACATGTCGGATGACCGACCCATCTGTGTAGATGACCGCGTCACTGTCTAGCGAATTCTCGAAAATCAACGCTTGTACTTCAGCCTCAACAGCAGCCGGATTTTCTTGTCTGCATTTTCTATCTAGTTGGATGCAAACTGAAAAGGATGTGCAGAAGTCTGTT
Source organism: Cepaea hortensis (assembly GCA_963921405.1). Classification (NCBI taxonomy): domain Eukaryota; kingdom Metazoa; phylum Mollusca; class Gastropoda; order Stylommatophora; family Helicidae; genus Cepaea; species Cepaea hortensis. The sequence continues at coordinate 71,857,431 of OY992878.1, forward strand.
GGCACTTGCACCCACTCCTCGCCAGGTTCTAAGTCCTCAAGTGAACACACCTGTTGAAGAATGTCCTCGGCTTGACCCATCCACGACCGTCCTCTTTTTAACCTGCTGCCCTTCACCTTCCTAATTTCACTATGCAGTGGATGCTGTGTGTTTGCGTTAATTCTGAGGTAGGCGCGTGCCCTGCAAACTTGCATTCTCTCTTCAATGGTTGGAAAATCAAGAAGGTAGCGCATCGCCCTGCATGCTGTATCTCTTGTACATCCAAGAATAATGCGCATAGCTTCATTCTGTATCCTTTCCATCCTTTCTATCTGCTTATGGCTGACAGTCAGGATTGCCATTGCATACTCCAAAACAGACATGACCAGCCCCTCGTACAGAAGACATAGATGGCGCTGCTCACAGTTTGCTGCCGCCATCACCCGCATCGCTGCCAAACCCCGCTTGGCCTTTGTTATCACCTGGTCTATGTGCACATTATAAGCAAGGCTTCGATCAAACCGTATCCCCAGGTAATTCATTGCCTGCGTTCTTTCCACCGTCTCTGAACACAGCATTACAGTTGGTGTTGGATTGTTGACAATATGATTATTCAACGAGAACCAAGTCACTGTTGCCTTTGTTGGGTTGACCATTGCCCCAGCTTCATCACACCAAGTGATCACCATTATCTCCGGTACTGTTCAAAGCCTACACAGTGAGAATCACCAGTGAGCAGATCACTGGACCTGGCAGGACATTGTCATATGCCGATGATGTTTTAGTATATCGTCAGGGTAAGGATAGAGAGGAGGTTGCTGTGGAGCTACAAACCGAACTCAATCGCATAACATGCGTGTTACATGACATGCATCTGCTCAGCTCTCTCTCTCTCTCTCTCTCTCTCTCTCTCTCTCTCTCTCTCTCTCTCTCTCTCTCTCTGTATTCTTTCATATACACACACTCACACGCATGCGCGCGCTCACACACACACACACTAACACATCAACTCTCCCACTGTCTCACTCTCTAACACACAATCCTACACACACACACACACACTCAATCACACTCTCTCACACATACACGTACACATGAACGCATGCACGCACGCACACACTCCCTCACCCACTCTCACACATACACGTACGAATGCATGCACTGACACATTCCCCCACCATTTCTCGCTCAATCACTCTCTCTACACACACGCATGCACACACGCATTCACTCTCTCCCTCTCTCTGACACCCTCTCTCTCTCTCTCTCTCTCTCTCTCTCTCTCTCTCTCTCTCTCTCTCTCTCTCGCTCCCACACGCACACACATATATAGTGAACAATTATAATGAACAATTATACCAGTAAATGAATTATGGTGGCATATAGTCGGTATGGATTAAGTATTGAAAGAGTTTTCGGTTAAATGTGTAGGGACTCATTGGAGTTTTCAGATCTGGAGGCAGATGATTCCATAAGTGAGCACCAGAATAGGCAAAACATGTTTTGTATAGGTCCAATCTAGGCTTTGAGACATGTAACAAATTTAGGCGCTTGCTGTTCATTGCATTAGATTGAATCAGCGGCAGAAGATACTCTGGGGTATTTTGAGATATAATTTTATTCACTAATTTGGCTTTGTTGAAAAGTAAGCGCTTTTGTAGTGGTAGAAGTCTTAGATGTTAGTTAGTCTTTCCTCTTGAGCCTAAGGCGGCGCATAGGGCAGAAGTCCTGTCTCTCCATGCCTGGCGGTTCGCTGCTACCTGTTGTAGATCTTGGATATTTACTTGGCCATTGAATGAGCCTTCTCTAATGATGGTTCTACGCAGGGTCTCTCTTGGTCTTCCCCGTTTTCTTTTCCCTATTGGTGACCATATGAGGGCTTGATAGGGGAGTCTTGACTTGTCCATTCTGAGTACATGGCCGATGTAGTTCCAACGGCGTCTTCTTATGAAATTGGATACTGTATCTTGCTTAGTCTCTTGTCTTATTTGCGAATTGGTTCTGAAGTCTGTCCAGTGGATGTTTAGAAGTCTTCTAAGACATTTGTTCTCAAAATTGTCTAATTTTTTATCTAAAGCTACCGTTGATTTCCAACTTTCACATCCATACGTTAACACTGGAATCACACAAGAGTTGAAGATTTTAAGTTTTGTGTGTTTGCTGAGTGTCTTTGACTTCCAGATGTTTGACAGTTTATTGAAGGCACTAGATGCCAGTGCGATTCTAGATGATATTTCTGGTGTTGAGTCCCCTGTAGATGTCATTTTGCATCCTAGGTATGTAAAACTGTTGACTTTTTCAAGAACGTAGCTGTTCAATTTGGTGTCATCTGAACTGTTGGTAAGATCAATAGTCTTTGTTTTTGTGGTGTTAATTTGGAGACCAATTTGCCCTGAAACATTTTGGAGGTGGTTTATTTTCTCTTGGGCATCCGGGTGTGTTGAACTCAAAAGCACTATGTCGTCGGCAAAGTCCAGGTCTTCTAGAATTTTGTCAACCCAATGGATACCCATATTTGTGTTGTTTGTGCATTTGCGCATGACCCAGTCGATAGCTATTCCAAAAAGCATCGGTGATAAGACACAACCCTGTTTCACTCCTGTTTCGACTGAGAACCAGTCAGAGTTGCCTGTTTCTGTTCTTACGCAGCAACGTGTTTCTTTGTAGATAGATTTTATGACGTTGGTATATTTGGTAGGAAAACCATAGATGTTAAGTAGATTCCAAAGTGAAGGACGGTGGATACTGTCGAAGGCTTTTTGAAAGTCGACAAAGTTGGTGATTAATTTCGACTGGAATTCTACGGAGTATTCAATGATTATTCTGAGGGTGAAAATGTGGTCTATGCATGACCGTTTTGGTCTGAAGCCTGCTTGTTCTTCTCTGAGCCTTTCATCTATCGCCTTTTTCAATCTCTCAAGTAACATGCTACAAAAAAGTTTTCCTGGTACTGACAATAGAGTGATACCACGCCAATTATTGCAATCAGACATATCGCCCTTTTTAGGCAGTTTGAAAATTACACCATCTATCCACTGTTGTGGTGGGGATTCGCTTTGCCAGATTTCATTGATCAGCTGTAACAAACGTTGTAAGGTGTTCTCATCTGCTGCTTTGAGCATTTCTCCTGAGATTTCATCTTCACCAACAGCTTTGTTGTTCTTCAATTTTTTGATGGCTGCTTTAATCTCTTCCATGGTGAATGACTCGCAGGAGGCATCTAGTGGGGGCATAGTAATTTCTCCATCCAGGTTCGGAACAGTGTCAGGCTGCGGTCTATTTAATATTTCTTTGAAATATTCTGCCCATCGTTGCTTTTGAAGGTCATCGGATAACAATTGATTGCCTTGTTTGTCTTTGATGGGTATATTTGGTGTAGGTGAGTGATTGCATAGTTGCTTCATGATATGGAATACGGCTCTGTTGTTTCCAGTTCTGTCAGCTGCTTCGGCTTCGGAGGCCAGGCTGTGAATAAAGTTCTGTTTGTCTTTTCGTGCGTTTGATTTCACCTCTTTATCCAACATAGGTTTTTGGTTCTAGGTCAAGATGGCGAGACGTGTTTCTTTCTAGCTCGGCTTAAAACGGTTGCTCGGCGGTCCGACAAACCACCATCGTAAAACTTCCCGTTGTTTCAGAACCAGATTTCTGGCTCTAAATGTTATGTTGTTCGCTGAAATTTGTTGAATTCCAAGTCTTAGATGACTGTACAAATTATTACTTTCAACGTGCTTTATGCCAGAAACCAGACGAATAGCGCGGTTTTGTAGAGAACATAGTCGTTTTAAATTAGATTTAGGGCAACCATCCCAAACTGTGGAACAGTAATCGAGATGTGATTGGATATAGCATGTATAGAATATTTTTCGTGTGCTTTCGTCCAGGAAGTGCTGAATTTTAGCAAGTTGGTAAACTTTTTGTGCTATTTTCTTGGTAAGAGCGTGAACATGAGAGCTCCAGTTCAAATGGCTGTCTATTAAAAGCCCTAGTGTTTTATGTTCAGTCACATTAACTATAGGTAACGTGCCCATGCGGAGTTCGAGCGGTGATCCAGTTATGGCTAGTGTCTGTAGTTTTTGTCTGGTCGTTATTAGCATGGATTTGGTTTTGCCGATGTTAATTTGCATGCGGTTTTCATTGCTCCATCTAGTAAGATTATCAAGTTCCTTTTGTAAAGAATTCTCTAATTCACTACGGTTTTCTTGACTAGTATATATAGTACAGTCGTCAGCAAATAGATCACAAGTTGTATTGATATATAAAGGAAGATCATTAATATAAACTGCAAAAAGCAGCGGACCTAGTATTGAGCCCTGAGGCACACCAATATTAAGCTGTGTGGGTCTTGATAGACAGTTGTTGAAGGACACGACTTGTTGCCTGTCGGATAGAAATGACGTAATTATGTTCACCATGTTGGTGCTTGTCTTCATTTGCTTTAGTTTTCTAATTAAAATATCGTGATCTACCATATCAAAAGCTTTTTTAAAGTCTACAAACACCGCTCCACAAATTCTACCGTTGTTGATGTTTAAGTGCCAGTTATCGGTCATTTTTGTTAGAGCACTATGGCAAGAATATTTAGGTCGAAACCCAGATTGACTGTTAATTATTAGATCGTTGTTAATTAAATGGTGTAACGTTATTTTATGAATGTGTTTTTCTAGTGGTTTTGATAGCGACGATAATAAGGAAATAGGTCTATAATTACCCAAAACGCTATTTTCGATTGAGCCATTTTTAATTAGCGGAAACATTTTAGCAATTTTAAAAGCAGATGGAAAGTAGTTTTTGGCCAGGCACTGGTTATATATGAACGTTAAGGACTCACTAATGACTGGTGCAGCACAACGAAGAATTCTATTACTGATACCATCTAGGCCGTGTGAGTTTGTTGATTTGAGGTTCAAGAGATATTTATAAACGTCTGCAACATACATTAAAGGAATCTCATCGGGAATATTTCTGGTGCACTTCTCCTCACAGAATGATGCCAGTGAACTTAAATTACACGATGAGTCTGGTATTGAAGACTTTAGATTCTCTATTTCTGATTGAAAGAACCAACTGAATTCATCGCATGTTATAGAATTTGGTATTGCTGATTCTGTAGGGCGTTTCTTATTGGTTAGCAAGTTAATAGCCTTCCATATATTTGTACTGTTTGAATTATCTACAATCAAATTTTTAAAATGATCTTTTTTTATCCTACGAATGTCATATTAGACAGGAACACTGAGCTGATCCATGACTCTGGTGATCGAGTGAAATGGCGAGTCATGACTGCTCACGCTTTCCGGCATGGCACATGATTAATTGATTGATTGATTGAAGAGAAAGGCGAGTAAGGATCGGGCGAATTAGGAAAAGAATTCAAGTAATTTTTTTTTAAATTAATGTCTTTTTAAATTTCATCAAAACTCCTGTCATTGACAAAATGAACTAGCTAGACACAAAGGAATTAATTTTACTGACAATGTACCTTTCTAGATAAAATTACGCAATCAACAGCCAAACTTGTTCATAAACAACAAACCACGGTCTGCATCTTCACATGAAAACCCACACACGATGAATCTCGTCATCAACATTGCAAGGTATGAGCTAACATTGGTCTTCTCAACGATGAATCTTCTCTATCAGTGGGTTGTTCAAGACTTGCTGCTTACGGGCCTGAAACTCTATCTCTGTTTGCTGTGAATTCTTAAATTCTTCTTTCTCGAGTTCTCTTTCCTCGTCTCTGGTTTGTATATTCCAAGCCATTTGATCAACCAGGTCACGCTGATGCTTGAGTCCCTTTTGCAAACGTGTAGCAGATTCTTTGGTCTCACATCTTCGATTCTCTTCGATCAGATAAAGAAGTTGTTCCCGTTCTCTGGCAGCCTCTACTTGACGACGTTCATTCTCTTATAATCTCTCCTGAAGCTGCTTAGCCCGACCTTCCATCACATCATTCATGAGAAGTTTGCGAGCTATTTTGTCCTTTCTCCATTGCTCCATGCGTGTTTCCCAAGCTGCATCTACCTCCTGTTGAATAATTTTGCCCAGCTCCTTCTCTCTAGCATTTTCATCCTCCATTAACTTTCTCAGGAACTCACGGTACCGTCTGTCCTCTTCCTGAAGTTCTCGCTTGCGCTGCAAGGCTTCCACATTTACATGATGGGACTCGTGCAGAAGCTGCTCCAACATTTTCATGTCAAAGGCTAGTTGCTCCTGCTCTTCCTTGGCTTTCTTTCTAGCCTTGGCAACCAGAGTCCGATCCAACATGTCTCGTGTCTCGTTCTGCTGTTGAATCTTTTCCTTCTGCTTCATTTCATCCTCCAGCTTCCACAGTGCCTTCTGCTCTTTCATCAGCTGAGCTTCTTCCTCCTTCAGTTTTCGTTCTTATTCTTTCTTAGCCTCTAAAGCTGCTATCTGCTTCCTCTGAATTTCAAGCACATCTCGATTTCTCTCATGGAGTTCTTTGGCCTCTCTTTCTTTCTGGCTTCTTTTTCCAGCATGTCCTGTTCCCACAACCAGGCATACATGTCATCACAGGCTTGTTTTTCCAAAGCAGCCTCTTCCTTTTGCTGAAGCTGGTCGAGACGATAAAGGCAGATCTGGACAAAGTGCTTCTTGCTTAGTGCCGACCTCAGCTCTTCACACTGATTTCTGAACTGCTGGTCATATTTCAAAAACAAGTCTATCTGATTCTCGCTTGTCCTTCAGAAACTTTGCCCGCTGCCTCATATTTGCTTATCTCTCCAACACTGTCTCTTTCTGATCTTAAATTTCTTTCATGTAACAAGCTACCTCATTGGCCAACATGTCCTGCAATTTTTCTCGTCTGCACTCCAGTGTACATTCATTAGCTTCCATGAGTGTTTTCACACGACTTTTCACATTTGTTATTAGAATACGCCTTTCTCCGCTTGACTCAAAATCTGTTCGAAGGTCTCGCAATTTCTGCTCCTGTACTTGAACTGCCATATCATGCAGCCGCTCGTCAACGTCTCTGTTTTTCCTTATTAAACAGTCTACAGGTTGTTTCAACGGGTTTTTCCCCTCTATTCAATACTTGAAGCTATGAAGTGGTTACTTCTATTAGTAGGGATAACATTAAAAGACATTATTGACTATTTCATTTTTAATTTTTTTTAAAACTTTTATTGAGTGTTAAAATCGTTGCAAAGTGTATTGTTCGTGTTTTTACAGAGCGTTGCATGTGGACGTGTGGGTGACATGTGCACAATTTTACAAACATGTTATACATTGGAACATTTCTTCATTGAGATTAAAAAGTCGCTTAAAAGTCGACAGGGTCGACTTCATTGCACCGGGTTTTATCCCATATGGCTCGGTCTCTTTCCGCAGGACGGAAAGCGTTGCACAAAGCACGAACTCCGTAGCTTTTAGCGACGACCCACAGGAGTCTCCGAAACATTTAACTCGTAAACCGAAGGACGCGGCCAGGAATCGAACCCACAACCTTCGGAGCACGAGTCAAACGGCTTGACCACTTCGCCACATAGACTGAGATTGTTGTACGGAAACATTAAAAACGCCAGCATCATTTTTAATTTTTTTTTCTTTTTCATCAATTTTTATTTTATTTTAAACGTTTATTTCATACAAAGCAATGTGTATTTACAAGGTTAATGTGCGTTTCTTTTGTTTGTGTATATTACAGAGCGTCGCCGTTTGTTAGTGTTAGGTGTCACATGTGTGAATAAAACAAATACATACATATATACAGTTATGATAATATGACATTTATGGCATAGTGCTTGTAAACACACATGCCTTGCATATGCTTCATTTCCACTTCCACAAGCGGAATGTATGTAACACCTGTCCATCTCTCCCTCTCCTCTCTCTCTCTCTCTCTCTCTCTCTCTCTCTCTCTCTCTCTCTCTCTCTCTCTCTCTCTCTCTCTCACACACACACACACACACACACATTTTATCTTGATCTATATCATGCTTTTTGGAGACAGCAGTACATTGAATGCCGTGAGCTTGGGCAATAAACTTTAAATTATCATTCCCATTAAAATGTGGCTTCTTTGTAATTTCTGGGTCACTTAGCTACCAAGGTGAATGTTCACATTGTTGGTGTTGTTGGCCTGGTGTCAAATTACAGGATGACGCTCTAGTGTCCTGTTATTTAAAAAAAAAATGAAAACTATACGTTTATCCACGCATGACTACGGGTCAAATATGCAGCAACACAGACACTACTGACAGATACTACCATATATACATACATATTTATGTGTATATTTCCACCCACACCCAAAGACACACATACCCACTTATACGTATATGTACAGACATATCTATGCATGCACGAACCAATACAGATTTAGATGTATCTCTATGTTTGTATACCTTATCCAAACCCCACAGACAAAATTGAAATGTGTATATTCCGTTTTGTCTAAGTGGTTTTGAATATTTGTGTGATTTTGTTTTGGACTATGTGCTGTATTATATGTGTGTTGAATGTTCTGAACCTGTATGTTGCTGCATTTCTACAGGTCCATACCACATACCTGTACTCTGCTAATGCAGTCAACAATCTTATGTGATTATTTTCTGTTGTTTATGGTATTGTGTTTAAAAATATTGCCTTGTACATATCTGTCTTCTTTTTGGTGAATATCTCAATTAGTTGTCTTAAAGTGTCTAGTGCAGTCTGTACTGTTGGGCATGTAAAAAATGTGGTCTTCTGTTTCTTGTATGTTTTGTTTACAGAGTTGACATGGTGATATTCGTTTTGACTTGTGTGCTTGTTTTTCGGTAGTAGGTGTCATGTTAAAGATCAAACGATATGTAATTTCCTTCGCTTTGGGAGCTATGTTTGGGTTGTGGTGATTAGTAAATGCACATGTGTAGTCTTGTATGTAGTATGTTTTTTCCTCTTTTAATTCTAACTTGTAGTGGGGGTGCTTGTTGTTTAACCAGATATTTGTAGATTTGGCGTGTTGTCTGGTGTAGTAAGTGCTCACTCCCTCGGAGTGCTTGTATACATGTCTTATAGAACGCTGGTAGAGTTCCAAAGTAGTGTGGTGTATTAAGATATATTCTCCTAATGTGTTGCAGTCTCATTTCTATATAGTAGAGTGCTAGTGGGTGTTGTTCTGGGTGACTAAGGATGTGTCCTATATGTTGGATTCTCAGCGCTTGAATCTGTGTTTGTATGTCTTGCTGTGCTATTCCTCCTTGTTTCTTGTCCTGTATGAGTGTCTTATGCTGTATGCAGTAAATTGTGTTGCCAAAGATGAAACGTCTGATATGTTTGTTGATGTCTGTGATTGTCTGTCTTGGAGGGTCTAGTACTGTAACTAAATATATAATTTTAGGGATAATGAAAGTGTTGACAATGATACTCCTGCCGAAAATTGTAGATGTCTTGTACATGTATCTGTGTAGCATGTCTATGATGTTGTGTGTGAGGTTTTGCCATGTTTGTGCGTGTATATGTCTGGAGTTGCTGGGAAATGTGATTCCATATACCTTAATATTGTCTGTGGCTGTTAGGTCTAGAGGAAAATCGGCTTTATTCCGCCATTTTCCGAGACCCATTATGTGTGATTTGTTTATGTTTAATTTGGCTCCACTTCCTTTACCAAATTGTGTAAATGTATGGATTATCTTTGTGATGGATGTTTTGTTGGTGGGGAAGAAAACGGTGTGGTCTGCGTAAGCAAGCAACTTCCGCTCTCCTCCGCCTGGTATGAATGTGCTTGTGATGGTGGTGTCTTGTCTGATTGCTTCTAGTAGTGTTTCTAAAACCAGTACATATAGGAGCGGTGACAGAGGACATCCTTGTCTCACCGATCTTGTCAGCCGGAACCCTGCAGTGAGTGTGTGGTTAACCAACACCTTACTCTCAGAATTCCAGTACAAGATCTCTATCCACCTCCCAAAGTATATTCCGAAGTTGCATTGTGTTAATGTCTTGTGTAGATAAGAGTGGGAGATTCTGTCAAAGGCCTTCTCTTGGTCTAAGGACAAAAGAGAGGCTTGACAGTCTTTCTCCTGTGTGTATGTGATGATGTCTCTAATGAAATGTGTGTGTTGGTGTATGTTCCTATGTGGTACTCCGCATTGTTGGTCAGGGTGTATGAGCTTAGGCATGTAGGGTCTAAGTTTCTGGGTCAGTGCCTTGGTAAGTATTTTATAGTCTGTGTTCAGTAGTGATATTGGTCTATAATTTTTCATCTGTGTTTTGTCTGTATTGTCTTTAGGTATGAGTGTGATGTAAGACATGTTGCATCTATCTGGTAGTTGTTGTTTATCAAAGGCGTCTTGATAGACTTTAAGAAGAAGAACACCTAAGATAGGCAAGAAGTGTTGGTAGAATTCTATCGTTAAACCGTCCGGCCCTGGTGTCTTGTCCTTGTTCATTTTGCTGAGTGCGTGTGTTATGTCAGCCAGTGTTAGTTTTGTGTCTAGTCTGTCTCTGTCTTCATCTGACAGCTTTTTACTGTATTGCAGAAAATTGTCTTGTGTCTGTGTGTCTATTGTCTCTGCTGTAAACAGTTGAGTGTAGTATTGATTGAATGCTTCTGTTATTTGTGGTGGTTCTGTTGGAATATTGCCTTGCATGTCCACTATTTTGCCTATTTGTCTGCGCTGTATATTTTGTTCACTTGCCATGTATTGTTTACTGGGGGTCTCTTGAATGATTGTGTTGAGCTTTGTTCTCAGGAGAGCACCCAGATATATGTGTTGTTGGTGCTGCTCTAGCTGTTCATCTAGTGTGTGCAAGTTTGGTGTGTTGCTGTCTGTCTGTTTTGTCAGCTGTATGGCTATTTGTATAAGTTGTTCCTGCCTTAATCTGTCTTTGGGTATGATGGATGCTAGTAGTTGTGTTCTGCTTCGTATTGTATTTTTCAGTAAGTCCCAGTATTGTCTGATGTTATCAGTCGGTATGTGGTCGGTGTATGTGTGTAAAAGTTGTGTCATGTATTTTACGTATTTTGCATGCATAAGAATTGTGTTGTTAAATTTCCAATGTGGTGAACGTTTAAATGTCTGTGTGTTTATGTTGCTTGAACTGATGTGTGCTAATATGGCTTATGGTCTGTGTACTGTAATGTCTCTTGTAGGTGCCGAGTGTTTATTATGTGGTGTGTTGCGAGTATGTATATCCTATCTAATCTTCTTCCCGTGTGATGTATTTTATCTGTGTGGGTTATTTCTCGCTTATTTGGATGTTTGTGTCTGAATGTGTCTATTAAGGTGTGTGTGTCTAAAATGTTTTGCAATGTTTCTAACTGGGTTGTGCTTTATCTGTTCATTCTCCTCACCTGTGTCTTCATTTCTCCGCCTATTATATCCAGTGCCTGTAATACACAGTTGAAATCTCCACAGAGTATGATGCTCTGTCCTCTGTATGTATGTGTGAGTAGTGTGTCAAATTCTTCATAGAATTGTGGTTGGTGGTTATAATTTGGTGGTGCTTGGATGTTGACAATGGTATATGTGTGTGAAGTGTTACTTATTTGTGTTATGTTGATTTTATCCCGATTTGTTTTGAGTATGTTCCACCTATCTGATGTTTGTAGTATGGCTATCCCAGACACTATGTTGTGGACTGTCAAACTGAAAAATGCATGTCTCAGTCCTAATTGTGTTGTAATTTGTGCGCCATGTGTATCTGAATGTATATTTGTCTCTTGTAGTAGGATGAAATATGGTTTGTATTTGTGTATAAGTGTGCAAATGTGTTGTTGTTCTGTACGTATACCTGCTATATTTAAACATATTATTGTGATGTCGTCACCCATCACAAGTATCAAACAAAAAATTATGTTGAGTATAAATTGACAATTGACATTAATAATAATATATGTTTTCTTTAAAGACAATGGTTGTATGTAGCTGTTTAGTGTGTTTGTGTTGTTTCCGGATTCTCTTCATCGTCTGTGTCGGTAGTGATAAATAATTTTCGTAAAGATATGTTGTCGTCTTCCTTTGTGGTCTGCTTTTGTCCTTTTGTTTATTTCTGTGGGGATGTCTTGTTTGTTTACTTTCTTTGGTGTCGATATGGGAGACTCTTCCTCACAATCACTGTTTTCTGTGTTTTTCCGTCTTCTATTGCGCCTATTATGTGTGACTTCCTTGAAACCCTCTGTCGTATCTACTTCTTTGTCGTTTGTAGAGGACTCCTCCTCCTTTTGGTCTTTCTCCTTGGTCGAGGTCGTTGGTGGATCTGGGTTTGGGGTCGTAGTTTGTTTCGATTTTGCCTGGATGGGCAGGGCAGGCTGGGTGGGTTGTCTTTTTAACAGTCCTGGCATAGCTGGAAACTCATCTAGGTTGTTTATGGTTGGTGTTGGCTTTGTTGACTTAGTTGGACATTTATTAGACCAATGTGAATCTTGCCCGTATGTCAGGCAGACTTCCTCCGCCCTGGCATGGTCACCAGGATTCTATGATTCCGAATTTTTTGCCCTCCTTTTGCTGTTATATTGACATAGTGTGGTATGGTTTGCCCTTCTTTAGGATGTACCAAGGCTCCCCATTTCCCTGCTGAGTTTTTAATTCTGAAAACCACGGGCTCAGGGTCGCCTGTTATTTCTTTCACTATTGTCTTCACACCTTCTTCTTTCATTGTTGCTAAAATCCAGTGTATGGTTAATCTCTTGTTCTCTTTCTCTGCCTGTTGTATTTCTATTGTCATTTCTGGGTTTTTTAAAGTTATGGTTTTCCAACGGAGACGCTCGTAAAGTGTCTCTGATACAACAGCAAAGAACCACTTTGTTGGGTTTTCATACCTATATAGCTCACCGAGTTCGTTTATCGGTACACCTCCGGGACCGACCAATGCACCTCCCACCAGTTCGGCGGTTGATCTGGCCGCTCCTGGGCCTCTCAACGAGACCACCAGCGTTTTGGGTAGGTGCATGGCATCCTCCTCAAAGGAGCCTAGGCCGACGCTTACTTCAGAAACTTGGTTAGTACCGGTATTAGACGCGGATACTTGACTGAATAGTCTTCTATCGATAACATGGCTCACTTGAGTAGAGTCCATTTTGAATTTCACAAACTTTCTGCTATCGCAATAAATTCACTCGATGATCCAACGAAAATACACACAAAAGAAAGTCAATTCACTATTTTAGCATGTGAAACAGGTCACTCAAATAATTAGTTGGTTAGTTAGTTAGTCACGGTTCCAACTTCACAGCAACGGGTCGTCCCCATTATGCTCCGTTCCTGTGCCAGTGAATATCACATAAATCGCTCCCCACTGCCCAATGGGAAAAGTGGAAAAGACAGGAGTCTCGACAAACAACAAATAATATTACATGAAAACAGCAGCATGAACACATAATAACTTGTCCGAATCAAAGCACAAGTTTACACCGCCATCTGGGCATTACCTCATAAAGAGACAATGCTTTTATATATATATATATATATATATATCTAGCAGAAACTACGAGTTTAACTTTTAATTAAGTTGCTTAAAATTTATACGTTGTGAAGAGAAACCAGAGTAAAATTATCAGGGCGTCCATTGGGTGACTGTCGTTAACATCGTGCACGGAGCTTGCAGTGTTGAAACATTGTATATATTGCATTAACAAGTACGTTTTATTCATTGTTATCAAGAAAAGTATTTTAAACTTTAGGATGTCAAATTATTGTGTTAAGTTTGAATAGGTGGTGTCATTATATTAAATATTTAATGTAACTAATTGCTTTTTTAGAAGAAAAAAAACATTGGCGAGTTGTGTCCCAATGCAAACAATAAAATGAATATTATGTTCCCGTGAAAACAGGGGTATTTGTTTCCCCTTAAATTTCATTTGTAAAACAACACTTGTAAACATCATATATTGGAAACAACAAGCTGCCATCAGAATTGATAATTATGTAGGTCCATATCAGCCTATTAAAAGAGGTGTGAGACAGGGATGTGTAATGTCTCCATATCTTTTTTCCTTGTACAATGAAAATATATTCAGAAATATAGAAGATATGGAAGGAATCAACATTGGGGGACGATACATCAGTAATATTAGATATGCAGATGATACAGTCTTGATTGCAGACAATGAACAGGACCTGCAAAATTTGGTAGATGCGGTTGTTGCACACAGAGAACAACTAGGGTTAGAATTGAATATTAAGAAGACACAGATTATGGTCGTCACTGGGAAGAAGGAAATACCACAATGTGATATACGAGTAGATGGGCATATTCTTAAACAAGTGAAACGATACTGTTATCTCCGCACAGTCATAACATCTGATGGGAGATGCCTTGACAAGATGAGAAAAAGAATTGCCATTGCGAAGGTAGCCTTTTGCAAGATGAAAAACATACTGACCAATAAAAAAGATATCAATTGAAACGAGAAAAAGGGTGTTGAGGTGCTACATAGAATCTATACTTTTGTATGGATGTGAAGCGTGGACAATAAGCACTCTAGCTGAAAAACAACTGATGGCTGTGGAAATGTGATTTCTGAGGAAAATGCAAAGAATACCATGGACAGACAGAAAAACCAATGAACAAGTCCTTCAAGAAACAAATGAAGATCGTAAACTGATTAGAGACATTAGACGTAGACAGTCAAATATTTTTGGGCATGTTATGAGAAGAAATGAATTGGAGAACTTGGTGACAACTGACAATATCGAAAGGAAGAGACCAAGGGGAAGACCGAGAAGTAAATACCGGGATCGCTTGGCCACATGGTATGGTCGAGACAGGAACACGGAGCTTATCCAAGACTCTGGTGATCGAGTAAGGTGGCAGAACATGACCGCCCACGCTTACCAATCCCCACTATTGCTCCCGGGTCGAGTCACCCGAAACTAAGCACCATGAAATGTTCTGGAAAGTAAAGGCGAAGTGTGCGCTATTGACCACATCACCCATTGAGTGCCAATTGTTTTACAAAAGTGTGGCGTTTTCTTTCACCATATACTCAGTGCCTAAAGAAATGGAAAAGTAGGGTACTTAACTGTTTACCTTTACAACTGCTACTACTACATTTACCACTATGGCTACTACAGCAACTACTGTCTACTACTGTCTGCAAATATTTAAAATTGTGTGTTTGTGTATGTCTATATGTAAATTGTGGTATATGCCCAACACAATCTTGAAAATAAATCAAAATCACTTTGAGAAAAGAAAGCCTTGACAACCCATGTAACGATTGTCAGATGTCAAGCTTTGTGCTTGTTCTAACACAGTTTACTTGCATGTGTTTGCTGGTGTTGTGCCATAGGCTCTTATTATTGTTTATCCCTGAATGGCTATGGCCAGTTTATGTCTGACTTCTTGTGATCAGTCCCCATGGTTGTTGATTGTGGAGCCAAGATGTTCACAGTTTGTGATGTTTTCAATTTCTTCGTGGGTGGTTGTGATTTTTGGTTGGCGTGTAGATTCGTGTGTGGGTATTTTTTTTTAAATATTAGTTCAGAAAAATATTATCATCTTAATTATTAGGGCTTTGACAAATAGGATTACATTTACATAACATATACAATTAAATTAGGAGCATGTTAATTCTGCATTTGTTATAAATTTGCAATAGTTCATAAACTTATATATGATATGAATTTTTAATAAATTCAGCCATGCAGTATACAAGACAAGAATTAATAGCATAACAGCTAAAGTAATTGAACATATTAAAAAATTTATTACTTATGCGTATACATACATATGGTACTGATCAGTTAGTAATAAATATTTTATTTGTGTAAGAAAGAAATCAAGTAATAATAAATTCAGTAGCAGTGAATATTATAAATTAATTATTAATCTTTTGTACATGATAACTTGAAAACTTAGTGACAGCTGGCAAACTTGATGTAACCCAAGCCTCTGGTGATCGTGTGAGTTTGCGAACCATCATTGTCTGTCAGCATGGCACATGTTTCAAAACATTACCACCTAACAGCATGGCACACGATGATATTGGCAGAAGAGCTTCAATACATAATGTCATGCTTGAATGATAAAATAATTATTTACAAATACAGGTTGCCCCAGGTTTGACACAGAATTCTACATGGTCGACAGGATAAAAGTGATCGTTCTTACACTTCTAGTGCACTGATGGTGAGGCAGGGCATTCAATCCCTACACTAGCATTTAAGTTCCTCTGAAATGTTGACTTCTCGTTCAGAAAGCAGTGGCAAACTACAGAGTGTAAAATTGCTTATAAAATCAACCTGGGGTTGAATGCAGCATCCTGCAATGGACATGAAACATTTATTGTTATGGGTTTGACTCTAAAGGAAGTATTTACTAACAGGCAAAATTACAAATGAAGACAACTGTGACACAGAAACCGCATTATGAAAGAGTTCCCTTATAAAATAACGCTCTGTGATGAAGGGGTTACAGACACAATTTGTAATTTTTCATACTGGGTTTGACAGTTTACATTCTGTAACGGTACAGAAACATAATAAGGTAAGGGTACAGAAACATAATACAAGTAAGGGTACAGAAACATAATACAAGTAAGGGTACAGAAAAGTAATACAAGTAAGGGTACAGAAACATAATACAAGTAAGGGTACAGAAATATAATACAAGTAAGGGTGCAAAAACATAATACAAGTAAGGGTGCAAAAACATAATACAAGTAACGTTAAAGAAACATAATACAAGTAAGGGTACAGAAACATAATACAAGTAAGGGTACAGAAACATAATACAAGTAAGGGTACAGAAACATAATACAAGTAAGGGTACAGAAACATAATACAAGTAAGGGTACAGAAACATAATACAAGTAAGGGTACAGAAATATAATACAAGTAAGGGTACAGAAACATGAGTTGAGTTGAGTTGAGTTAAGAACCAACATCACTGCGCTCAGGACATTCCCATACGTGCTCAGTCCCCTCGCTCAACAACCAACAAAGAGTCATACTACTAATCGTTCCCACCGCTTTCTGATTAAAAGTTCTCCTGGTCTTCCCTCTAAATTTTGAGATTCTTCCAGAACCCCTGCCGATCCCCCGCAATCTTATTCTTTCCACACATATGGGTTCTCAATCTGTTTCTCCGCCTTCTCCACCTGGTCCCATCCATAGGCAATATACCACCAAGAGGTGCATTCCCTGTGTCGTGGATTACCTTTAGTGTCGTCCCTGGAGTGAGGGGAATCAACACCCACATTATATTTTAACCCCCTATCATTATCCTGGAGAATCCACTAGATTCCGTCCACCACACTCCCTCAGTTTATGGACACCTCTTTCTCTCTCTCTCTCTCTCTCTCTCTCTCTCTCTCTCTCTCTCTCTCTCTCTCTCTCTCTCTCTCTCTCTCTCTCTCTCTATCATCACTGGATCATGCCCCCTCTCATTCTTCCCCAACACAACATACTCACCCACTCTAGCTTCTGAAAATTAATAACAATTAATTTATTAAAAGAAAAAGTGTAATGTATGTGAGAAGTATACGCGAAGAATGTGTGTCGTATACTATAATGTGTGTAGAATCGGACCAGCAGATTAGTAGCCAAGTCAGATCATCCTAGCAAGGTTACACCACAGCACGTTAGCTCAGCACATAAAGACCTCACCGAGCGATGTGTCTCTCCTGCCAGTCGCTGACTTTCTCTGGTAGCTACTTGGTAATCCATGTACATTATCATCCGAAATAGATACAGTCTATAGTTTAACACTGATCATGGATCGGTTACACACTGCATACTATAAGTCCCTATAGATCTTAAATGTACCAATCCCTGTACTGTGAAAATAGGTATCAATGTTATTGGTAACACACTTGATTCTATCTATTGTCTAGATTATCACAAACACAATGTCCCTTGTAATATTCCACTGGAATCTACAACTCCATGTGAATGCTACGTTTAGTGTTCATTTGATATGTGGTGTAAAAACGAACATCACCCATCCTAGGTGAACCCTATCACACAGGAATCGTTCATATGGTTTTGCTCCACTGAGCCATGTACTGGTGGACCCTCCTGATTATGGGCCCAGCATAAACACTATTGTATAAACTTTCTTCTCTGAAGTTATTCATCTTATTAAAACATTGATTGTTCATCTTGTGTTCTTCCTACCCGGAGTAGAACTTCATCAAAACCAGTGTAGAGCTTCCTCGTAACTGGCGGGGAACCTGTTAGAGAAATAACACACCTGGTGAGAGCACTAGTCACTGACCTTACTAGCTGAGTGTAGGCCTACGGCCTCGCTCAGATATTTATCAGCGAACTAAACTCTGTCATGGAGCAGAGGAGCTTATCACCTTGGTCCGAATTAGAATAAGACAAGGAAAAACCAATAGACAGAGTGCAGAACCCCAGTAGGCACCCCACTGGAAGATCCCACCATTGGACATTTCCCCTATCTCCCAACCCATCCTCAATCTCTCCAAATATCACCCCACTACAGTATTCTCACTAGCAGAGCTAATTATCACCTCACTACCCTATTCTCAACTAGCAGAGTCAATTACCATATCAACCTAGCTAGTTTTTACAATGCAGCTGCCTACAGTCGCCGACACTCTTTTACTGCTAAACACAACGCAACACACTACGTTGAAGTCCTAAACTCTAACTATCACCAGTCTATTCTACATTAATTACACCTAAATACAATCTATGGAGTACCTTATGTAACACTGCTTTACTCCTGAATCACATCTACATTTTGCCATGACAGGCACGTGTATATTAAATTTAATTAATCCCGAACACGGTAGATGTTTTCCAAATTCATACAGAGCTAGCGAAACACCGTCCGTCTATTTCTCACAATCTGTGACCTCTGAAGCGACGAGAGCCATTCCACACGAAACATTTCACTCTCCAACTTGCTAAGCATATTATTTGAATCCGTAATGAACACAACGTGTGTTGCGGTAGTCTCCTCTAGCCACCGGAATTCAACTGTTACTGCCTCCACCTCCATTCTCACGCTGGAGGTCGTAGTCTCATATGCCAGGCTCTCCTTTTTCAAGACTCGCCCATTAGCCTTTGCAATAAAGCCCCAGCCACTACGTATGTTTCTCACCACTGACCCATCGGTGTAGATGAATATGTCACCTTGATGCGTGCTGCTCTGGATTAGCTGTTGCACTTCAAACTCAGTGCGGCCCGCTGCCCATTCTCTGCTCTCACGACCCAGTGTTATTATTACATTGTGCCAGTCCGTCATGTCTTCAACCCACTCTCTTTCCCGATTGGTGGTCTCTAGATGACACACCTGACTTATAGAAAGTTCTGCCTGTGCCATCCAGGATCTGCCTCGCCTAAGTCTATGACCCTTTACCATATCCATTGCTGCATGCAGCGGGTGATCCCTGTCTGCGGCAGCTCTCAGGTACCATTTGGCCTGAAGAACCCTTTGTCTATCCGTCATTGTAGATAGCGCCAGGATAAGCCTCATGCAGATAATTGGTCTGTCATTTGTGCACCCCAGTATTAACTGCATGGCAGCATTCTGTATGCGCTCCAACCTTTCAAGCTGGCTTTTTGATACTGTCAACAGCCCCAAACCATACTCAATGACAGAAATTATTAACTGCTGAAAGAGCCTGTACAACATCCTCTGATCTACCCCGGTAGCTGCCATAGCCCTCAATGCATTAAGTCCCCTATCCGCCTTCAATACCAAATCCTCCACATGATCCTTAAAAGACAAACACCTGTCAAAGGTGATACCCAAGTACTTCAGTTTACTCTTTCGACTAAGAGGACATCCATTCAACATAATACCTGGGACGTCTGCCTTGACGATCCGGTTATCCAGGGAGTACCACACAACCGATGCCTTGTCTGGGTTTAAAATGGCCCCTGCGTCCCTGCACCACTCCGTCACCTTGTTTACCGCCACCTGTACGTCTTTCGCCAAACTGGCTCTGTTTCTGCCATGTCTATACACAAGCACATCATCTGCAAATATCAAGATTCTACCCACACCTGGTGTCTCAATAGCTGCGATTTTGCTGGTGTAGACACTAAAGAGCACCGGGGACAAGGCAGATCCCTGCGGCAACCCAGGTGTAATAGTACAGGGGCCAGAAGTCCAGGTACCCATGCGCAGTGCAACCTTACGCTCATAAAGGACTGCCGCAACCCATCTAACAAGGCAAGGGCATACCTCCATGTCAAACAGTGTGTGTATTAACCGATCATACCTAACCCTGTTATACGCATCCTCCAGGTCAAGAGCTACCGCTACAGTTTCCTGTTTATCCTGGAAGCCCTCGTAGACATCACATGCAAGAGTTGCAGCATTGGCCCATGTGTCCTTTCCAGGCCGGTAGCTCCCGAGCCCTTGGGGAAGCAGATTCCGACTTTCCAAATGTTGCTGGAGCCTGCGTGCTACTATCTTTTCTAGGAACTTTGCTATACGTGTTTTGCATGGTTATGATTTGGTATCCATTAAGTCTGGAGTGGTCCTTACCTGGCTTTGGGAGTGAGACCAGGTAGCTATGCAGCCAATCGTGGGGTATTCCGCCGTATTGATGCTTAGGTTGAAACAAAGGACCATCTCCTCCAAGTCCCCATCATTTATGTTCCTCATATGGGAGTATCTCACCCCATCTGGACCTGGCGCTGTGTCTTTAGCCCGCTTCAGTACTCGTCTAATGTCCTCCACTTTAATCTCACAGTCCTCCTTCCTAGTGACCCGTGACAGGGCTTCTCTGACGTTATCTCTAATAGCCCTATCTTGCTGATCCGTCTGTTTTAAAAATTGCACAAATAAAGCCTCCCCTTTGTCCTTGTCAGTCGTCATAGGTCGGTTGTTATCATCATAAACGTTACCATGTGTACCAGGCATCACCTGTCTCTTCATCTGCCGGTGCAGCCTCCAGAATTTTCCCAATGTCACATCTCCACCGACTTCATTAATAAACTTTTATCACTTAATCCTCTTTGCCTCTTCTGCCTGGAGTTTGAAATCCTGCACCTTTATTTTGTTATACCTTTCAGCCTCTTCCAATTCTGTGTCAACTGAATTGTTTGCTCTCCGCACCCTCTGCCAATTCCTTATGGCCGCCCTCTTTTCCCTCCATGAATTCTCGACCTCTGATGTCCACCATGATGGTTGAGTAAAGACTCTTCTTGTTGGTTTAGATCTTCCCTGTGATCTTAGGCGCCCCAAGAGCGAAGAGTGATCGCAATCATAACTGAATGCCCTGCGAGCTCTTATAGCCCTAACTGTGCTGGACTTAGGTATCAGCACAGAACAGGGGAGGTGGTCACTTCCATTGTCTCCAAGGACGCTCCATTTTATATCTGATGCCGCCTCTTGGGATACAAGCGCCAGGTCGATGGCCGTGTCAGGGTGTCAGGGTCTTAAACTTGGCTCGCTAACCTAACACATGTGAGACAGTACAAGTACAACGTGATTTGACGTAAGACTCAACGACACACCGTTCAATGGATTTATTCACAGATCAAATACATTACGATGATCACAACAATATATACTTGATACTTCAATACACTTACATCCACAATACAGCTCACAAGTCTAACTCTCAAGATGTCCAGACACTCGACTTTCAGCACAGAAAACCACACAACGCCTTTCTCTCATCATGCGTCCGTCCAAGTCCGTGTCCCAGAGCTGTCTGCCGCTAGTTCGCAACTTGCCTCCCACCTGAGGTGGCTTCACGAGGCATGCGTGCGTCTTGCGTCGTCCTTGCCTGACCGCTGGTCGCTCGTCAGCCAGCAATCTTGCAGGCAGGTAACTACCACTCGCCTGGCGGCGTAACGAAGTTGCTGCATCCCTGCTGGGAGCTAAGTCGCCTGGCGGGCGTAACGATGTCACTGCATCACTGAACCCTTTCTGGACTCTGACACGCTCCCCCGGCAAATTCATGAAAGATGTCATCTTTCATGTATAATATATGTACACACTGGGTTAATATTCTAACCTTGTCAGAGTCTACCCTTCTGTTGTTATATACATTGGTATCAACATACAAATACATACACATATGCCATAGAAATATATAAGAAATGGAAGTTGCATTCAACGACATGTGGTGTTCAACCTTTAACACATGTCAGGTTTCATCCTCTCGATGGCTGATTACCTCAATTGCATTAATGACCCAGTCAGATCGGTAGTACCAGCTTCACGCATCTACCTCGCAGCTTCCAAAAAAAAAACGTAATAATATGGTTCTTGAAACAAAAACCATCTAGCTAGACCGAAATACGGCTTTATATAAGTCGTATGAAACGCTCAAACCCTGACCTTATTTGGCCAGTAGCTCTTGTGTTGGTCTGCAATGTCGGTAACACTCTGCCATGCCCAGTAGATGGCTACCTGTTGTGTCAACAATCTGGCAGCAACATGGCTATTTATACGCAACACATTACTGAATACATTTCAAATTATGGCCTTTTGTGTAATGCTGTAATAACAAATAAATGAAAGGGGAATAATTTACACATTAATGAAATACAATAATTTACAATAATTATCCTATTTCTTAGCGTCATCGCTTGACGTTTCTTCATATTAACGAGAAAAAGTCGGTAATATGAATACATTAATCAAGATATGATTCTAAGATTACACTACATAAATATATAAACACACAATTCGTGTATTTAACTTTGTTGATTCCTAAAGATTTTAGAATCGTCATAGATTTTTAAACTTTTATTTGTCGTCTGCTAATTTTGCTCTAAATTTCTAACTAATCCGGAAGCACACACGAACACTAAAAAAAGCTGATGTTGAAGCTTGCAGAACACACTTGTTCCGGTCTGATGTAGTTACGGAAAGTACAATGTTCTCACAGTTCATGTGTTGGATGTTTCACTACAAAACCTTCTGGATTACGATTGACTGTTCATGTGTTGGATGTTTCACTACCGAACATTATGGATTTCGGTTCACTGCAATGGTGTAGCTGTCAATGTTTAGTTCACACGTTCACACACGTCTTTAAAATATCCCTGGAATGTTCCACACGCAGATGTCACTGTCAAATTGGATAGTTCGCTTACGGTAAGTTTTTGAGCGAATGTGACACTGTTCTTGTTCTTGGTATATACAATTAATAAAGTTCGCTTTCTACCACACACTACACAATTATACACGACAATCACTACATGAATTAGTAAAATAAGAACACTATATATATTGGGAGTAATCCCTATCACAATATTGTAGACATTACACAGCTTTTTGTGAATGGAAAAAAATATTCACTTATAAATGGCTGTGTCGGTCTGAGTGTATTTGTACACACTGCACTCAGACATTGGTGCTTACTGGGTCGGTCGGACAACGGGACAAAAGATCGGCAATTGAATTGGTTCTGCCTGGGATATGTCGAACCTCAAAGCTATAATCTTGAAGTTTAAGAGACCAGCGCGCTACCATATGGTTTGAAGGTACACCTGAATTTATAAATCGTAACGGGCTGCTGTCAGATTCCACGATGAAATGGCGTCCTAGAAGAAATCTGGACAATTTTGTTATACCCACCACTAAAGCTAGGGCTTCCAATTGAGGTATAGACCACGCCCGTTCTCGGGGTTTTAGTTTCCTGGATACGAAGTACACGGGATGGAGGATGTTATTGTACTCTTGTAACAAGACTGCTCCAATCGCCACGGAGCTAGCATCTGTACGCAATCTGAAAGGTAAATGGAGATTGGACAATTTCAGGATGAGCTTATTTAAATTGTTATCAGAAAAACATGCTAGTACTTTATGGAATGCAATTTGTAGGCATTCATTGTTTACAATTTTCTCTGGTTTATCTTTTGTTAGTAAATTAGTAAACACTTCGGTCAGTTCGGAAAAATCAGGAATGAACTGCCGGTAATAGTTTATCAGTCCCAACAAACTTCTGACTTGTTTTTTTTTTTGTAGTCGGAAGTGAGAGTTTTAGTATCTTGGACACAATGTTATCGTTTGTCGTGACAAAGCCGTTGGATATTTTGTACCCCAAGAAAGATATTTCCTGGTAGGCTATGTCTACTTTCGCAGGCTTTACTGTCAGTCCGTGCTGTCTAATACGTTCAAATGTCTGTTCTAACGTCTTAATGTGCTCTGTCATTGTCTCTGTGTGAACACAGATGTCGTCGATATAGCAGATTATGTTAGGAATATCTACTAGAAGAAGTCGTGTCATACGTACGAATGTGGCTGGGGCATTGACAAGCCCAAATGGAAGTTTGCACCATTCGTACAGTCCCCAAGGTGTGGCAAATGCTGTCAGATGTCTGCTCTGTTCGTCTACTGCTATTTGCCAATATCCTTTCGTCATATCTATCTTCGTAAAGAACCTAGCGTCTGTCAGTTCTGTCAGAAGATCGTCAGAGTTAGCCATTGGCTCAAGATCTAGAACAGTTATTTTATTGAGCTTTCGATAGTCGATACACAGTCTTATTGTATTGTCCTTTTTTCGTACTATGACCATTGGAGATGAGAAGTCTGATTGGGATCGTCTTATGATGTTGTTTTTCTCTAAATTGATGATCTCCTGATGTAAATGTTCTTTGTAATGTAATGGAATGGTGTATGGTCTGCATCTTATGGGTGTGTTTGATGTGAGTGTGATATGATGCTGTACTAATTATGTTTGTCCTGGGTTGTTGGAAAAGATGGTGTTGTACTGTTGTATAAGCTGTTTGCAACTGTTTGTCTCTGCTTGAGTTAACTTTGGGTTGATTTTGATCTCCTTCAAGCAGTTTGTCATGTCTAATGCAGGTGTTGGAATCTCGTCACTAGCATCGTCGTCTTCATGATC
Source organism: Cepaea hortensis (assembly GCA_963921405.1). NCBI lineage: Eukaryota > Metazoa > Mollusca > Gastropoda > Stylommatophora > Helicidae > Cepaea > Cepaea hortensis. The sequence continues at coordinate 71,882,140 of OY992878.1, forward strand.
TATTATCACTGTACAAGCTGTCGTATCGTCTTGTTCGTTGTCTCTGTTGTGGTATGGTCTTAGCATATTTATGTGAAATATTTTGTGTTTGTCTTTTATTTGGATTTCGTAATCTACAGGTGAAATCTGTCTCGTCACTTTAAAAGGTCCCTGCCAAGAATCAGTCAATAAGTGTCTGTCACTAGGTAGTAGAAGAAGAACGTCCTGTCCAGGTGTCAACGTTATTGTCCTGTTACCTTTGTCAGCATACTGTCTATAAGTAGCACCAGATAATTTTAGTGCATTCTTTGCAATAATACACGATTTGATGATTCTTTCACGCAATGATGTAACATATACGTATGATGATATGGGTTTAAGTACTGGAGTAGAGTCAGTTAACATTTGGTGATAAATAGTTAATGGGCCTCGTGGTTTGGCACCATAGATAAGTTCAAAAGGAGAGAAACCGGTACTAGAATGTGGTACCTCGCGATAAGCAAAAAGAATAGCTGGTAGATAGACATCCCAGTTATTGGGGTGCTCTTGCGTTACTTTTGCAAGCATGTGCTTTAGATCCCCGTTAAATTTTTCTATTACTCCACTAGAGTGAGGATGGTACGGGGAATTGAAACATTGCTTCACTCCCAGCATTTTGGTGAAAGCTTGGGTAGGTGCGGCAATAAACTGAGTGCCCCTATCAGATTGAATAGTATCTGGAAAACCTATCCGAGAAAATATATGGAAGAAAACTTCCATTATATCATTGGCAGTAATGTTCTTTAGCGGAATAGCTTCTGGCCAGCGACTACATTGATCAATAACAGTTAGAATATATTTATTCCCTCTAGTTGTTGTATGATTAAGAGGGCCCACTATGTCGACAGATAGTTTTTCAAAAGGTCGACTGGCTAAGTAAGTAACTTGTAACTTTGCCTGTGGGTGTTTACCTTTTTTTACCAGTTTCTGGCAGGTGTCACAACTTCTGCAATATTCTTTAATGTCATTGCAAAATTTGGGCCAATGAAACTGTGTCAGTAACCTTGATCTGGTCTTAACGTATGCCATATGCCCTGCAAGAGGTATATCGTGGGCAAGATGTAAGCTTGCTTGCGATAATTAGTTGGCAAAACAGTTTGCTCTGTTGTATTGTCACCTCTGGTATAATACCTGGTGAGTATATCATTTTTCACAGCAAAATACCATTTTGCATTCTTGGTTACCTTTGGCTTTTGGCCGATCAGATTAAAGTATTTTGACAATGAAGGATCAGCTTTTTGAGCTGTTACAAACGTTTCCTTCATGGTGTTAGTAGGTAGTGATATTGGGCTAAGCATTTGTATAGCCTCAGTTTGATTACTTTCATCTTGCACTCTAGCAGTAGATCTAGTTACTGCGTTCACACATTCAATGATATCAGATGGTGATGGAACAATGTTATCAATGATGTCATGAGATGTTAGTGCTACATTAGCTACCATACATTCAATAGGTGGTGTGACATTCTCAATGATGACATTTGATGGTGATGTTATGTTATCATCAATACACAGAGATGTTATGTCATGAGGTTTATCATTCACCTCTAGTAAATTTCCAATAATTACATCACACACTGGGTTTGTTAATGCAGCGCACTTTACTTTCCCAGTGAGGAAAGGTGTTTCAATATATGCCATGCTAGTGGGTATTTCTCAATATTGCCTCAGAATGTTCTGCATGTTACGTGCCTGCCTGTATAGTCTGTAGGCATTATGAACGTTCTCTTCAGACCAATGAGTGAACTGCCCGTGTCACGAAGGACTGTAGCAGACTTGCCATTCACATATCCGTGATGGGCGATTATCTTGCCTTTTGAATCTACTACCAAATTAGCTTCTTCATTGGCAATAGGGATGGCGTGACCGCATGTTAAAATACCATCTTCATAAAAGGTGTTACAAACAGAACATTTATTTGCGCTAAACATGTCAAAAGCCTGTGCTGAGTTCACAGGATGTTTCTCTGGCTGTTCTTCACCTGACGCCGAACTGTCAAACAAGGCGGCATTTGCTTTGTTGGTCATTTGCCTACCTTTACAATCTTTCCGATGGTGTCCGAACGCCTTACAGAGGAAACATTTACGCAAACTTCTGAAGGATTTACGCTCCTTATCTTGTCTGTTTACCATGTTTAGTAGGTAAGTATGGTATCCTGGGTGCTTATCGCACATTTCATTCTGATGCTGTGAAAATTTACAATAAGAACAGTGATTAAACTTCTCAGAGGTAGGCCTATGAGGTTTCTGCCTACTATAGGGTTTGTCATAGTTAGCCGCTGCTACAAAATTTATGTCAGTAGCTTCACTGGCAAAACAATGTTTGTTGGCTGTGTAATACGCCGAACCACGTCTTTCAATCTCCTCCACACTAGTGCATTCATTCTCTTGCAAAAATTTTGAAAATACTGATGGAATGGATGAAATGATTTTATCTCTAATGATCAGATCTTCTAGTCTCTGATAATTTTTGTCAATTTTAGCTGCTGAAGTCCATTTGGTAAATATATCTCGGACTAAGCAGAGGTAATCAGAGAACGTTTGAGTCGGTTTTGGGCTCAACTTACTGAATTGTTCTCTGTAACCTGCCTCATCTAACATAAAATGTGCCATAATCTTAGATTTCAGATAATGGTAATCTTTTCTGAGGTCTTTGGGGATGGTTTCAATGACTTTAAGAGGTTCCCCTGATAAACTCCTCATATAAACAATATTCCATTCAGACAGTGGAACCTGGTAATGTTCCATTAAAGTTTCAAAATTTTGGGTAAAGGCTGCGATGCAGTCACCCGAGGTATAATTACGTACAATACCTTGATATTTCTTGTACTGGTTTTCTTTCTCCAGTCTCTCAGATTTCTTAGACTCTTTGTTAATGGCAGTCTCAGTGTCAAGTTGTTTCATCTTCAACTGTAACTCCAGTTCTTCTCTCTTACTCTGAGCTGCAATTTCTGCCTTCTTTAATTCTGTTTCTCGTTCCATTTCTGCTTTCTTAAGTTCACTATCTAATTCAGCTTGTTTTGTCTTTGCAGCCATTTCTAATTCGGCTTGCTTTGTCTTTGCAGCCAGTTCTATCTCTGCTTGTTTTAAAGCTGTTTCTGCCTCTACTTGCTTGGCAGCCATCTCTGCCTGCTTTAATGTTCTTTCAGCCGCTCTTTCATCGCGTTCATTAGCTTTCTCCTGTACTAGTAGGTATTCAGAGTATTTCTTCTCACTCCAATTTGTTAATTCATCACCTGTCAACTGTAATTTTATCCCCATATCGATGAAATCAAATAATGAAGACATGATGAAGAATGTCAATGAAATACCAGCCACACAAAATATGTTGTAAGTGGTTAGTAATCAACAATTTACAATTGATTTCTATTGACAATATGTGCCTAAAATTGCATCCTTAAAGTATATGAAAAGAAAAATATACTCAAGTGCCCCGGATGCGATGAAGAACGGTTGGAAATCGGGCTAGGAACTGTAGGGTCGCTACTTCGAAAACACAAATGACCTCTACGGCAAGGTTTCGGATGGTTCGGAAAACCTGCTTTGTTTTTGGAGGAAAATAAATTAGCGTCTATTTGTTGGTGTGTGCCTGCTTGTCACTAAGTGTTGATTAGGTTTGTATGGCGTTGAGTGTAGTTGTAGGTCGTAAGTTTGTCCGTCAACAATTTTTTTTTCAATGCAAGTTACTTTCTTTTCAAAACTTTCTGCGTTCCACAAACTCAATACACAAAGACAATCTACATGTATCTCAACACTCTACAACATTGATGACACATCACTTACATCAAGATGACATTCAGTAAGGACATAGACATCAAGTTTACAAGATGGCGACAAGGTCACAATGGCGACAAGATCACAATGTCGACAAGGTCAAAACGGTGACAAGTTTCACAAATCACAAATGTTTTACACGCTTACAAGATCAAACAATATGTATGCACTGTACGTTTACAAATAGTCTTACACATGTTTAAACAATGTAGTAAATTATCAAAATGAGCCTTCCACGATCACATTTACATGTACTATAAAGTTTGACAAAAATTCTAAGTTCACAAACTCTAGTTTTAAATCGTAAATCACATAAACACGTTCATTTCAAAGCCGGACGAGTGCCACCACGTCCACACATGTCAGGGTCTTAAACTTGGCTCGCTAACCTAACACATGTGAGACAGTACAAGTACAACGTGATTTGACGTAAGACTCAACGACACACCGTTCAATGGATTTATTCACAGATCAAATACATTACGATGATCACAACAATATATACTTGATACTTCAATACACTTACATCCACAATACAGCTCACAAGTCTAACTCTCAAGATGTCCAGACACTCGACTTTCAGCACAGAAAACCACACAACGCCTTTCTCTCATCATGCGTCCGTCCAAGTCCGTGTCCCAGAGCTGTCTGCCGCTAGTTCGCAACTTGCCTCCCACCTGAGGTGGCTTCACGAGGCATGCGTGCGTCTTGCGTCGTCCTTGCCTGACCGCTGGTCGCTCGTCAGCCAGCAATCTTGCAGGCAGGTAACTACCACTCGCCTGGCGGCGTAACGAAGTTGCTGCATCCCTGCTGGGAGCTAAGTCGCCTGGTGGGCGTAACGATGTCACTGCATCACTGTACCCTTTCTGGACTCTGACACAGGGTCCCCCGGTCTTATTGCTAGCCTAGTGGGTTTACCGTCATTTAGACAGACAACATCCATCTCAAGCAAGGCCTCAGCAAGAGCAATACCCTGTCTGTTCTCTCCCGACCTGTCCCATTCCTTGGCAAGGGCGTTGAAGTCACCACATATCAGATACCTGGTATCTGGAGTGTCCACTGAACCTTTCAACCAGTCCCAACTCTCTCTCTCTCTCTCTCTCTCTCTCTCTCTCTCTCTCTCTCTCTCTCTCTCTCTCTCTCTCTCTCTCTCTCTCTCTCTCTCTCTGCTTATGCAAGATTCACCACTTACATATACATTTATCAGGTTCCAGCTGTATCGGCCGATTTGTATCCGCATTGCCTGCACCTCTTTACTCTCCTGACCCCACCCACTCATATCCAGTATTGAATGCTGTAAACCGTCCTTGACCACCAGAGCCTACCCATGTCTTCCCTGCCCAGTTGGGTGTAGCCAGGGCACTTAAAAGAGTTCGTATTCAGTTCGTGTAACATCAGGACATCGAAATCGTAGACCTGTTTCTCCAGTATTGGTCCTCTTTGCTTTGCACTGCGGCAATTCCAATACCCAACCCGTACATTTTTTGAGTCCCAAACGATCCGTTTACCTTCTACCCCTTCTGGCTCCAGCCCTCTTCTTCCTTTTCCTTCTCCCCTCTCCCCTACCTCTTCTTCTCCGCTTTATTCTCTCCCCGCTGGCTGTTGTCAAAGGTATCGAGCACAAAGCACGTACTCCGTTGCTTCGGCAATAATTCTTTGTATTATTCATAGTAGGTTAGATATGACGGCAGGATATAATCGGTCGCCCTAGTAGAGCCTGCCTGCTAGGGAAGGGGCAGGGGATGTCCCTTAGGAGTCCATACGCCTGCCGCCGCCCCGCCCGCATACCAGACGTTCCACGTTCACGACCAGCTCACCCGTGGCCATTCAGTCCTCAGCACGTAGGTCCACCTTAAACTTAGGGGTTTATAATCAGAGTTTTCCATCTCCTAGATTGGCCGCTGTAATAGCTAACGGCCCAATCTACCCGGGGGTAAAAGTTTCCAGCGCCTCCTTCCTAATAGCTATAGGGTTGGGATTCATATTCATTTTCACATGAAATATGTTTCTCATGTTTACAGACAGAAATCTCAGATGGGCACCTGACAAACACTCTGATTGACAGAAGGGGCGGGTAGATAGATATACGGACAAGTAACTAATATCAGTAAAATGTTATCGCAAGTAAACGTTGCTGGAACGTCTCATGAAATATAAAAGGAACTGTTGACACTTGAAGTTCCAGTAGGAATTCTAAGATTAGTGTGTCTGTTTTGTCAACATAAGAGATTTACACCAATTTTGTACAGGTACGAGGGTTCTCACGACACAAAGCACATGTCGGCGTTGGTAGTCTCTTCTCTCAGCCTGACGATATGTTTCTGCTCCCTTCCTGCTACAGAGAGACAAGGATACGTTTGCATTGAGACCTGGCTTGGCCCGTGGTTCAACATCCAGTACCAGTATGCCGGATGTTTCATGGTTGTAGCAATGACCGGTTTGATATTGCACTTAGATATCACCAGCATCGTCCAGTTGTTTGGGGTTAAAAAGGTATTCACACAAGAAGGCTCAAAGATCACTCGACGTGCTTTAGACGATCTTAACAAGGTCATCATTTACGCCATTATTATCACTCTGTGCGCACTGCAGTCATTACCTGCAATGTTTGTGGTCAAAAGCAAAATCGCGGTGTTATTTGTCAGAATACTTCTATACGTGGGCCCAATTGTGGTCATTCTCCTTTATCTGTGCCATCATTTTCAGTTTGGGCGCTCCGTGGTCACAACCCACGACATGGATGATTTTGCTAAACTGGGAGAGTAAGCCGGTGACACCACATCCGACAAATTAGCCAGCATCATTGGCGATGAAGAAGGGGGCGACTTATAATCACATTCATGGCACAGTCCGTCACACATAAACACCAGGATAATTGGCCAAATACGATCTCATCTCAAAGACATAGTACAAGCTCTGTGTATTGCCAACGTCTGAAGCTTCAGAATGAGATCTGACACTGTCCACACAAGCAGAGATAACATCACTTAAAAGCATCGTGGGGATGCCAATAAATCGGTGGTCAACAATGTCCACCTCAATTGACATTGACTCAGAGAGACGGAAACCTCCTTCATGTAGTTGTCCATGGCGTCAACGTGTCAGTTGAGGTGGACACTGATGACAACCTATTTATTGGCATCAATCAGTTCAGACATCTTCCTGAATGCACAAGACCCGGGAAGGTTAAACCGGTCAACAAATGCCAGCTATTATGTTGCATGAACTTTACAGAGGGTGTATACAAATCTTGGACTGGCAATATTTCCAAACACTGCACAGTCATTAAAACTACACCCTATAGTGGTAGTAGTAGTAGTAGTAGTAGTAGTAGTAGTAGTAGTAGTAGTAGTAGTAGTAGTAGTAGTAGTAGTAGTAGTAGTAGTAGTAGTAGTAGTAGTAGTAGTAGTAGTAGTAGTAGTAGTATTTGTCATAGTAGTAGTAGTATTGGAGGTAGTAGTGGTGGAGGTAGTAGTAGCACTAGTAGTAGTTGTAGTAGTAGTAGTTGTAGTAGTACTAGTAGTAGTTGTAGTAGTAGTAGTTGTAGTAGTAGTAGTTGTAGTAGTAGTGGAGGTAAAATTTATTGTTGCTGCTGCTGTTTTCTTTTTTTTCTTTTTTTGGAGGAGAAGGATAATAGGAAGGTGATAAGAAAAAGAAAACAGATGATGATGAGGGGGAGGAAGAGGAGGAGGAGGAGGAGGAACAGAAGTAACAGAAACGGTAGTCGTAGTAGTATAGTAGTAGTAGTAGTAGTAGTAGTAGTAGTAGTAGTAGTAGTAGTAGTAGTAGTAGTAGTAGTAGTAGTAGTAGTAGTAGTAGTAGTAGTAGTAGTAGTAGTAGTAGAAGTAGTAGTAGTATAGTAGTAGTAGTAGTAGTAGTAGTAGTAGTAGTAGTAGTAGTAGTAGTAGTAGTAGTAGTAGTAGTAGTAGTAGTAGTTGTTGTTGTATAGTAGTAGTAGTAGTAGTAGTAGTAGTAGTAGTAGTAGTAGTAGTAGTAGTAGTAGTAGTAGTAGTAGTAATAGTAGTAGTAGTAGTAGTAGTAGTAGTAGTAGTAGTAGTAGTAGTAGTAGTAGTAGTAGTAGTAGTAGTAGTAGTAATAGTAGTAGTAGTAGGAGCAGCAGCAGCAGCTGTAGCAGCTGAACAAGAAGAAGGGGAAGAAGGTGATGAGGAGGACGAGAAGGATGAGTTGTAGGAGGTGAGCTAACATATCACACCCGGATGGCAGTATGAAATACTGAATAGCTGGTGTTGGCTGCATTTCAGCAAATGTAAAAGTATGTGATGCAACAAGTCATCATCATTGACTATGAGAAAGAGTGTGTTGAATGTTGTACATCACCTGTTTTATTGTATCGAGCAGTGAATAAAATATGCGAACGAACACAATAGGAAACACTTGGAAGCAATAGAGGTGCGATTTATGAGGCGCACTTTGCGAATCCCTAGGACATCCATAGTAACTAATAGCAAGTTTTTTTTTAACAGACCAGCGAATTTGAACGTTATTAATTAATATAAGAAAGATATTAACATAATTCTTTGGTCGTGTAATGAGAAGGGAGGCAGGATCCTCGCCGGTAATACGGAATTCGTGCACTGAGCTGAGATTCCCCGGACCCAGGCTTGAGTTAGGAGTAGAACGGAGCACTTAAGGGTTACACCCGTGTGCCGTGATGTTGATCCGTCGACTAAACTATAAAAAAAACCGAGAGTCATTGGTCAATGTCACAATGCTGCTGACAGATAGAAGTGGCTGTGATTATGTCCAGGGGTATGTCTGTATGAGTACTCTGCGGGAATACTTAGGAACAGCTATTAGGCACTTAAGAACACTGGTTTGCACACACAACTTCTTTAATGATAGATGAACATGGTGACAGGTACACCATTATTCCAGGAAGTTTCACTGAACATTACACATCATCATTAGGCATTACTCCGGACTATAACACTGCCTTTAACAGGCCTTTTAAAATTAACTTGTCGCGCCGGACTCCTCTCGTGTTCGAACGTCACCAACGGAGTCTATTTTTTATGGGGGACATGTTTTCCTCGAAATTTCCCACAATGAATGCCAGGGCGAGCGTTTCCTAACCTCCCCACAATTTCAAAATTATCCAATTCTCCCAGACTCATCAGTGTCTCCTCTTTTTATCCGTGTCCTCGGGACCACCCATGAAACCCTATTTCACCCTTGAACCCAATTACCAGTTCCCACCAACATACCATTTTGGGATTTCCTTTTGTCTATCCGTCTACCAGCCTGTTTTACCTTCCCACTGGTGATTCTAATCATGACTCGGGCGTGCTTCTACAATACCATTGTCTTGGGGTTCCCCCGCTATCTGGATCTATTAATTAACCTTGGTGCCACCTCTGCCTTACACTCACCTCACACCTGCAACCTCGCATTGCTTGTTCCTCACGCATTATTACGGTCAATGCGTAGGAGTCTCTGTGGCGAAGTGGTCAAGCTGTTTGACTCGTGCTCCGAAGGTTGTGGGTTCGATTCCGGGCCGCACCCTTCGGTTTACGAGTTAAATATTTCGGAGACTCCTGTGGGTCGTCGTTAAAAGCTACGGAGTTCGTGCTTTGTGAGACGCTTTCCGTGCTGCGGAAAGAGACCGAGCCATATGGGATAAAACCTGGTGCGATGAAGTCGACCCTGTCGACTTTTAAGCGACTTTTTTTTTAATGCCGTGACTATGGAACGACCAGTGTGAGGAGACTCATGTGCAGAAAGAAAAATGATGCTGAACGGACTTGGGCAGACATGTAGAGGAATATAATAACCGCAATTGACCCGGGCAACACACATCATGCTCCTGAACCGATTGATTGCCATAGGATGCTTAATCGGCAACTTCCCGTTTCTGTCATGGGTTTATATGCATTAGTTTTCTGTATGCAACCCCCTTTAAGTTTATATATAACACAACATGTCTGCCACCATATTTACAACTTTTAAGTCATAACTGTGACACAACCCCTACTTCCCATTTTACGCCATCCATTTTAGTTTTGTCTAAACCTACTGTTTGTTTGGCAGTGAATCTGTTCACTCTGGCTAGCTGTGCACAACCTATGGATTTGTTTCGGCTCCATTAAATACAAACACGCGTCTCAACAGTTCAAAACACGTGTCCCCCGGTTTGAGAGCGTAGATCCTAACCGTTTAGCCACCCATTCCTCCCTGTTTACTCATTTCAAAATATGAAGGCAGCGGACGACACTCCACGATCAGTGACAAAAACCACCCACGAATACGCTCTCATTTACACCCATGCCACTCACCCCCTCCTGTCTCTAATGGTCTGGATTGTTCCAGAGAAAATGCTAACACCTCCAACTATTTCCGCGAGACAGAATTACACTTCTGGCAGCGCTTCGTTTTCACCCACACGATCCCAGCGATTACCCGGGGTGTGTAACAAGGCGACGATAGATAGTTTGATAGCTGGAATTAACGCCAGCAGCCTGCAGGCTGTAACCCAACTGACATCTCACCCGCTTCGGCCTGCGACAGCCTCGATATGTGATGCACATGAGAACCATCAGATTAACGTTTATAAGCTGTATTCATGTTGAGCTGTAGGCTGTCATAATCTGCCGTTGCTATGCGACGATGGTTTATAAACCTGCTGTGTTGTTTTAGACGTCCACAATTAATTGATAATTCTAAGCTAGGAAAGTTGTGCTATTTATACAACTTGTGGCAATGATATTTACTGTCTTATTTGGTTGTAGTCATTGAAACGAATTGCCAACTCTGTTTTTTTATTGCACTGTTAAGACGGGGCTAAAAGGCAAGTCACTCGACTTAATGTATTTGCATCCGGTATTTTTCCCAAATAGGTCGGTCTCTCCCGGCAAATCAGCCGTGGAAATATATATATATTTTTTTTTGGTTTTTGGAAGTAATATAATTGTTGAATTTGAGAATGAGAGGAAAACTCACTTAACTGACAGTAAACATTTGTGGGCGTATTATTTACATCGAAAGTATTGTCATCCACGCACATCATAGCGTTATTAATACAGTTTTCACGTGTGACGTTGTTCCGCCGAAAAAGACACTTTGATTCGTAACGTTGGGTTTTCTTTAGTGCTTGTTGATTACCCAGGAAAAGTGGAATGTCTGGAGTCGTTTATTCACACAGCTGTGGTTTGGTCGTTGGTAACGGATCACTTTCGTTGCATACAGATATCTTCATAAGTGTTTAGTTTTATATCATGGATCGCATACGGAAAGTCTCAGCACTGCGCAAGAAAACTGTAGCACAATTGATGTTCCTCGTGTGTGTATCCGAGAAGTCCAGAATCCGACCCACTAACTCAAGGTCCGGGGGGGGGGCGTGGGTGGGGGGGGGGGGGGGGAGTGGGATGGAACCATACCACAACGTTCTTAATTTTTCTTACATCCAGACAGTCCATCGCTTGGCTGTCGGCCCAATGATAATGTGTTCGAAACCATAATCGAGGAGAGATTTTTTTTTTTTTTGGTAAATTAACCTGGAGTTTGCTGTTGGCCCAATTTAAAAATGGGTACCAGGAATTACCCTGGGAAATAAAGGCGACCGGTGTGATACTGGCCCATCTAGTGCTGAAGGGTCTATAAGTACAGGTGTCGGGCACCATATGCCCACCGATGGGTCTATAAGTACAGGTGTCGGGCACCGAATGCCCACTGATGGGTCTATTAGTACAGGTGTCGGGCACCGTATGCCCACTGCGCCTTGATGCGCTTAAAAATACTTTGACTTTTTACCACATTGTCAGTCCTAGCAGTCTTATCTGAGGTGCCCCTACCAGAGGCTGACTTTGTCGCCTCGAAGTCCTCTCACATTGCAGCCAATACTCGCGGAATTCTTCACATAACATATGATTGCGATAGGTTGTGCATTGTAGTTTGTGGTGAGTTATTTAAGGGTAATATCCATCCATCCATCATGTGCCATACCGATTAACGTGTGCGGTCATATTCTGCCATCTCACTCGATCACCAAAGTCGTGGATCAGCTCCGTGTTCCTGCCTCGACAATGCCAAGTGGCCAAGCCATCCAGGTATTTACTTCTCGGTCTTCCCCTTGGCCTCTTCCCTTCGATCTTGCCAGTCGTCACCAAGTTCTCCAATTCATTTCTTCTCATAACATGCCCAAGACATTTTGACTGTCTACGTCTAATGACTAATCAGTTTACGATCTTCATTTGTTTCTTGAAGGACTTGTTCATTGGTTTTTCTGTTCATGGTATTCTTTGCATTTTCCTCAGAAACCACATTTCCACAGCCATCAGTTGTTTTTCAGCTTGATTGCTCATTGTCCACGCTTCATATCCATACAAAAGTATAGGTTCTATAAGCACAACACTCTTTTTCTCGTTTCATTTGATATCTTTTTATTCGCCAATATGTTTTTCATCTTACAAAAGACTACCTTCGCAATGGCAATTCTTGTTCATTTTATGCTGTGCCGAGATAACTGTATCGATTCACTTGCTTAAGAATATGTCCATTTACTCGTATATCACATTGTGGTATTTCTTTCTTCCCAGTAACGACCATAATCTGTGTCTTATTAATATTCAGTTCTAACCCTATTTGTTCACTGTGTGCAACAACCGCATCTACTAAATTGTGCAGGTCCTGTTCATTGTCTGCAATCAAGACTGTATCAGCTGCATATCTAATGTTATTGATGTATCGTCCCCCAATGTTGATTCATTCCATATCTTCTATATTTCTGAAAATATTTTCACTCTACAGGGAAAAAGGATCCTGAGACATTACACATCCCTGTCTCACACCTCTTTTAATAGGCTGATATTGACCTACATCGTTATCAATTCTGATGGCAGCTTGTTGTTTCCAATATATGTTTTTTTACAAGTCTAAGGTCTTTTCCAGCAATTTATGGATCTTCAAGCATCCTTATCATGTCGACATGCCTCACTTTATCGAAAGCCTTTGTGTAGTCAATAAAACAAAGATATAGATCTTTGTTTACTTCTATAGAACGTTCAATTACTGTTCTCAGTATATACACAGCATTTACTGTGCCCCTGCCTTCTACAAACCCACATTGTTCTTCTCCTATTTTGGGTTGTATTTTCTTCCTAACTCTTTGCATGATAATTCTCGGCAGAATCTTCGTGATGTGGCTCATTATACTAATTGTTCGATGTTGATCGCATTCCAAGGTTCAGCAGTCTGGTGACTTGGTCTATTCCATATTCTTCTGAGGCATTGATCATTTCTTTTGTGTCTAATATGTCAACGAGTAAATGAACTGGTCACAATTATTCACAGTGTAGTTAATACTGCATATTAGTGGTTTCTGGGATTACCTTTATGTTTTATTTATTATAGTAAGTCAATCTGTTGACCGAATCACCTGTTGTCTGAAGCACCTATTGACCAAAACACCAATGGACCTGTTATCAACTGTTATTTAAGCTTTAAAATGTGGATTGTATTTAGTGCCTGTAATAATCGAAGAACAAGTAACATAATGAATGTGATATTGACATAAAGCGATGGACCAAGCCAAAGAATTGTGACAAATTCAGAATTATGAGTTCCGGTTGAGGTTTACTACACATACAGGTAGGTAGACGAGATTTGTTCATGTACTACTTGTGGGTGTCCGGTACCTCATTGCCTAGCACCCTACCTACCTCCCCGGTTGTCATGTGTTTGAATTTTCGCCGCAGGGAGGATTTGGTTTTTAAATTACCTGGCCACATTTCACCTCAGCCCACGTCGGGCACCAGGACATGTTCCGGGAAGGAAAGGCTGCCACTTGATTGTGACATGATCACAAAACGAGTGCCTTTTGGTCTGTACAATACGGGACTAGCACCATATACCCAATACGCCTACAAGCGTGCACAGGTGCCTTTATCTTTGTACACAATGTTTCTTGACTACATATATTCGCAATATGCCTCAAGGTGCGGAGACAGATTCTCGTTATGTACACACATACACGCACACACACCCACGCGCAAACACATACACAGAGTTTTGTACCAATCTGATGTCTGCCTTACTTACGGAAGTGGAGGGAGGGGAATGGTAGCTGTCCAGTTGGCTTAAATATAGCACTGAACCCCCCCCCCCCTTCCACCCTTCTTCCCAATGACTATTTTTTGTTCTTGATCTCTCTCTCTCTCTCTCTCTCTCTCTCTCTCTCTCTCGCTCTCGCTCTCTCTCTTTCTCTCTCTCTTTTGTCTTGGTCTCTCCCTCATTCTCTGTTTATTCTCTGACTCCCTTGACCTCTCTCTCTCTCTCTTTTTCTTCTCTCTCTCTCTCTCTCTATCTCTCTCTCTATCTCTATCTCTCTCGCTCTCTCTCTGTCTTTCCATCTGTGCCGTCTGTCCTGGTCTCTCCCCCTCTCTTTCTCTCCATTTCTGTCTTCTGCCTTGGTCTCTCTCTCTCTCTCTCTATTCCCCCCTCCCCTCTCTCTCTATCTCTCTCTCTCTCTCTCTCTCTCTCTCTCTCTCTCTCTGTGTGTGTCTCTTCATATATATATATAATCATTCAGTGCCTTGCCGGCTGGCGTGCACAATTATGCCTCTCCACAAATTACAATCTACGACGTAATGGATCAGTTCGTGTGTTGAGTCCCTTCCGTGCCATGACACAAGACTGTCAATAATCTTCTCACGCTGTCTTCCTCAATCTCTCTTTCCACAAATCTTTCCGGTTGTCACAAAATATTCCAGTTTTTGTCTTCTCATAATGTGGCCAAAAATCCATGACTGTCTCTTTATGATGTTAGCGATAAGCTGTTTTTGCGACCCAACTTCCCTTAAAACGTCCAGATTGGTCATTTTGGCTGTCAAATAAATTTTCAGCATTCTTCTATAAAACCACATCTCCAAGGCTTCCATTGATTCCCCCCTTCCCCCCTCCCCCTGTTTACTAATTGTCCAGGATTCGCAGCCGTATGTTAAAACTTGTTCTATGTAGCGTGCAAGAACTTTTCTTTTTTAACTTTCAAGTACAGTGACTTATTGCACAAAACATTCTTTATTTGATAGAATGCATTTTGAGCTTGTCCTATTCTGCTCTTTATCTCGGTGATGCATCTTCCATCTGATATTATCCATGTGCCAAATGTCTGAATTTCTGCACTTGTCCCAAAATAACGTCCTGTACTTTAATTGGATATTTGGCACAATCTGTTTCTTTGATATCGCCATGACTTCTGTCTTTCTATAATTCAAACTAAGGCCCTTTTTCACTTTCTACAACCACTGTATCTATAGAAGAAATCAAGATCGGAGGGAAAATAGGGGGGGGGGGAGGGGGGGGGGGGTTGTGGGGGGGGGTGTAAATAATTCATTATATATTCACGCTATAGCTCCCCAGTCTGTTTATGAAACAGCCTTCTACGTATTGACTAAATAATGCAATTCATCTATAAAATACTTGAATTGAATTGAACTTTATTTTAAAAGGGTTACAAATTGGGCACGTAGGCCCGCCTTACATTCGGCCCTTTCAATCACTCATCTTTCGTTCATCAACAGTGCATGATACATTCACACAGGAAAAAAAAACATTGTCAAATGAATGTTGTAAGCATAAACAATGCATATTATCATGTCATGTAACACCTCCCCCATCTCTCACACACATCCCGCACCAACCCACACACCCATCCCTCACCCACTCACACATCACCCACCCATACTCACACATCTTCCCATCCAAACACACATTTCCATACACACATTTCCCCACCCACTCACACTTTTCACATCCACCCACACACTCCAGCAACCACACATACATCCGCCAACAACACACATATCCCCCAGCCACACACATTCCCCCACCGACACACACATCTCCCACGCATACACACATCCCCCACATCCTCTTCACACGCCCCAACACACCCACTCACACATCCCCCACCAATCAACACCCACACATACCATTATCCACCAACACCCACACAAACACACCAACCCAAACACGCACATCCCCCTCCCACACATCCCTCACCGACCCACATATTCCCCACCCACACACGCCCCATCAATACACACATCCATCCACCCACCCACACACGTCCCCACCCACCCACTCATCTCCACACCCACCCACACATCCCCCACCATCCCACACACCCCACACTCACCCACACCTCCCCACCCACCCACTCACACATCCCCCACTACACGCACACAGCCCCCACCCGCACACATCTCCCCACCCACACACACATATCCCCGCACAAACACATCCCACACACTCACACACATCCCCCACTCACGCATACCTCTCCCATACCCCAACTCACATCTCCCATCCACACACACACCCACAATCCACACATACACTCCCCATCCACACATACCCCCACTCACACACACCTCCACCCACACACACACACACACATCCCCACCCACACTCACCTCCAACATACATATAACCATCAGCCACACCCATCCCCCAACCCATACACACATCCCCACACCCCTACACACATCCCCACACACTCATCAACATACCCCACCCACACATCCACACACCCCCAACCACCAATACCCACCTACTCATGCTCACATCCCTCACCCACACATACATCCCCCACCGACCCACACACATCCCCACCCAGACACATCCCTCATCCACACACGAGGAGGACAAGGAAAAGGAACAGGAACAGAAGCTGGAGCAGAAAGAGCAGGATTGGGGTACTCGTATACATATACCCATGAGTGCCACAGTGTTGTCCATTATTAACAGTATTCTTGAATATATTCACACCAAGTAGCCCAAATTCGCTTTACATAGCCCTGAGGGATTCTAGTATATGTTGAAAATGGTTTTATTTAAGGTTTAGCTCAGACAGGCAAGACATGAGCAGAGGAATACATTAAGTGAAAACACACAATGATGTGAAGTGACCAGTTCAAAGGTGAACCATATGTGGTGTGGTACTTCTTTAAAAATGCCACAGTAAAAGCCAATTCTCTCCTGTGTGTGTCAAACGATAGACACCAAAGGCATAAATATAAGGTGATCACCGGTGACCCCTGAATGTCTTACAAATACGACGCTAGTAACACGTTACGGCGAAGGAAACGGGGATTGGCAGCACAGATAACTATGGCAGCCACTTACATGAAACAGAGATTGCTATTCGACTTATCCATCATCTATTCCTTTCCGTTATTGAATATGGTCTGTGTGTACTCACGCTGTCGACAAGGCGGTGAGAAAGATTATAACGTATCCAAACTGAAAAGATGCGAAAGTGCTGGGCTGCACTAGAGATATCCCTAATCAAAATAAAGCGGTACAAGCTTGGCCTCCTCTCAATCAAGTCCAGATATCATTTCAACTAGCCAAAGGCTTCTTTAAGGTCACAAGTGACGTCAGACACCTCCTACATATGAACATAGTTCACGGTCAGTCAGCAAGTCTAGAGAGGGTAATGACGCGTGTAGCGAGGACAGAGAAGACAATCATGCAGGTGATATAGGTCGAAGGTGTCCTAGAAAAATGTGTGGTACACATTTGGAGACAGGGTAAAATGCCATCAAGTCCGTATAACCCAGTGGTTCTCAACCTATTTTGGCCCGTGCCCCCCTTCACCATATTAACAGAACTTCATCCCCCCCCCCCCTTTCGCATTTCCTACCTAAAAATTTGGCCCGTGTCCCCCTTCACCATATTTTCAGAACGTCATTCCCCCCCCCCCCCTTTTCATATTTCCTACCTAAGAATCCAGCCCCCGCCCCTATACATTATACGTAATAATGGAAGCTAAATTTAATAGCACATACTAAAACAAGTCTAGACGTCCACATAAAACATGATTTGTGGGTCTACTTACTTTATACATTGAATTTTAGAAGGGTGAGACGTACAGAACCGTACAGTATGAAGGGGGTAAAATATCAAGTAATCGGTTCTTGTATTAACGCGATCTTGAAATAATCTTAATTCCCCCCTGCAAACCCTAAAATTCCCCCCTGGGGTGGGGGGATGAGGAATTCCCCACCGGTTGAGAACCACTGGTGTAACCCTTATCAGAGAGTGGTTGGGTGGGGGAGGTGGGGGGGGGGGAGATCTAGAGACGAAACAACTGGTAGAGGATATCGCGTGAAGTAATACAGAGTGTATTTTTAATGACTGTGTAGTGTTTGAAAATATTGCCGGTCCAAGTTTTGTATTTACCTATTATGTTCCATGCACTTTACGGAGGGTGAATACAAAACTTGGACGGCAATATTTGCAATCACTGCACAGGGTTTAAAAATACACCCTATAGTACGAGTATTCACCGATGGGGCAAGGCATTTTGATTTTTGTTAGTAGCGTTCGCAGGTCGACCAAGCCTAAAATGAGTACCACGAAATGTTCCGGAAAATAAAGTCCGCCGGCGTGTTGTTGCCAATAGCAACAATCGAGTCTCGATTGGTCTTCGCAAATATGAGGCCAGCACCATATACCCAACACACCTCAAGGCGCGGAGACGAGTCCTTCTCAGTTTCTTTCTTTGCCGACTGATCAGTTCCGCGATAGGAGAAATGGGGGTGAACTTCACAGCTAGATGGACAATATCATGGCCATGGAGAATGGAACATATTTAACCACGGTACCCGGGCTGGGAATGGAAGTACATACGGTAACCTCAAAAAACTGGCTTATCCTGGAATGAATGAATTACACACACGCGCATGTGCGCGCACACAGAGTTATCACATCTACAAGAGCTTGAGTGGCTCTCCTGCCCCCCGGTCTGATAGTGGAAATGAAAGGCTCCAACAGGCTGGCCTCAAGAGCACCTCCAGGGGGAACATTGAGGTTTGACAAATTAGACACGACACTGACTATAAACGATCGTTTATTGCACGAGAATACGCAAATCAACGACAACATGAGACAACGACTAATGGACTCACTCAGAAATGCAGCTGCGCTCTAGCAGGAAGAATCGTGGTAGAGCACGAAGTATAACGTGCACCAATTGACCACTGCAGCTATAAGTATCTAACTCTTCGTCACATCCTGTGGGTGACGGAGCATAAATGGATATGTCCCAGGTGCTTTGATTTCGTTGTTGGGTGACACTTTCTGATAATTTTCTTACTTTAACTCCTCAAGTCTTAGAAATTCTGCCCAAGTTGTTACTTTAAAAAGCTACCGTCGCAAATAATCATGTCTTAAATCCCATCTAGCATTTAATATTATTATATTACAATATAAATTGACCAGGATAGAAATAGTTATACAATGTGATTTAACAATTCTTTCATTTCAAAGTACACGGCACCCGATTGAATATTTGTATTTTCAAGTAGATTGACCAAAAGGAATGACCTCTCCATACTTTAACTTGGCCACATGGTGAAAAAAGTAAAGTGTTAAAATATTGTAACAACTGGTAAGATAAATGGAAATGAGGCATGGAAAGGAATCGAGAGAAGACTCTTGAAAGACTGGCGTCACAATATGGAAAGATATCAGCAGATAGACTGATACATTATCCCATAGTAAGGGTGCTGCGTGGAAGCATAATCACCATCGTCAGTTGACAAGGCACTTGCAGAGGCTTGATCTTCCATGACAATTTGCAAACCACTTGATGATGACGAATGATAAGGAGGAGATCATGATGATAACGATGAGGACGACAATGTGGGTGATAATTATTGTGGTGTTAATGGTGGTGGTGGTGATATTATTTTACGAGGGTAAGTTAATAAGCCCAATGGGAAGAAGTAAATACCTGGATGGCTTGTCCACATGGTATGGTCGAGACAGGAACACTTAGCTGATCCACGACTCTGGTGATCGAGTGAAATGGCGAGCCATGACCGCCCACGCTTTCCGGCATGGCACATGATGGATGGAAGTTAATAAGGAAGTCACAAATTGCTGTAGAAAATTAACTAACTATGATAACAACTTGAAACCAATTTATTTTTATACATACATTGTCCCTTTATTTCTCCAACTTCATTTCTAAACCACGTTTTCACTTCACATTCAACTTCGGCGTCATTCACGAAATGTCTCCCTCCAAGGTGGGATTTCAGTGGACTTAGCCCCTAGCGATTTCCCGTAAAGTGGTGCATAGTTGGGTAGAAAACGTTACGAAGGCGAGTTAATAAGTAAGTCACACAGTGCTGTAGGATGGCAGGTAAACGAAAACAAGGCACGCAATTCTATGCAGCCGGTTTCGGAGGACTGATAAAACGATGGGATAAGTGCATCAATATTGGTGGAAATTATGTTGAGCAATAAAGGGACAATGTATGTATAAAAATAAACTGGTTTCAAGTTGTTATTATATTTAGTTGTTTTTTTTTTTCTACAGCCATTTGTGACTTACTTATTAACTTACCCTCGTATAATAAGTGCCAGTTAAAAGCACATGTTTCACTTACAAAATCGACATTCTGTCCATAAGTCAGATCCGAGCAGTGAGTGTGGTCACGAGCCCAAATATGATCAGACATTTATGACCCAAACAATTCGTGTGCGTGCACGCAAGTTCAGAAACCAGCGGATTCAGCAGAATAAAGCCAGCGTGAACTCGCCAATAATGACATGAACACACTCGTGCAACAAAGTAAACATTCAATAATGACATGAACACACTCGTGCAACAAAGTAAACATTCAATAACTAGTTCTGTGGAATCAGTGTCTGTTTTCAAACCTTGGGCACTGCTCAGCAAACGTGACGCAACAGTACCAGCCGGAGACAGAACTGGCCGACATGAAACGTTAGAACTCAAGAACACACAGAGCATCGGACAAGCTTGGCAGCTGTGGGAATTAACTCAAGAACACACAGAGCATCGGACAAGCTTGGTAGCTGTGGGAATTAACTCAAGAACACACAGAGCATCGGACAGGCTTGGCAGCTGTGGGAATTAACTCAAGAACACACAGAGCATCGGACAAGCTTGGCAGCTGTGGGAATTAACTCAAGAACACACAGAGCATCGGACAAGCTTGGTAGCTGTGGGAATTAAGTCAAGAACACACAGAGCATCGGACAAGCTTTGGCGGCTGTGGGAATTAACTCAAGAACACACAGAGCATCGGACAAGCTTGGGAGCTGTGGGAATTAACTCAAGAACACACAGAGCATCGGACAAGCTTGGCAGCTGTGAGAATTAACTCAAGAACACACAGAGCATCGGACAAGCTTGGCAGCGGTGAGAATTAACTCAAGAACACACAGAGCATCGGACAAGCTTGGGAGCTGTGAGAATTAACTCAAGAACACACAGAGCATCGGACAAGCTTGGGAGCTGTGGGAATTAACTCAAGAACACACAGAGCATCGGAAAAGCTTGGCAGCTGTGGGAATTAACTCAAGAACACACAGAGCATTGGACAAGCTTGGGAGCTGTGAGAATTAACTCAAGAACACACAGAGCATCGGACAAGCTTGGGAGCTGTGAGAATTAACTCAAGAACACACAGAGCATCGGACAAGCTTGGCAGCTGTGGGAATTAACTCAAGAACACACAGAGCATCGGACAAGCTTGGGAGCTGTGAGAACTAACCAGTTCGTCTGCCTCTTGCATCCTCGTGACCAACGTGTGTTCAATGTCCTGTGTCCATCTTTGTGCTGGTCAACCCTTCTTCTAGGAATCATGCCTTCCATCACTAGCTAGGACAGTGGGCACTCGCTGATTACTTATTCGATGCGGCCCTCTATAACATGGCTGTCCCGTCCAAGAATGACAAGATTTATAATTTTAAAAGGTATATAATCTTTTCAAATGTCATAGACACATTTGGCATATCATTCTAGACCCATAGTTGTATAGACAGACTGAGACAGTGGGTGACGTGGTCAGTCTCTCGCTGGCTGCGGTTACTTTCCCAGGCTAGTTAGTTAGTTAGTAGTGAGTGAGTGAGTGAGTGAGTGAGTGAGTGAGTGAGTGGAGTGAGTGAGTGAGTGAGTCAGTCAGTCAGTCAATCAGTCAGTCAATCAGTCAGTTAGTCAGTCAGTCAGTCAGTCAGTCGGTTGGTTGGTTGGTTGTTTGGTTGGTTGGTTGCTTGCTTGCTTGCTTGGTTAGTTAGTTGGTTGGTTGGTTGGTTGGTTGCTTGGTTAGTTAGTTAGTTAGTCGCGGTTCACAGCAACTGGTCGTCCCCATTATGCCCCCTTCCTGTGCCAGTGAATATCACACAAAACGCTCCTCACTGCCCAATGTAAAAAGTGGAACACGCCAGAGGACTTAACGGTCTGCTTTGGTGAAACATTACTTCCAACACCTGATGAAGGAGCCGGCAGGCAGGCGGGGTGACCACTGGTCCCGCAGCTCAAAGAGTACAAATAACAGATGTCAAAAACCATCCAAGTTTCAATATCAACTTACGTCTGCTCTCTTCAACGCCTCTTACACTCCGTGACATGGTGTCTTAGTGCTTTGTCCTAAGAGCCGTCACATGGTGTCTTGGTGCATTATCCTCAGCTCTCCGAGCTTGTACTGTTGACTCAAGCTGTGCCACTTCACCCGACTATGTTGTCGAAGTGCATCGTTCTCGGCTACATGACATATGCCTCAAGTTTACAAACCTGATCTACCAGCGTACAACATTATACCAGTTAATATCGGCTTCCAGTGGACATAGCTGCATGAGGTAGCTAAATATAGGTGGCTTGGGGTGAGTTGGTTGGGGGACAATATCCTTTGGAGGGTTGAGGGCAAAGGAAGAAGAACTAAAGAAGAAGAATATAGACTTCTGCGGGGGCGTCAGATAAGTTGATAGGGAACCATGCTGACAATGCCATGAGCTGTCGAACGAGGGTTCGACGCCTGCGTTCGTCGACCGCCAACAGGGGAACAGACCAGCCACCTATTCGCCAGTGCGTGCTGGCCAAAGTATGCGATGGGCCTGTCACACTAACTTAGGTACATAGGTAGGCAGGTAATTAGGCGGGTATGTAAATAGTAGATACGTAGGTAGGTAGGCAGGTAAGTAGGTGGGTAAATAGGTATATAAGTAGGTAGGTAAGAAGGCATGTAAGAAAGTAGGTAGGTATGTAACTAGGCTGGTAGGTAAGTAGATTAATATGTAGGTAGATAGTCAGGTAGGTAGGTAAGAAGGCTGGTTAGATGGTTTGTTGGTTGTCGGTAGGTAGGTAGGTAGGTAGGTAGGTAGGTAGGCAGGTAGTTAGGTAGGTAGGTAGGCAGGTAGTTAGGTAGGTAGATAGGTCAGATTATTGTTTCCATGTTGAAAAGTAGGCGGGTAGCTAAGTAGGTTGGGTTGGTACGTAGGTTGGTTGGTTGCAGGTAGATCAGTAGGTAGGTGGCCTATTAAGTAGATAGCACTTGTTGAACATAAACTATGAACAGTCTCTACCAAACCGGACTCGGCTACATCAGCAAAAGCATTATTTATCAAAATAACTCAACAATCTAGATCCGATATTTCCTCTCTCTCCTTTCCCTCTTATCGCAACAGTTTATAACGGTATATATATATATGTTTTATACCGCCTATTTCTAGCTGATAAATATCGATAATGTGTTGCCGAGCCACGTGCGAGTTGTTTGTAGGCGCATATTTTATTACTCTTGCCTCCCAACAGATGAAAGCTGTGAGCAATTTCTTGCACGTTCAATAGCTTTGCACTGAGTAATCTCGTATCTTTCGTAGAATGTACTGTTTTGTTCTTTTCGTGTATGCATGTGCGTGTTTATGTATATAGTTGTGTATGTATGTGTGTGTATGTCGTCGTGTATGTATTTGTGTGTGTATCACCATCATGTAGCGGGCCCAGTGGAGAACGTCCCACCGCGTCGAAAAGCCTCTTGATCTCTTGCCATTTCTCCTGCCTCATGACCATCATGACCAATTTGTCTGCGATGTCCTGTATCTATCTTCATACTGGTCGTCCTCTTCTACTAGGAGCCACGGCTTCCATCAACGTTCTTTCTAAATCCGTACTATCACCTTGTCGTCTTGACCAACGATAGTTATTGTGCTTCAACAAAAAGACATGATAACCTCTCACTAGTACACCTCCTAGGCTGAATTTGTAGAGACCATGTGTTGCCCATGCAGCGTGCTCTCTCTCTCGGCCTGCCTAGTTTCCTCCAGAGGAAAGGTAACACCAATACATATGCAACAAGACAAGCTGCATAAGCGGCGGGATCAGCAAAGCAATGCTCTAATTGTCCGCCTGTCGGAGCTTCGACCTAGAACAGTTGCCAACCAAGGCTTTAAGGCCAGTTCTGCCCCGCCATGACATTTAGTCTTTAGGTTGCATTTCTTCGCACCTGGATAAAGCTTACACACTCCCAGGTGCTAGTCTTCGCACCAGGATAAAGCTTACACACTCCCAGGTGCTTGTCTTCGCACCAGGATAAAGCTTACACACTCCCAGGTGCTTGTCTTCGCACCAGGATAAAGCTTACACACTCCCAGGTGCATGCCTTCGCACCTGGATAAAGCTTACACACTCCCAGGTGCTAGTCTTCGCACCTGGATAAAGCTTACACACTCCCAGGTGCTTGTCTTCGCACCAGGATAAAGCTTACACACTCCCAGGTGCTTGTCTTCGCACCAGGATAAAGCTTACACACTCCCAGGTGCTTGTCTTCGCACCAGGATAAAGCTTACACACTCCCAGGTGCTTGTCTTCGCACCAGGATAAAGCTTACACACTCCCAGGTGCTTGTCTTCGCACCAGGATAAAGCTTACACACTCCCAGGTGCTTGTCTTCGCACCAGGATAAAGCTTACACACTCCCAGGTGCTTGTCTTCGCACCAGGATAAAGCTTACACACTCCCAGGTGCTTGACTTCGCACCAGGATAAAGCTTACACACTCCCAGGTGCTTGTCTTCGCACCAGGATAAAGCTTACACACTCCCAGGTGCATGTCTTCGCACCAGGATAAAGCTTACACACTCCCAGGTGCTTGTCTTCGCACCAGGATAAAGCTTACACACTCCCAGGTGCATGTCTTCGCACCAGGATAAAGCTTACACACTCCCAGGTGCATGTCTTCGCACCAGGATAAAGCTTACACACTCCCAGGTGCTTGTCTTCGCACCAGGATAAAGCTTACACACTCCCAGGTGCATGTCTTCGCACCAGGATAAAGCTTACACATTCCCAGGTGCATGTCTTCGCACCAGGATAAAGCTTACACACTCCCAGGTGCTTGTCTTCGCACCAGGATAAAGCTTACACACTCCCAGGTGCTTGTCTTCGCACCAGGATAAAGCTTACACACTCCCAGGTGCTTGTCTTCGCACCAGGATAAAGCTTACACACTCCCAGGTGCTTGTCTTCGCACCAGGATAAAGCTTACACACTCCCAGGTGCATGTCTTCGCACCAGGATAAAGCTTACACACTCCCAGGTGCTTGTCTTCGCACCAGGATAAAGCTTACACACTCCCAGGTGCTTGTCTTCGCACCAGGATAAAGCTTACACACTCCCAGGTGCATGTCTTCGCACCAGGATAAAGCTTACACACTCCCAGGTGCTTGTCTTCGCACCAGGATAAAGCTTACACACTCCCAGGTGCTTGTCTTCGCACCAGGATAAAGCTTACACACTCCCAGGTGCATGTCTTCGCACCAGGATAAAGCTTACACACTCCCAGGTGCATGTCTTCGCACCAGGATAAAGCTTACACACTCCCAGGTGCTTGTCTTCGCACCAGGATAAAGCTTACACACTCCCAGGTGCTTGTCTTCGCACCAGGATAAAGCTTACACACTCCCAGGTGCTTGTCTTCGCACCAGGATAAAGCTTACACACTCCCAGGTGCTTGTCTTCGCACCAGGATAAAGCTTACACACTCCCAGGTGCTTTGAACTGAAACGTAGTCTACGTAAGTGCTACTACTTCTAGTGCACTGGACTGATTTGTGCGTGTGGATTAGCTTTCTCTATCACCAGTGACCCTCACCATCAGGCCAACCCGCTCCGACTTTAGAGGTACAGTACTTGTAATTTACGCCCCCAAGAAAGAAAAATTGACTAGAAATGGGAATTTAATAGCCCGAATAGAGAAAATGCCGCAGATGGAATGCAGCCGGACTTTGGTTGGCGAAGATGGCGACTTATTTGATTTGATCCTGATTGTGTATGTAATTGTGTAAATTATGCGCCCATGTTTATATGTACTGTTGCTTTTGTAGTGTGATGCTAATATTAAGGGCATAGCTAATTATAGTATTTGGTTAAATATATTATGTGTATATCATGTCTGTTATACTCATTACATAAAAGATATGTTTATGCAGGGGGCGGGACGACCGTACGTCGTCCAACGATAGCTCCTGCGACCAGGTTAGTATCACAGCCTGAACTGTATTTTTTTTTACATAACATAAGGCTATACACTCCCACCCCTCCACCCCCACCCCTCCACCCCCACCCCCCACCCCTCTGACCCTGGGATACTGGATCGTACATTTAGCCTTCTCAGTCAAATGTGAAAATTTGAAGGAACCATAGGCTCTCTGCGCAAAGAAAAATACTCTGGCAGGTGGAATCGAAAAGACCAGGTTGAATAGCCACTTGTCTAGGCTCAATTTCCAAACTAGAAAAGCTGCTCACAAAAAGGATGTTTATAGCATGCGTGATTCCGGCGTGCACACACGTTTTGCTCGCAGTTAATGATGCGGATTTCGTGCAGTGTTGAGAATCTCTTTGTCTGATCTGCGGGAGAAAATTGGAGCAATTCTATAACAAACTAAAAAACAAAATCAAAACTTATTTGAAGACCGCTTTTACTTAATTATTTACTGAATTTCTCCCAAGGAGTATAGTTATGTTTCTGAAATATTATCAGTATGTAGATGGATTTTACTGAAATACTACCAAAGTAGAAGCCGTCAGATTAGCCCCATTGAACAAATCACCAGGACAAGATAAAATACCAAATGAACTAATTAAAGCAGCAAGAGAAGTAGGAACAGCATGTCTACATAGACTATTCAGCCATCTTTGGGTAGAACAACAGACACCACGAGACTGGGGAAACGCCATAATTATCCCAAATGTCTTAGAAGACTTCTAAACATCCACTGGACAGACTTCAGAACCAATTCGCAAATAAGACAAGAGACTAAGCAAGATACAGTATCCAATTTCATAAGAAGACGCCGTTGGAACTACATCGGCCATGTACTCAGAATGGACAAGTCAAGACTCCCCTACCAAGCCCTCATATGGTCACCAGTAGGGAAAAGAAAACGGGGAAGACCAAGAGAGACCCTGCGTAGAACCATCATCAGAGAAGGCCCATTCAACGGCCAAGTGAACATCCAAGATCTACAACAGGTAGCAGCGAACCACCAAGCATGGAGAGACAGGACTTCTGCCCTATGCGCCGCTTTAGGCTCAAGAGGAAAGACTAACTAACACAATACGAGGCATTTCACTGTTGAGTCATACTGGGAAAATATTTTGCAAAGTTCTTGAGAAAAGATTACTAACTATTATAGAACCCCAGCTAAGCAAAACACAACTTGGATTTAGGAAAAACTAAGGATGCACAGATGCCATATTTGCTCTTAGACAACTTATAGAAAAATCAATCGAATTCAATGAAACACTCTACTTAGCCTTTGTCGACCAAGAAAAGGCATTTGATAGAGTAGACAGAAACAAGCTGTGGGAAATCCTAAACAATATGGAGTGAGTACACATCTAACAAGCCTATGTAGAAGCTTATACAACAACAGTGAATGCATAGTGAGAGCAATTGGAGGACACTCAGAACCCTTCACCATAAGATCCGGAGTACGACAAGGTTGTGTCCTGTCCCCTCTCTTGTTTATAACATACTAGCTGACCCTGCCCGGCTTCGCCCAGTCCCTGGTGGGAAGCATCTCATTTAATTCATATAAGAAGTCATATAAGTTCCCGTTCCCGTTACCGACTGACTGTCTGTCTGTCTGTCTGACCCGGCCCGGCATCGCCCAGCTCCTGGTGTGAAGCATCTCATTTAATTTATATAAGTAGTCATATAAGTTCCTGTTCCCGACTGTCTATCTGTCTGTCTGTCTGTCTGCCTGACCCTGTCCGGCTTCATTAAATTCATACAACAAAAAAAATGTAACTTAAAAGAACGTTCTACCACACACCATCCATTATTTTTAATGAAAACTCTTTCTAATCACCTGCATGACTACAGTAACTTCTTAAGCAAAAAAAGATGAGTTACAATGTTATGCATTGTGCATCATTTTTATGAAAACTTTGAAAATGCCTTACAGATTGTATCATTATTTATTATAACTCATATGCCGGTACATAACTATGTACAAAGAGTTTATAAATCTTTGAAAACGATGCCACAATATGACTATAAGTTATACAGAAAAGTTATGCCCCTTGAAATAACATTTACAGAGTTAGGTCCCCTGAGATATATGAAATTATGATGAAAAATGAAAAATGAAATAATACTGAGTAAGCAGGCGATTTCACACTAACAAAATATCACAGTTGACAGCTCTGGAATGAAAGGAAGGCGTGTAGAAAATTTCATCTCAATCGGATGGGCCGTTCGCGAACAAATGAAGGACATACAGAGATACATAAATACATACGCACATCCTAATTTATATATAAGATATAGACAACATATGTAAGGAAACCAGCCAAAACAGAGACCGCAAGAACGCCACATGACGAGAACACAGAAGAAGAACCATCTGCAAATCAAACCATTAGAGAACTCCTGTTTGCGGACGACCAAGCACTAATAGCAAAATCAGAAGCTGAATTACAAGATCACATGAATAGTCTAAATGAAATGTGTAGGTTACATAATATGAAAATTAGCACAAGTAAAACAGAGGTATTGATTACAACTAAAGAAGGAAAAGCAACAACGATTCACCTAAACGAACATCCCTTGAAACAAGTAAAGAGTTTCATCAAGTACCTAGGAAGTATAAAATCATCAAATGGCAACTCAGACTACGAGATCGAAAGTAGATGCAATAAGGCAAACCAACTCATTGGACAAATGGCACCAATACTAAAGAACAAACATGTATCAATAACTACTAAGCAAGCACTTTACAACACAATCTTCCTACCAACTCTTTGTTACCAATGCCAAACCTGGACAATGACAGAAAAATAGAAAAGAAAAATCACAACAACAGAAATGAGATCCCTGAGAAGAATACTCAATGTTTCAAGAAGAGATAAGATCAGAAATGAAGAAATCAGGACTAAAATGGGGGTTATAGATGCACTAGATTTTATTAGAAGGCAGAAAGTCAAATGGTTTGGCCATGCAAGTAGGTTACCAACTAACAGTATACCACAACAAGCAATGATCTACAGACCAGAGGGAAGCAGAGGAAGAGGCCGACCACGTAAACGATGGACGCAGGGAATAACAGAGTCCATGGGAATATCGATACATGAAGCCCATAAGCTGGCACTCTCCGGCTGTTTATACTTCACCTGGACACCGCAAGGTACAAGAGGAACATGATGAGATGAGATGAGACTATCATTGGCACCTTGCCGTCTTGACAGACGATAGTTTGTAAGGGATGGAGTTATTGCCTCTCCATAGCACAAAGTCTGGGCTAAAATATAGAGATCATGTGTTGCCCATGCAGCATGATCCCTTTCTAGGCCTGCCTAGTTAACTTCAGAGGAAAGGTAACACCTCTACATCTGGAACAAGACAAGCTGCAGAAGCTGCCGGATCAGCAAAGCAATGCTCTAATTGTCCGCCTGTCGGAGCTTCGATCCTAGACCAGCCGCCAACCAAGGCTTAGGGCCTGGTCTGCCCCGCCATGACACTTGTCTTTAGGTTGCATTTCCTCGCACCAGGGTAAGGCTTGTACCCTCCCAATTGCGCTCTTCCGCACGAAGCCGTTGGCACAATGTGGGGTGTCGGGTTTGGTAAGCGCCGCCCAACGTTCGGCGCTAACAGAAAGCAGGTAGTACCGTCTACTGTTATACGGTAGCTCAGTCATATCTGACTAAGACCTGACACAAGATGAGACTACCAAAGTGCAAATGGTTTACTAAAATACTACCAAGATGTAGAAGTTTTGCTGAATTATACTTAGTGGTCGACTTAGTTTACTGAATAATTACAAATAGTTAGATTTGTCTTATTACCAATTGATATGTGTTTTACTTAAGTAATACAAATGTTTAGTATCCACAGCTCTGTGAATATCCCATTGTATGTGTATAAGAATCCCGTGGACAGTCTAAATCGTGT
This sequence comes from Cepaea hortensis, assembly GCA_963921405.1. Classification (NCBI taxonomy): domain Eukaryota; kingdom Metazoa; phylum Mollusca; class Gastropoda; order Stylommatophora; family Helicidae; genus Cepaea; species Cepaea hortensis. The sequence continues at coordinate 71,912,153 of OY992878.1, forward strand.
CACAACGAAACAAACTAAATGTTCGACACTGTAATATCTCGAGTATACAGTGCAGGCTTTACTGGTTGTCAGATTTGAAGGTGAACTTAAATTTCACAAGTATAGTTGCAGTCTCTGCTCATAAATACACGAATCTCATTTATTGGTAATGAAGCTAAAGTGTTGTATAACAGCTATTTATGTTCGTGTTTGATTCATATATTTTATATATGAATCACATAAACATTTCAGAATGTACGTGCTATAAAGGAATTCATTATCTCTACTGCTAATTTAAATCATTCTAAATATGTGTACTGTCAGTAAACCGATTACTCGAATGGCGATTGTTGTGTTCGCATGCTAGCGCGCCGACGTCATCTAAATATAAGTCAATAATTCGCCATTCCTGCAGCCAATAACGTAATAGTATTTTCAAACTGTTGGCACGAAATTGTGTCATTGGTACTTTATTTATTTTCCTTTACGTTTAAAAGCCGTCGCGGGACGCAGGGGTGTTTCCAAGGCACCAGGGCCATGTTTTATACTGGCCATGACCTACTGACACGTCCTAGTAGTGCGTCCTGGGCAACAGGTCCCTTCGGGGTCCTGGCTAACGTAGTAGGATCGCGGATTCTTCCGAAGTCGGAGAGTATCTCCATGCAAGGCGAGGAACCACCAGTCTGCACACCAATAAGCCAGACATGGGACAACGGATACGCACGCAAACCTCAGTCCTGTATGATATCACACTGATGTTGGACAACAGGATGCCTTCATCCGACATACACGACTTCTTGCTGGAGTTCACAGCCAGCGAACACAAGCAAGCAAAAGCCGTCGAAACATAATATTTTACAACTAAACTGCTAAATTTATAGCAAAATTTAGGTTCCCACGTAATTAATGTTGCTCTTAAATTAATTAAAGATGAATTTTTGACGAGAATCACAAACGGCAGCACAAATACTGGACGTTTCTCGCTCTGCCGAGACGATATTTGTTTTTACTATTTTTGTTTGAATATAGCTCAAAGTAGACTCTTCCGAGAACCAAAAAAAAAAAAAAAATAGATAACTTGCTTTATAATAACTATCCGTTATTGCAAGAAGAGATTTTTTTCCGCATATCTTTTACAGGACATTGCAGTCAACACCAGCATTTTTCAGCTGCTGTTGATGTCTTGGCAAGTTTTACGTTCAGTAGTTTGCTATTGCTTTTTGAGCGACCGGCTCACATACCTCCATAAAGTAACCAGCGCGACGCGATCTGCATCCGAAATCTCGCGCAGCTGTATTTCGTACGAGAGTATACGGGATTATGAACAACGTCCTTAACCGCTTCGCCAGGGAGACCGGCAAGAAGAGATTAGAGTTACAAAAACGAAACATCGAATTGCACTATAGATATTACCGCAAGTTTCATAGATCTGCTAAGCAAGAAAATATTATTATTATTATTATTATTATTATTATTATTATTATTATTATTATTATTATTATTATTATTATTATTATTATTATTATTATTGTTATTATTATTATTATTATTATTATTATTATTATTATTATTATTGCGCATACGTGTGTTTGTGCTTGTGGCTATTGAAGATGAAAGATAATTAATCAAAATCTAGTTACCATTTAGTTTATTTCGTTGTGACTAAATTGAAGTCCAGAAATTGACATTATAGTGACATTCAACCACATCGTAGATATTTTCCTAATGAAATATTACCAGTGCGCAGACGACTAGTTTACTAACATACCATCAAGGTGTACACTTTCTTTTCCTCATATACGACTAGTGTGTTTACATTTTGCCCTGAAATCTTACAATAGAGAAAATTTACTATTTTACTGAAATATATACCGATTCAAATTATTTACGTTACTAAAACGCCGCTAAACAGAATACTGATTGTAGTAAAACACTACGAAAGAGTGAACTGTTTGTACTGAAACACCTCAAGGGGATTACTGAATTTACTGAAACACCCACTAAAGTGTGGACTGATATTGTTGGAACACCACCAAGCAGTTGCCTAATTTTTACTGAAACACCAACACAGAGTGGACCGATTTTACTTAAACATAGCAAGTATTTTGACATGTCTCTAACTTATAATGACTCAAATCTTTGTCGAACTGTTTCTTATAATCAATGCTATATGGCGTTGGTGATCATGCCACTCCACAGCCCTCTGTTTCGTGTACTGGCAGTAGTTTACGATACTTGATATTGTTTCATGCCATGATGCTATCTGCCCCAATCTGTATTGTCTCATATAATTCCAAGATATTAACATTCATTCTTTTTATTTCTCTTTTGATGTTTTCCAGCTTAGCATTTTGTTTGAAAGTTCTCACATTCCATGTCCCAATAACAAATGCATGACTTCACAATTTGCATACAGTTGCCGGATGACAGTCGGGTAACACCTGCAGAACATGCTGTTCCTTACCGCACGAGGCGGTTCGTGAACTCCCCTTGGCATCGTTACCTGTAAATAAATTGTGAAAAGACATGATGTACCAGGAATCTGAAAAGGAAGTAGTTTGCTATTGCTTTCCTTCTTGGAAGTAACCAAATTGGTCGGAGACCGTGGTCATTGTCTACATCAAAAGATCCTCTGCCTAGAAACTTGAGACTGTAACCAACTTTTTGGCAGCTTATCCCCAGGGTCATTCGCCATCTGCTCACATGGTTTCATATTTCTCTGATCGAGGGGGGGGGGGGGGGGAAGATGGCTTGAACGGGTACTTCACATTGCCCAAGGGTGTCCCGTAGGTTAGCGGAGGAAAGGATTGCACCTTACTTCTCCTTTGATAGGGGATACCCCTACCCCGCCACAGAATCCTACCCCATAATGTATGTCCAGAAAACTGTTTGAGAGGTTATGCTGCAAGTATGATAGCTGCATCACCCCCTGTTTGCTGAGGAGGATGTGAGCTCCGTGGAATATACGCCCGGTTTTCTGCACAGGCAGGGACACCATCGCATGTACCTTGTGTGTATGTGTGTGTGTGTGTGTAGGTGTGTGTAGTTTTGTGTAGGTGTGTGTAGGTGTGTGTAGGTGTGTAAGTATGTGTAGGCGTGTGTGTAGGTGTGTGTGTGTCATTATGTAGCAGGTCCTTTGCAGTACGCAGTTCTCCTCACGGCCCGCTAAAAAGTGTCTCGATCATCTGCTAGTTCTCCTGTCTCGTGCACCCTCATGCCGAAAGTGATGGGTATAGGATGGGCCCTTGTACACACCAAGTCTGTCTTGTCACTGTTGAGTCTTTGTACACATCAGTTCTGTTTTCTCATTGTTGAGTCAGTCTATGTACACATCAGTACTGTTTTATTCTCATGAATCGAGGTACACATCAGTTATGTCTTTTCATTGTTGGGTCCGTGTACATATCAGTTATGTTTCTTCTCTAATGGGTCGGGGCATACGTCATTTATCTCCGTTGATGTGTCTAAATACACATTTCCAAGTAAATACCAGTTTTGTTCCTTCTTTGATATATTCACGTACACGTTAGTTCTGTTTCTTCCTTGATATGTTCGCATACACATTAATTCTATCTCTTCCTTGAGATGTTCACGCACACATCGCTAAGAAGAAAAAACAAATAAGCAAAGAAAGAAAGAAAGAAAGAAAGAAAGAAAGAAAGAAAGAAAGAAAGAAAGAAAGAAAGAAAGAAAGAAAGAAAGAAAGAAAGAAAGAAAGAAAGAAAGAAAGAAAGAAAGAAAGAAAGAAAACAAGATTAGTGAATCCCATGGTAGAGTATGACCTTCCTATCTCATCTGACTTCATTACTTTCCATCTAACGCGATTTTCGTCGATACCATGTCCTTACCTCTCAATGTATTCTAACCCGAGATAGACGTCACCGCGGTATCTGTGCTCCACATGAGATATACATTTGAGACACGCCATGTTTTACAAGCCTCAGACAGATCACTTACCTGTTTCGTGTCCCAGGTCTGCCACACTGGGTCTCTTACCTTCTCTGTCTCCTACCGTGATCTGTGCGGAATCTCATCTCCTCTCCTCTACATCACAAGATATATTTTCTGTGTTCCTCTTATACGCTGGCCCTCCACCTATTCTTCCCTTGTAATTTTCGGCACGACATTCATTCAGTGGCACGTTCTATGCAGAACTTCCCTACCATAACAGTCTTTCGGATAGTCCCTCTGTCATAAGCCAAAAGTCCCGCCTCTGTTGTTGAGCATATGTAAATTATTTATCAAATCTTGAATTCTTCTACAATGTTCTCGTCATTTTCCCCGTCTTCCCACTATACTTCCTTCCATAATTATCTTTTCTGTACTTTTATGTGTGTGGGTTTTTCTTTTATGCCCATCATATTTCATTTTCCTCATTTCTGTTTGTCTTAATAACCTAGCCTCTTCAATATTAAGTACTTGTTGGATAGATCAATTTGCTCAATACTGAGTACTTGTTGGATAGATCGATTTGTTCAATACTGAGTACTTGTTGGATTTATCAATTTGTTCAATACTGAGTACTTGTTGTATAGATCAATTTGTTCAATACTGAGTACTTGTTGGATAAATCAATTTGTTCTTCTTTTCGTTTAATTGTTTCAGTGTCGAAGGATACTATATCACCACATGTGACCCCCCATTTTGACAGAAGGACGATACATCGCCATACAAAGGTCATCGTGTTATTTATTTTGTTTCATATTATCTTCGGCAATTTCAAAGCTCTATGAACGGAAAGTTACATCATAATACTTGTTCATTTGATTATGTACCATTTCTTGCCCAACCTTACATTTTTTTATTGGCATTGAATCAGTTAATGAATGTTTAATACTAAGTTTTTGTTGTATATATCAATGTGTTCTTCTTTCCGTTTAATGAATGTTTACAACTGTTTTCTTGTTTGGATAGATGAATTTGTTCTCCGTTCCGTATAATCAACGTTCAAAACTGAGTTCTTGTTGGATAGATCAATTTTTTATCCTTTCCATTTAATGAATGATCTTCTGTAATGTGTATGTACATACATGCATCTGCTCTTTCCCTGCATTATTGTTAAATATCGATCTTTGACCCATATATTGCCACAAGAAAAATGCATGATATCCAGTATTCTGAATTTTGTTCTTTCTGCTCCAAGCCACAAATGTTTTAAATAAGTGATTGATTGATTGATTGATTGATTTAGGAATCGACATCACAGCATTTGGGGCATTCCCATAAGCGCTCCGTCCCCATCCTCAGCAGCCAGCGAAGAGTTCCAATACTAATAGTACCAGTAGCAATCTGATTATATGTCCGTCTCGCCTTTCCTCTGAACGTTGAGCGTCGGCCAGATCCCCTCGTCACTCCTCGCTGTCTCATTCTTGCCAGACCATGGTAATCCATTTGCTCCTCCGAGGTGTACACATGTTCCCACAAGGCCGCAACCACGCCAGCCTTGTCATGTATCACTACTCCACCAAGTTCTAAATAAGTTAGTTTATATAGAGTAATATTTGATCTTCTGTTATTTTCTCTCGTCACATTTCCATCGTCCGTCTGTGAGAACCCCATTCATTTCCTTGCTATATTGCGCAAAACATCTCATTTCTCTACTTGTTGGTCTCCAACTGCGAATCTCTATTTTATATCCTAATTTCGTAAGGTCTAATTTATTTGCCATCTTATATTTCCGTGATATTCGCTTCATTCTTCTACATGTGCACGTTCAGAGTGAATTAATTCCCCCCCCCCCCCACCGAAACATGCACCATCGCAATAAACAAGTGTTAGAGTGTCCGATTTATCTCAGCAGGTGAGTATAGTGTTTCACGGCAGCTGAACGTGTGGGAAATAAATGTCCGTATTGGAATCCTTGTGTGTTTCCCACATCTGTATCCTTGGCTGTGTCCACAAGTGCTTCGCTTGATGCTTTTATTACTCCAACACAGATTCTTTATGTGATATGTATGCATAGTCGCTTGTATAATACTCCGTCTGTTGAGGGCGTCAGTGTAGGATCTGTCTGTCTGTCTGCCTGTCTGCCTGTCTGCCTGCCTGTCTGCCTGTCTGTCTGTCTGTCTGTCTGTGGGTGGGTGGTGGGTGTGTGGGTGTGTGTAACCGAAGAGGTTAGATCGTGTATTAACTGTCAACTGTCATTTACTGCCAATATAGTACCTTGCAGTGTATGACAGATGGGGTCTTTGAGCCTCGTGAATTAAGACCGCCTGGCTTGTGCAGTTGCCGCGAACTGTGCAGGTTAGGATTTTCTTTTTGCCCCCGACAGAAACAAATCCCACACCTTACCGAGGGATCGAATCCGGGTCTCCCGAAGGAGAGTCCAGCGTTATAGCCATTCGGCCAGCCGCTCCTCCGTGTATTATTGATGATTATTGATCCTTTTTTGAAGCTCCGTTTAATATTATAACAAATTTTAGTCTGTAATTTCCCAAAATATTCATCCTTTTTTATCCATAGTGATATTCATACTCTAATACATTAAATTCCCCACAGAAAAACGTCTATGTAATGTCACTAGTGTAGTCAAATAGGCCTTGCATTTCCCGCTCCTGTGGTGCAATAGCAAACACAGGGTATCATTTAACAGCGAGGTTCTACGAAAAAAGGAAGGGAAGGAACCATTATTCGCTGTTACGTGCTAAAGAACTTGTGCAGATGAGAATAAGAAACAAGATTTCTGTAGTGATACTCTGCAGGGAGCATTGGAGGAATCGCTCAGGGGAGAGCATAAAGATGTTCTTGTGCGATATTAATACACAGGTTGGGGAAAACAACAACATCTATGATCTGATTACCAGCAACTCCTTGGAAACAGTTATGAAATTTTAAAACAGGGAGTTATGTGAATGAGGGTCTTTATCTGCTCTTGTGGTTTCAAACAATGCGGTCATCAAGGGAGCCTTCTGGCACTATAAAAACCTGTACACGGCAACACGATACTTTTCAGATAATGACAAAGCCAAAAGTCATATCTTAATGGAGCGCACAGGGGGAAATAAAGTGAGAATGCCAGGAAACATATCAGAATCAAGTAAAGTGTTTGGTCATCATCATCATCATGTGCCATGCCGATAAGCGGGGGCGGTTATGTTTCACTATCTCACTCGATCACCAGAGTCGTGGATCAGCTCAGTGTTCCTGTCTCGCATGCCACATGGCCAATTCATACAGGTATTTACTTCTCTGCCATCCCCTTGTTTCTATGAGGTCTTGGTCAGATATGACTGAGCTATTGTATGACAGTAGACTGTACTCCCTGCTTTCAGTTATCATCGAATGTTGGGCGGCGCTAACCAAACCCGACACCCCACATTGTGCCAACGGCTTCAGGCGGAGGAGCGCAATGGGAGGGTGCAAGCCTTATCCTGGTGTGAGCAAATGCAACCTAAAAACAAAATGTCATGGCAGGGCAGACCAGGCCCTAAGACTTGGTTGGCAGCTGGTCTAGGATTGAAGCTCCGACAGGCGGACAGTTAGAGCATTGCTTTGCTGATCCGGCAGCTTCTGCAGCTTGTATTGTCCCAGATTAATTGGTGTTGCCTTTCCTCAGGAGTGAACTAGGCAGACCGAGAAAGGGATCATGCTGCATGGGCAACAGATGGTCTCTATATTTAAGCCTAGGATTTGTGCTATGGAGAGGTGTAACTCCATCCCTGGTCTTAACCGGTCTCGGAATCAAAGTGAAAGATAACAGTTACGGGTTTCAAGTCCTTGTCTATTAGCGTATGCATGGGGTGCCACGGGTTGCCTCTGGCAGTGGGGGACACCCACAGGTGTCACTGATCAGCTACCGCCCGCCTCAAACTGAGCAGCCTCTGGCCAACAGGGTGCTGATCCGCCACAGTCTGGATGCTTCAGTGGGTGCTTGGGGCTAGGACAAAATCTGAATAGCAGGCTGTAAATCAAATGCACCATGTACTATAAAAGGAAAAATAGAAACTTCAAGCTACGGCTTGAAACAAGGAAAGTAAGAACCATGTGTTCGTGATTTATCTTTGACCTGACGAATATTGACGATGTGAGAAACACGGCTATGACTGATGCCGAACTCAATCGTCTTAACATTGATATTGCTGGCCTGCAGGAGACTCGCCTCGCCGAGGAAGGGTCTCTCAGGGAAAACTATTACATCTTTTCGAAAGGTAGGCTGCAGGAAGTAAACAGAAAACATTGAATGGGCTTTCAGTGAAGAATTCACTACTGGGAATTATTGAAATTCCAGCTGGCGGGAATGAAAGATTATTATCCCTGTGCTTGGCAACCACTTGTGGTTTTGCCACCATAATTACTGCATATTCACCGACACTCATTTTCTCTGATGATGTGAAGGATTCATTCTATGATGAGCTAGACTCTGTGATCAAGGCAGTACCAAAATCTGACTAAATGTGTATACTCGGTGATGTTAATGCTTGTGTGGACAAGGACTCGAGTTCGTGGCGAGTGTGCCTTGGAAACATCGATCACATGAATGACAATGGGCAAAGCCTGTTGGAGCATTGCACCAGAAACGACCTATGTATTACAAAGTTTTTTTTAAACAAAAGAGCGGCATAAGGTCACATAGAAACACCAAAGATCCTGCCATTGGCATCAGCAATTCTTCACCATCACACGGAGACAACATCTGAATCAAACATCATTAACTCGAAGTTACCACAGTGCTGATTGCGATACTGATCATTCTTTAGTTGTTGCAAGGGTTAGACTGAGACCAAAGGGAATCTACACGAATAAACACAAACCTAGCCTCAGGATTAATATTATTAACACCCAAGATCCTGATAAGTACTTTGAGTTCCAACAGCAATTTGAAGACGCCTTTACTGATAAATCAGAAAATTGTACAGTAAGTGAAAAGTGGGGTACACTTAAGGAAAAATCTTTAGAAAACAGCGGTAGGTGTTTATGGCTCTGTGGATCATAAGAGGCGGGGCTTGTTTGCGGCAAACAGCAAGACACTGCAGCCCTTGATTGATAAACAGAAGATAGCTCTCTTTAAATTTAAAAAAAAAAAACGTGAAACACTCTCATTGAGCTGAGGCAAGCTAGGAAGAGTGTGCAAAAGGCTCCCAGGCAGTGTGCAAATGACTACTGGATCAGGTTATGTGAGTACATTCAAAATGCAAGTGATAAGGGAAACATAAGAAGTATGTATGAAGGGATGAAGAAGGCATGTGGTCCAATGATCAACAGAAGGGCGTCACTGAAAACCTTGACTGCAGAAATCATCACTGATAAGAAACAGCAAATGGATAGATGGGTAGAGTACGATTTGGAGTTTTATTCAAGCGAGACCAAACTAGCCGATGATGCTCTCAACGCCTTGGAGGCATACCAACTCCTGACCACCTAGACACACTTCCCACCATAACAGAAGTTAAGTGTGCTATTAATGAACTTGCATCTGGCAAGGCTCCAGATAAGGATGGGGTTCCAATAGAGGTTATCAGTAGTGGGCAAGACACACGCACTCTACAGATCCACCAGCTAATAGAGCTATGCTGGCGAAAAGGACAAGTCCCACAGGATTTCAAAGATTCAAGCATCATGACACTGTACAAGAACAAGAGGGATCGAAGTGACTGTAACAATTATATGGGTATTTCACTTCTGTGTTTTGTTGGGACAGTATTTGCCAGAACTGTTCTGCGCAGACTTCAAGTCCTAGGAGATCAACTCTACCCTGAATCACAGTGTGGCTTTCGACAGAACCGGTCTACCACTGATATGATATTATCATTGCGACAAATGCATGAAAAATGCCGTGAATAGAATCAACAACTGTTTATTGCCTTCATCGACCTCACACAGGCATTTGATTTGATCAGTCGTGAGGCTGCCCACCAACTCTTCTGTTCATTGTGGAATCGTTCTACACAGGCATGAAGGATATAATCAAGTTTGATGGTGCAACTTCAGAAGAATTTGAAATCAAGAGTGGAGTTAAGTAAGGTTGTGTACTAGCTCCCACCCTCTTTGGAATATACTTTTCAATTCTACTTGAATACGCCTTTCGTGATCAGGATGGTGGTATATACATTCACTCACGCTCACATGGCAGCCTCTATAAAGCTCAGAGATTGAAGGCCAATCCCAAAATTAGGAGGGTACTGACTGATAAGAGTGTTAAAGTTTGCAGATGATGCTGGAATTACGACCCACTCTGAAGAAGAATTACAACGTACACTATCTTCATTTTCCAATGCTTGTTCTGAAGTTTGTTTGACAATTAGCAAAGAGAAGACACAGATTATTTCACAAGGTGCACACGGGGTACCATCAATCTTTATTGACGACGCCCAACTGGAGATAGTAGACCATTTTACATATTTAGGATCAGAGGTAAATAGTAAATCATTCCTAGGTCAGGAAATCAACATCAGGATTGGTAAGGCAGCAACAACAATGAACAGGTTAATAAAAGGAGTCTGGGAGAACAGGAAGCTTACTGCGAAAACAAAAGTCTTTGTCTATCAAGCTTGTGTCCTTAGTACTCTTCTTTATGGCAGTGAAGCCTGGTCAACTTACTCACACCAAGAGAAACGTTAAAAGAGCTTTCATATGTAGTGTCTGCTAAAACATACTTGGTATTAAGTGGCAAAACAAAATCACAAATGCTGAATTATTGGAAAGATCAGGTTGTGTGACGGTGTGTTCCATGCTCAGTCTTCGTAGACTTAGATGGATATGACACGTTAGGAAGATGGATGATGGTAGATTACCAAAAGACATCAGTTTTGGTGAATTACAGATGGGTTAGAGATCTCTGGGTTGGCCTCTACTACGATACAAAGTAAGTGGGACATGAATGATACAGGCATTGATAATGCATATTGGGAGCAAGTCTCCGCTGAACGTGTTGCATGGAGGGCAAATATCAGAAATGGAATAAAGACAAAGGATAAAATTATTGCAGATAGATCACACACTTAGCGCGTGAAACGTAATATGGTACGTGATGGTGAAAATGACCATGTGTTCACATGCATTCATTGTGGACTAACATGTACAGCGCGAATTGGTCTTCTCAGTCACATTCGCTACCGTCATGGGTTGTAATTAAAATTCCTTTCTAAAGCACAATGTTAATAAACTATCGTCTGTCAAGACGGCAAGGTGCCATTGTATTTCCCTTTGTTTTCTTCCACTCGATCTTGTCAGTTGTCACTAGGTTCTCCAATGTATTTCTTCTCATAACATGACCAAATAATTGTGACTGTCTACGTCTAATTTCTCTAATCAGTTTACAATTTGCATTCAGTACTTTACACAAGTTTTTGGTAATGCAGACAAAACATAAGGTAAACATCAGAACAAACACCGTTATTATCGTTACCAAGTATTTTAACTTTTAGGCTGGTCGTGAAGTATTTTGAGATTTTAAATTCAGTTATATGTCTTGTTACGTTTTCTTAAATTATGTATGTTCAAGTACGTATAACATGAATAAGCTACAGAGATGGGATATTAAATAATGCAAGGGAAAGCATAATATCCGCGCCATTTCAGTGCCACCCACATATTTTCCTTTGCCGCAAATCTTTTGTCTATCAAACCGCGCCCAAACGCGGGATGTTGTAAAATGGCGCCATGGCCACTGCAAGCACAGGCTGGAAATGAGCCACGACGTGTAGTGATTTTGATAACCATGAGAGATTTCGTTGCTATGTCGCATCAGATTCTCCATGCATCTTGATTTTCCTATTATTCTCGTGCTATGACACTTGAGTCTGTGGCGGATTACTCTGAATGCAATTATGTGTTCTACATTAAATGCATACGTGTATCATTCATCTTTTCATTACCCACATTCTTGTCGTCATCATCATCATCATTATCATGTAGTAGGCTCTATGCGTATCTCCGCTCTCACCGCAGAAACAATTCTCGACACTATACCGGTTCTCCCGTCTCATGTAGAGTCGTGCCTGTGGTGTCTTCAGTTTCCGGTTCCCCCGCCTCATGTAGTGTCATGCCTGTGGTGTCTTCAGTTTACGGTTCCCCCGCCTCATGTAGTGTCATGCCTGTGGTGTCTTCAGTTTCCGGTTCCCCCGCCTCATGTAGTGTCATGCCTTTGGAGTCTTCAGTTTCCGGTTCCCCCGCCTCATGTAGTGTCATGCCTGTGGTGTCTTCAGTTTCCGGTTCACCCGCCTCATGTAGTGTCGTGCCTGTGGTGTCTTCAGTTTCCGGTTCCCCCGCCTCGTGTAGTGTCGTGTCTGTGGTGTCTTCAGTTTACGGTTCCCCCGCCTCATGTAGTGTCGTGCCTGTGGTGTCTTCAGTTTCCGGTTCCCCCACAGACATGTAGTGTCGTGCCTGTAGTGTCTTCAGTTTCCGGTTTCCCCGCCTCATGTAGTGTCGTGCCTGTGGTGTCTTCAGTGTCCGGTTCCCCCGCCTCATGTAGTGTCATGCCTGTGGTGTCTTCAGTTTCCGGTTCCCCCGCCTCAAGTAGTGTCATGCCTTTGGTGTCTTCAGTTTCCGGTTCCCCCGCCTCATGTAGCGTCATGCCTGTGGTGTCTTCAGTTTCCGGTTCCCCCGCCTCATGTAGTGTCATGCCTTTGGTGTTTTCAGTTTCGGGTTCCCCCGCCTCAAGTAGTGTCATGCCTGTGGTGTCTTCAGTTTCCGGTTCCCCCGCCTCATGTAGTGTCGTGCCTTTGGTGTCTTCAGTTTCCGGTTCCCCCGCCTCATGTAGTGTCGTGCCTGTGGTGTCTTCAGTTTCCGGTTCCCCCGCCTCATGTAGTGTCATGCCTTTGGTGTCTTCAGTTTCCGGTTCCCCCGCCTCATGTAGTGTCGTGCCTGTGGTGTCTTCAGTTTCCGGTTCCCCCGCCTCATGTAGTGTCGTGCCTGTGGTGTCTTCAGTTTCCGGGTCCCCCGCCTCATGTAGTGTCATGCCTTTGGTGTCTTCAGTTTCCGGTTCCCCCGCCTCATGTAGTGTCATGCCTGTGGTGTCTTCAGTTTCCGGTTCCCCGCCTCATGTACTGTCGTGCCTGTGGTGTCTTCAGTTTCCGGTTCCCCCGCCTCATGTAGTGTCGTGCCTGTGGTGTCTTCAGTTTCCGGTTTCCCCGTCTCATGTAGTGTCATGCCTGTAGTGTCTTCAGTGTCCGGTTGTCCCGCCTCAAGTAGTGTCATGCCTGTGGTGTCTTCAGTTTCCGGTCCCCCGCCTCATGTAGTGTCATGCCTGTGGTGTCTTCAGTGTCCGGTTGTCCCGCCTCATGTAGTGTCATGCCTGTGGTGTCTTCAGTTTCCGGTTCCCCCGCCTCATGTAGTGTCATGCCTGTGGTGTCTTCAGTGTCCGGTTGTCCCGCCTCATGTAGTGTCATGCCTTTGGTGTCTTCAGTTTCCGGTTCCCCCGCCTCAAGTAGTGTCATGCCTGTGGTGTCTTCAGTTTCCGGTTCCCCCGCCTCATGTAGTGTCATGCCTGTGGTGTCTTCAGTGTCCGGTTGTCCTGCCTCATGTAGTGTCATGCCTGTGGTGTCTTCAGTGTCCGGTTCCCCCGCCTCATGTAGTGTCGTGCCTGTGGTGTCTTCAGTTTCCGGGTCTCCCGCCTCATGTAGTGTCATGCCTTTGGTGTCTTCAGTTTCCGGTTCCCCCGCCTCATGTAGTGTCATGCCTGTGTTGTCTTCAGTTTCCGGTTCCCCCGCCTCAAGTAGTGTCATGCCTTTGGTGTCTTCAGTTTCCGATTCCCCCGCCTCATGTAGTGTCATGCCTGTGGTGTCTTCAGTTTCCGGTTCCCCCGCCTCATGTAGTGTCGTGCCTGTGGTGTCTTCAGTTTCCGGTTCCCCCGCCTCATGTAGTGTCATGTCTGTGGTGTCTTCAGTGTCCGGTTCCCCCGCCTCGTGTAGTGTCTTGCCTGCGGTGTCCTCAGTGCCCGGTTCCCATTTTCATTTTTGTGATGATGGACACCAACCTCTGCTTCCAGAAACCACACATTCCATCACTGTCCTTTCTGACGTTTACTAACTTGTCTGGTGAAAGTACGTCATTAATATCTGCCATTACAACGGTTTTATTATTATTTATTTTTTTTTGTTCGCGGTTAGAACTGGTTTATAGAGGTGTAGTTTGTTATTCACCTTCAAGAGAATTCCCCCCCCCCCCCCCATATCCTGTTTACAGGGCACCGCTGTCAACATCAGCATTGTACTGCTGTTGTTGATGTCTTGGTTAGTGTACGTTCAGTAGTTTGCCATTGGTTTCTGGACGACCGGCTCCTATACCAACTCGTTAAAATCCAGCGCAACGCGGTCTGCTGCCAAATCGGTCGCAGCAGTGCTTCGAACGCGGGTAAACGGGCTTACGAATCGCGTCCGTAACGCCATGGAGACCGGCTTCAAGAGATTATAAACTTAAATTGGTACAAATGTGATACTTCTATCCTTATTATTAGCTGAGATAATAATTGTGATGCATAACTTTCTGGCCTACACTCGTATTTCAGTTTACAAGACGGGATGCTGTTTATAAGACAGTTTGCTTCGTTGTTCAGATCTTGCAGAAAGTCAGTATTTATCTTCTTCTGTGGCTGCGGTGTTCTGTAGTCTGTTCAGAAATGAATGCCTTGATTCACGATCAATTTTTATCAAAACTGTCTGTTGCATCATTATGAAAGTTTTCCTGCCGTCTAATATTTACCCCCACCCAAGGAATATGTCTTTGATAGGCCCAAAGGCAACTTAAATCATCGAAAGCGGAGATATTTCTTTGATGTTTTGGCGAAAATGTAATGAATTCACACTAACAAACTAGTTTTACGGTAAAGCACGTCACAAGGGGTAACGACACAAGTACAAGACGTAGCCAGATTCGTATGGGAGTGGGTGCAATAAAAACATGTCGCTTAAAAGTCGACAGGGTCGACTGCATTGCACCGGGTTTTTATCCCATTTGGCTCAGCCTCTTTCCGAAGCGCGGAAAGCGTCGCACAAAGCACGAACTCCGTAGCTCCAGCGACGACACTCGGGACTCTCCGGAAAAATGCACTCGTGAAATGAAGGACGCGGTCCTGAATCGAACATATAACCCTCGGAGCCCGAATCAGACGGCTTGACCACTTCACCACGGAGACTCTCAAGAGGTGTGCAATGTGTAATATTAGTAAATACAGCGAATTTACAGAGGCATGGGGTAAATAATGTGTAAATTGACAGTAAAGTAGAAGGAATATATTTCTTACCTTATTTTTCATTCACTTCTTGTTTCTTCAGCTGCTGGTTAATAATGTGTACTCAAGAAGTCATGTTACTAGGATGCATTTAGCTTTTTATATTCAGTTCGTGAAAGCTTCCAAAGAACTGTGCGTTAATGTTCGTATGGTGTGACCAGAAATGATACCGCAATTTAGTCGTCATGTGTAAATTTTTAAGGATCTGTTCAGCTGTCTGTGTAGTTTGTTCACGCGTACACATGGGTGACAGACCCGCTTTGAGTCTTCGTGAAAGATTGTCTACTCTGCTGTTTACCGTTCAGATACGGAACACAATTTCCTGTTTTGCACTATGAAAATTGTTGTCAGTGTCTCTGTAGTGGGCTTTCTTCTTAACGACCAAAATGTTGGTCCTCTTTTCATTGAAGTTTATAGATTGATTCGTATGCACGTGTGTTGTCCCCGAATTTGACAACGTGTTTGCTCTCACGTTTCTTGTTATCCCACAAAATGTCAGTTTCCGCCGCAATATTACTCTTCTGTTGGTATTCAATGCGTGTAGCGTTGTTGTTGTTTTGTTTTTTTTCAATACCAGTTGTTTGTCGCCACTGAGGGCTTGCGAAATTGAAAATTCATCCCCGTGGAATACAAACTGTTGCCATTGACATTGTGCTGATGCTGTAATGTTTAGGGTCTGCAATTCGTCTGAATAGTTGGAGCAAAATATCCCAGTAAGTGTGCATGTGGATTAAGGTCTGCGATCTGCCCAGACCTTAATATGTGTCGGACGATTCCAGTAGGATGATGACTGCTCTCGGTTGCATAAAATTCAGTCCATCCTTTCTCCAATAATCCTCTTCCTCTTTCAACACATGGTCCTCACATTTTTTCCAGTAACTTTTATCAATATTTAATAGCGCGGACTGGGTTAGTATCTTGACGTCAGACAATTTGAATGTAGCATTGTCAGCTGTCATCTGTTCTTCAATTTTAGCCCACACAAGCTCTATAGAGTTTAAATGAGAATGGTACGGCGGGAGTCTCAAGCACCTATGGCCATGCTCTTCTGTCAACTTGTTGATTTGATATTTTTTGCTGTTTTGTGCCTGTTTTACAAGGGACAACAACTGTAGCTTGAAACATATTTCTGGAAATGGCACATTTTCCCTTCGGAGCCATATCTTTATTGCTTCCTTTGTGCTGGATGCCGTAGTTATTTTGTCTTCTTGGGCAACAACATTGAGATATGATGCATTGTCCATGATTAGACAAGACAAGGGATGGAAGTACTGTATTCTCGAGCCACTCTCTAAATACATTACCATTCATCTCATTATGATAATCCCTATTGTCTGTATGCTTTGATACGAACACGAGTCAAGCATTCTGTAGTAAGCCATTATGAGTTCTACCAGCATAGGCTATGACCAAACACTGTCCTTTACTACTGGGCACATATCGCTTTATCTTTCCATCCACTGATTGCCATTCCTTTTCACTTGTATGGTGCGCATTGATCCACGTCTCATCCAAATACACTATGTCATAATTTTATTTGCTCATTTCCCTTATTTCACGTAGGTATCTCCTTCTCATGGCTCCTAAATGCGGTTGCTCGCAAAGGATATTTCTACCTCCCTTGTACTTTCTAAACGTTAAGCCTAATATCCTTATAATTTTCCACAAAGTTGTTTTGGATAGCCCTGTGTTATTGTTCTTTCTCAACCAGACCCTACGTTTTCTTACATTCACTGTTTCTTTGGCATCCAGCATTTTTATAATAGCTCGCCTTATAGCATCCTTGTCAAAGCTGTCTACAATTGCCTTTCTACCAACCGTTTGCTTATCGCGTGTTGGTTTCATTCCAGATTCTTGCACCCATCGACAAAATGGCCGTTTACTCAAACCCAATGCGTGCACTGTTATTTTTTTTTTCGGGATTCGTAACAGTATGAAACAGTTTCCTGCGATCAGCTTCTTGACAAAAATATGTGTACAGCTTCATAGCGATGCTTTGAAGTGTACACAATTTCACATTCAATCCATTGAACAATATTCACACATTCAAATATTAGCTATTGATATTATATTAATGGTAAGATTTATTTATATAATCACGTTTCATGAAAGAACCTACATTGACGACACCTCTGAACACTCCCATATAACTGTGCGCCGAGCGTGCTAAAACGTGAACCACGAGAAATATTTTTTAGATGCGCGGATGTGTCTGGGTGAAGGTGTAATACATTTAAAATTATGGACTTAGTCTCTGACCCGTAAATTAAATACCGCATATAAGCAAACATTGAAATCTGCTGTACAATCTCCAGAACAACATTTTTTTTTTTGTTGGGTGGATATAATGATAAGGTTATATGCTAAATTTCATCATTTTCCTTCAGTTGGTTACTGAGATATGGAATTTTATATTAGGGCAGACAAAAGTAAACAGACTATACGATGTTTTATGTAACGTATAAGTTCAATGGCACGATATTTTATGTAATGTATAAGTTCAATGGCACGATATTTTATTTAACGTATAAGTTTATCATCATCATCTTCCACTTCTGCCGTCAAGAGTTGTGGGGAGGAATAATTTGCGCCCCAGGGCCCAATGGGCGGCACTGAATAGTGCCATTCCGTGTCATTGTAGAATGTCTTTGATGTCGTCAATCCATTTCCTTCTCGGGCGTCCTCTTGGTCTCGTCGCAGATTATCTTTGATGTAAGGCCAGTGATGGTAGTTGATGGTGTTGCATTCTAACGACATGGCCAAACCACTTGATCTTCTGTCTTTCAGTAAATGTGGCACAAGATGTTGATCCCACTGTCTGTGTGATAACAGCATTTCTTACTCGATCTCAGATTGTTAAGTTGGCAGCTCAACTCAGGCATCTCATCTCGCAGGTGTTTATTTTGCGAAAGTGTGATTTGAATAAAGTCCGAGTTTGAGATTGGTAGCATAGGGTTGGTGTGAATATGCTGTTTATTATCTGTCGTTTTGCGGACATTGGTATATTTGGATATTTCAGTAAAGGTGATAGTTGATATGTAAGTGCATTAGCTTTTCGACATCTGATTTCGATTTCTCAGTCCAATCTGCCATCTTCTGTGATCATACTTCCAAGATATTTGAATTCTTTAACTTGTTTCAGAGTTGTGCTATTTATCTGTATACTTAGTGGGCCTGGCGATCTGCTAACTTTTATTACTTCGGTTTGGGCTGTGTTTATACTCATATTGTATCTGCTGCATGTTGAACTCAGATTATGAATATTATTTTGTAGTCTGCCCTCATCGCTGTAAAACAGGCACTGAGCGTCTGAAAATGTTCATTTATTTCCCGTAGATCAGTTGTTTCATCTGGAGTAAAGAGTTCTAAATTTTTTGAATCTCTTCTGTCAAGACTTGCTTCTTTGGATATTCTATCCATGTAGATATTGAATAGCAAAGGAGAGAGCACTCATCCATGTCTCACTCCTGTATTGACTGTGAACATATCTGATATACCTTCTTGTGTTCTTACTGCACTTTGGCTCAAGTGGTACATGGCTATGGTGTTTTCTAGCAATTGCCCTTGTATCCCATAGTCTTCAAGGATGGTCCATAATGTGTATCTGTCTACTCTATCGAAAGCCTTTTCTTGATCTACAAATACAATATTCTGCTGGTCACTATATTCGATAGTTTTTTCACATATTTGTCTAAGTGCAAATAGTGCATCAGTGCAACTTTTACCTTTCCGAAAACCGAATTATACTTTGCTTAACTGTTGTTCAACTATGAGTCTAGCTCTTTGTTCCAATAGTTTTGCGTACATTTCCCCTATATGGCCCAGGAGTGATATACCTCTGTATGTTTCGCACTATCAGGCGCGGCTGGCCGAGTGGCTAGAATGCCGGACTCTCCTTCGGGAGACCCGGGTTCGATCCCTCGGTAAGGTGTGGGATTTTATTCTGTCGAGGGCAAAAAGAAAATCCTAACCTGCACAGTTCGCGCCGACTGCACTAGCCAGGCGGCCTTAATTCCTCAGACTGAAAGACCCCACTGCCATACATCGCAAGGTACTATATTGGCAGTAAATGGCAGTATGGCAGTTTCGCATTCTCTGATATTGCCTTTCTTTTTCCATATTGGTAATATTATTGCCCTTTGCAAATCATCTGGGACTTTTCTTTCTTCCCATGCTATATTAAAAAGTCTTGTTTGCCATTTAACTCATGTTTTCCCATAGGCCTGAATAGCTTCTGTGGTTATTCCATCTGGATCAGGTGATTTGTTTTTAGGACTTTTCTATATAGTTGTCATGACTTCCGTAGTGATGAAATTTGGTTCTTGTCCATGGCTTTTAGGCACAAAAGTGAGGTTTTCTATGTTATGTGTGAGGTTAAGTAGTTCTTGAAAGTATTCTGCCCACCTTGCTATCATTGTTGTGGATTAAATATTGGTATACATCTTTTGCTGTTTATGATGGTGGTTAGGTTGTAGTTTGCAACTCTGTTTCTCATTGTATTGACACGTTTATAAAATTCTCTTGGAAGTCTTTGCTAAGGGTCACCATCTGTTCACCGAATATTCTCCAGGTTTCGTATTTAGATGCTCTAATTGTTCGTTTGATATTTCGTCGTGCTATTCTGTAAATAACATAGTCTTGTTCAGATTTAGTTGTGATCCATTTTTTTAACGCTATCTTCTTTTTAAATATGCTATCTTTAACTTCGTTGTTCCACCAATCCGTTCTTAATCTGTTGTCCTGCCCTACTTTCTTTGTTCCACATTTATTTTCCAGTGTTTCGAACGTGGCGGCCTTGAAAATTGTCCATTCCTTATCTACGCTTGAGTAGTCATCAGGGATGTTCTTATGTAGTTTTTTGTTTTTTTTTCCCCATTGAATTCGTCTTTAACCGTATTTTCTTGAAGCCTCCTATAATTGATGACATGTTTTGTTACCTTTTTGTTTCTTATTTTCCTGTGTGTTGTAAATTTTTTTATTATAACTGGTTTGTGATCAGTATCAACATCTGTATTTGTATAAGTTTAATGGCACGATATTGTATGTGATGTATACGTTCCATGCATCCATCATGTTCCATGCCGATAAGCGTGGGCGGTCATGTGTTGCCATCTCACTCGATCACCAGAGTCGTGGATCAGCTCCGTGTTCCTGCCTCAATCATACCACGTGGCCAAGCCATCCAGGTATTTACTTCTCGGTCTTCCTCTTGGTCTCTTCCCTTCGATCTTGCCAGTTATCACCAAGTTCTCCAAGTCAGTTCTTCCCATAACATGCCCAAAAAGATTTTGACTGCCTACGTCTAATGACTCTAATAAGTTTACGATCTTCATTTGTTTCTTGAAGGACTTGTCCTTTGGTTTTTCTGTTTACCCATGGTATTCTTTGCATTTTCCTCAGAAACCACATTTCCACAGCCATCAGATGTTTTTCAGCTTGACTGCTCATTGTCCACGCTTGATATCCATACAAAAGTACAGGTCCTATGTAGCACTTCAACACTCTTTTTCTCATAGCAATTGATATCTTTTTATTTGTCAGTTTATGTTTTTCATCTTGCAAAAGGCTTCCTTCGCCGTGGCAATTCTTGCGCTAATCTCTTCAAGGCATCTCCCATAAGATGGTATGACTGTTCCGAGATAACTGTACCGATTACTTGCGTAAGAATATGCCCATTTACTCGTATATCACATTGTGGTATTTCCTTCTTCCCGGTGACGAATATTATCTGTGTCTTCTTACTATTCAATTCTAACCCTAGTTGCTCACTGTGTGCAATAACCGCATCTACTAAATGTCGCAGGTCCTGTTCATTGTCTGCAATTAAGACTCTATCATCTGCGTGTTATTGATGTATCTTCCCCCAATGTTGATTCCTTCCATATCTTCTATATTTCTGAAAATAGTTTCACTGTAAAGCGGAAAAAAGATCTGGAGACATTACACATCCCAATTCCAATTCCAATTTCAATTTTCAAGACAAAAATTGCAAATTCGGTCTCGTTAAACCTGCCTCCTCAACTGTGCTTATTGTTGAGATCCGTGGTTGTGTGGACTGTTAGTCCTAATTCATACTGGCTTTATTGGTCCCGCTCTGTTTGTCGGATGAGCTTGTTTTTGTGCTGCCTGATTATTTCCTTTCTCTATCTTATGTTGGTCCTGGTAATGACCGGTCCATGGTCGGGCCTATTACGTTCAGCAGTCTTTCGTTTGTTGGTTTCTTATTCTTATTAGCACTACTACGTGCTGGTTGTTTCTTGTGTTGTCCTCACCGGGGTTGGCCCCGGTCATGTCCAGTCCCCATAAGCACTCGATGTAGGCAAACGCAGTGAGGTCAAGTGCAAGACTCAAGTTGTCCCCCCCCCCCCCCCAGGTCAGCGGCCCGTACTCCTCTACATTCGCTTTTTCGTTTTCTTCATCGGTGTACAGCCAACCCACCTGTCACTCACCCCGCCACACTCAGCTGTCCCTCACAGGACAACAGGTATATATATATATACATATATATATATTTCTGCGGAAAATAGTAGCTTCTCAACTTGCTACGAACACGTTAGAAAATTAAAGTCTATAGATAAAGAAGGACCAGAAAACCAGCAGCCAGTTTATTGGGAAACTCAACCAAATCGAGAGCCTGACATCTTGGTTTTTACATGTGTTGTGAAGCCATTCTATTCGAATGAGGTAAACAATGTTTTAACTTATATTAGTTTAAGAAGTGAGCCTTTTTTCCCAAAAAGAAGGATTGGAAAGTCAATGTGTTGTGAACCACGTGAGTACTTCAGAAATTAATTTAATAGAAACTAAATATTATATTCAGTTATCATAGTTTATGGATAAACTGAACACTAACGACAAACCATAGTTAGTTTTATCTTTTCCCCAGCTAAACAACTTATTTAATGTATACGCATTAGTCCTAAGTTGTAAATGGTATTTATTAAGTAGTTAAATTCAATCACAGTGATTTAGAGTTGGTGAGTAACTTAAGATTTAGGAAACTGAGAATACTTAGTTCACCAAGAATAAACTATTTTAAATGCGCAACCACCGGTAAGACAAATTAGTGGAATGTGTAATGAAGTAGATTTTTTTTTATTACATGAGCACATGAGAAGTCAAATTGGTTTATTCCATGAGCACATGGGAGCCAAATAGATTTCTATATGTATCATAATTTTTTGTGGTGAGTCAAATGTATTTTCATTGTTGTTAAACATGTGGATTTATCATTTGTGATGAACATAATTGTCACGGAAAATAAACTTGTTAGTTGCGATCGATGACAAACAAGACCCGACATTAGTCTGCAAAAACAACCAACCCTTTGATGTTGTACAGACTGAGAAAAATACGTCGTTAAAACTGTCTACACACGATCGGCATTTCTAACTGAGAAACAATATACGGCGCGTCAAAATGTCTACCCCTGGTCGGCGAATCTTTACGATGTGGGTTGTTCGAGAAACGAATAACAACGCTAAACGTCTGCCAAGGCGGTAGTAGCCTTTGAAGTGCTAGACGGAAAGTCTGGACAGACGCGGGATGGATTCTGTGGTGTGGGGAATTCTGTGGTTCACAGACAGACTGAACTATTGATGTACGGGACAAAGAATTTCCCCCAAATGAAAGCAAATTAGACGGCGGATTGACTCCAGTTAGTCTAGAACAGGAGGAGGAAACCAGATTCTGGACGGATCAGCGTCTAGACTTTTTGGTGACGTCACTCCAGCCCAATATAAAAAGCGTTGCGGTAAACAAGTGGAGTTAGTCGATCAGGATTTCTGAAGTGGGAAAGATCGGTGCAGTTTTCCGAGTTGTGTTCAATGAAAGAAACTAGGGTGTCAAATTGTTGATATTTATCGGCGGACATAGATCCAGTCTGTGATTGCCTAGTTTCGATTAGCAACCGGAATAGGCATATGGTAGGCTATTAATCATATCTAACTTAGAGTATAATTAGGAATAGAGCACAGTCCTGTGCGGTGATATAATGTATTATAGCTGTGGTGATATAATGTATTATGATTAGTGATAGAATGTTCTATAAGTGCGGTGCTAGAAAGTATCATAGGAGCGTCGGCACTGGTATCCTATTGTGTGGCTTCAACTAGCTTGAGTGATATATCATTTTACTCAGGGAGTTGAGGACAATGTAGTGGAATAATAATTAGAGAGATTAAGGATGGTTGAGAGGGAGGAGAGGAATGTGAAATGGTAGGATCTTCCAGTAGGGCATCTGCTGGGTTTCTACCCGTTCCTTTATTCTTTCCTGGTGTTGCCATGTCTCAGATCAAATGATGAGTTATTTGGCCGTATGACAGAGATCGGATCTCTGTTATAGATCTGAGTGTTGCTATTGGCCTACACTCACCTAATTCCGGCCAGGACTGAGTTGCCCTCACCATAGTATTCTCTATTCTACAGGTTCCATTTACAGGTCCACGTATGTGTGCTGTGATATTCGACAGTGAAGCTAGAACACAATTTAGAAGATGATGGCTCAGAATTTGAAGACAGAAGTTGCTGAGAGTCCGCTACATTGGTCTTATACCCAAGTTGGTTTGCGGGAACCTAGCTTCTGCTGAGCAGGATATGCTGATGAGATTTATGTTTAGCAAGTGATAGGTGTATCACTGAACAGTCAGAACATTGTATAAATACACTACTGATACCAGGAACATTCATACAAATTTATACTGATACCTAGAACATTCAGAGTGTGGTGTTAATATGGGGAATCTTTAAAACCAGTGACACTAGATCCATTAAGATTTCGCCAGTAACAGTGACAATAGGGTTATAATTTTCTGATTAACAATCAGTTAAATAACAGAGGAAATTCATAGTGTACATCAGATTGAAGACTCTCAGTAGACAGTGTTTGTCATGGGTGTCCAAGCATCCTAGTGGTTCAAGAGACAACGGAGGAAGTCTTCACGTGACCGGAGGAGTATCACCTTAGTGAGGTTGCTTGTCTGGAATACATGGTGCTAGTGTGTTCTCAGCACAGTGATGAGAATGACTATACTCCTGAACACTGATCTGAGTCTATAGACACTTTAGAGTACACGTCACACACTCTACACATTATACACACACACACACTTCTCTTACATATACTCTTTGCTTTAATAAATTTCGTGTTTTTTATTTGTTGAAGCTAGAGTTGTCAAGTATGTTATGTTGGGGAAGAATGAGAGGGGGCATGATCCAGGAGTGAGTAAGAGTGAGAAGAAGGTGTCTTCAGATTGTGGGAGTGTTGTGGACGGAGTCTGCTGGATATCTCCAGGATAGAGATATTGAATTAAAACAAATGTTGGTGTTGATTCCCCTCACTCCAGGGACGACACTAAAGTGGTAAAGAAGAACAAATAACTACTACGACATTCATTATTTACACACACGACAATAATAATGCCAAATCATCACCCCTGCAAGTGTGGTTATGATGCATAATTAATGAATGTGAATTGGGTGTATCACATAATTCTATGTATTTGATGAAAGCATGGTTAGTTTAGTCGATGGATCAACATCACGGCACACGGGTGCAACCCATAAGTGCTCCGTTCTCCTCCTAACTCAAACCTGAGTCTGGTGAAACTCAGCTCAGTGCACGAACTCTGTAGCACCGGTGAGGATCCTAAAATACTTTGGGTAGATTTTTAACTCAAAATTTTGCCCGGGCAGCACCGTTAGGCTACTCTTTTTCGATTTCCAACTGCCAAGGGATTTTTTACGTGCGCAACAATACACACGGGCGTCCGATCTCACCACCCAGAGACCAGGGGAAATTTTTTACTAGGAGTCCACGAGAAAAATTCCCGGCATTACCGGGGCTTGAACCCGGGACCTCAAGCACTCGAGGCGGACACCATACCTCAAGACCACGCAGCCCCCCCCTCCCCCTGATGAGAGCAAATGGTGATCCATGAGTATTTTCATTATTGTTAAACATGAGGAATCATCATTTGTGAATCTCATAATTATGCCTAATTATCACATAAATATATGCAAATGATGAGAGCATGTGGTGATCCATGTGTACTTTCATTATTGCTAAACATGATGAATCAGCCTTTGTGAATCTTACAAGTATTCCTAATGATCACATAAGTCTAGGTCATTGAAGATAGCATGCCTGTGGTGATTCATATGATTTCCTTATTGTTAAACAGATGTGAATGTATCATTTGTAAAAACCATCAGTATGCTTAATTATCATCCAGGAAATATTATAATTTCAGATTAAGGATGAGAATGATTAAGATTCCATTGTACTGTCATGGCTGATGAATTTGTGAATTTATCATGGGTAAAGCACATACATATGCTTAATTGTCATCCATGCACATATGAATACCATGCCTGATGGATGAGTGAAATGATCATCCATGCACATATGAATATTATGTCTGATGGATAGTGAAATGATCATCCATGCACATATGAATATTATGTCTGACGAATGAGGAGTATGAGTGAAGAGTAGTTACATAGTCGTTTAGTCGTTGGATCAACATCACGTCACACGGTTTAACCCATAAGTGCTCCGTTTTCCTCCTAACTCAAACCTGAGTGTGGAGAAACTCAGATCAATGCACGAACTCCGTTGCATCGGCGAGGATCCTGAAATGCTTTGGATAGATTTTTAACTCGAAATTTTGTCCGGGCAGTGCCGTTAGGCTACTCTTTTTCGATTTCCAACTGCCAAGGGATTTTTTACGTGCGCAACAATACACACGGGCGTCCGATCTCACCACCCAGAGACCAGGGGAAATTTTTTACTAGAAGTCCACGAGAAAAATTCCCGGCATTACCGGGGCTTGAACCCGGGACCTCAAGCACTCGAGGCGGACACCATACCTCGAGACCACGCAGCCCCCCTGATGAGAGCAAATGGTGATCCATGAATATTTTCATTATTGTTAAACATGAGGAATCATCATTTGTGAATCTCATAATTATGCGTAATTATCACATAAATATATGCAAATGATGAGAGCATGTGGTGATCCATTTGTACTTTCATTATTGCTAAACATGAGGAATCAGCCTTTGTGAATCTTACAAGTATGCCTAATGATCACATAAGTCTAGGTCATTGAAGATAGCATGCCTGTGGTGATTCATATGATTTCCTTATTGTTAAACATATGTGAATGTATCATTTGTAAAAACCATCAGTATGCTTAATTATCATCCAGGAAATATTATAATTTCAGATTAAGGATGAGAATGATTAAGATTCCATTGTACTGTCATGGCTGATGAATTTGTGAATTTATCATGGGTAAAGCACATACATATGCTTAATTGTCATCCATGCACATATGAATATCATGCCTGATGGATGAGTGAAATTATCATCCATGCACATATGAATATTATGTCTGATGGATAGTGAAATGATCATCCTTGCACATATGAATATTATGTCTGATGAATGAGGAGTATGAGTGAAGAGTAGTTACATAGTCGTTTAGTCGTTGGATCAACATCACGTCACACGGTTTAATCCATAAGTGCTCCGTTTTCCTCCTAACTCAAACCCGAGTGTGGAGAAACTCAGATCAATGCACGAACTCCGTTGCATCAGCGAGGATCCTGAAATGCTTCGGGTAGATTTTTAACTCAAAATTTTGCCCGGGCAGTGCCGTTAGGCTACTCTTTTTCGATTTCCAACTGCCAAGGGATTTTTTACGTGCGCAACAATACACACGGGCGTCCGATCTCACTACCCAGAGACCAGGGGACATTTTATTACTGGAAGTCCAGGTGGATTTTTTAAATAAATCCCGGTCCTCACCGAGGCCTGAACCCGGGACCTCCAGCACTCGAGGCGGACACCATACCTCGAGACAACTCAGCCCTCCGAAGAGTAGTTACATGCTAAGAGAGAGTATAAGCTAACTATCAATCTCATGATAGAAGGCAACTTTGATGTATAATGCCATGTCTATCACAGGAGAATATGTTCGGCATAACCCAAACACTAATTAACCATTTAGTGCACTCCGACGCATGACGCCACTTTGTATTAAATATCATTTATGGTACCATCATCTCGGTTTGTCCCTAAGCACGACACAGCCCATATTACATTACGCATACTACAAGCATCTGGCTTTGTATCTAAAGCAAGACACCACTTTGTATTATATATCACTCCTGTTACAACATATGATCTAGTGCAGTGGTTCTCAACCTTTTTTTTTTTGGCCATATCATGGCCATATCATGGCCATATCATTTACCATATGTTCAGAACGTCAATCCCCCCCTTTCGAATTTCCTCCCTATAAATTCCTCCCCACCCTTACACAGTATACATAAAAATAGAAGCTAAATTTAATAACACATACTAGAACAATTCTAGACATCTACATAAAACATGATTTGCGGGTCTACTTACGTTATAAAACGAATTTCATTAGGGAAAGAAGTATAGAACTGTAAAATTTAGAGGGAAAAACAATATCAAGTAACTGGTTCTTGTATTAATGCGTTCTTGATATAATCTTAAGTCCCCCCTCCCCTGGAAACCCTAAAATTCCCCCAAGGGGGTGGGGGGGGGGATTCCCCACCAGTTGAGAACCACTGGTCTAGTGTCCTAATGATTGTAATGTTAATGAGGAGGATGTTTGTAATAACAATGATGATGATAATAATGAGAATGATGATGATAGATGAAGTACAAGCATAGTACAGACACGGTGAAGAGTGGGAATATACTCGCCTTAAAACTTTTGATTAGAAAATAATTCACTTGAATACTATACAAGAATTGATACCATGAAGTACTTATATTGTTTATAAGCAACTACTCATTGCAATAGGGAATGATTTCTAAAACCCTTAATGTATGAGACCCTTTTCTTTAATGGAAGAAGATGTTGATAAAATAACTAGGTACAGAAGAGGATGGTCAACATAATTGTCAAATTCCAAATCAATCAAGGTATTACTTAACCTGGAGACCTCATGATAGGCATAAGTGAAGATGAAACTGTACATCTGCTAGTTTAAACCTTGAACACCTGATAGTGGAAGATTGGATGGAGAGCAAATAATTATGTTGATAATAACTAATTGAGAACACCAAGCCTATCTTTCTCCTATGTTTATTTCTCTCTAGGAACAAGATTCATTTTATTGATTTCACTTGTTGTGTTCTTAGGAGTTTACAGCATTTCATTTCTAGTGTCATATTAAGGATGTGATTAGATGTATGTTGATTGCTGAAATTTCAGGGAATGTCTAGATCCAGATAGATCCAGACCTGACTAGGTTGAATGCAGCACTTTGTGAATGCAGCACTTTGTGAATGCAGTACATTGTGAATGTAGCACCTTGTTGAGTGAGCACCTTGTTGAGTGATGCCCTTGACAGAGTAGTGCAGAAACCTATTCACCTGCAAGATTTTCCTCTGCAAAGGACAAGTATCAAAATTTACTTAATCTATTTAGAGAAGTGGAAAACTAGAGCCAATATTCTGCTCAGACATGGAACAGATCAACACCAAAAAAGAAAATAACATAGTCATTGAGAGATTGCCACAAGTGATCCACAAACCTACAAGTGGAGAAACAGGATTGTATGCAGTTCCTTTTTTTCAGATTACACACATGCCAGTAGATGAGGAGCAGTACATGTAATTGAAAGACAGATATATATCTGGTGATATAAATATTATATTTGGCACATCAATGATGGATAGTTATAAATATATGTAGATGCCATTGTTGTATTGAATGGGATTGTATTTTTTTTTATGTACTGTTCACCAACCCAGTTTATGTTTATTAAATCATAAAATTGAGATCATGCCATCTATTGAGTGTTTTTCTTGTCGTAGTAAAATTGTTTTAAATTTGTAAAAATTGTTTTTAAAATTGTTGGTACAGGAGAGGCAAGGAACCACCAAAAGGACATTTGGAATACTCAGTAAAACTATTTGTTTACCTTGAGGTATTCCTTGGTTCTCCGAAACTCTATTTAATGGTCTCAAACCATTGAGCCCGTAATAGCTAAATTAATTAAAACGGGCAGGATCACATTGAGAAAGAGGAACTTATTATCCTTTATCTCTTTGGGGTTGAGCCATCAACTATACATTCGACACACTCCCTCATTGTCATTGGGGTCTTAGTTTTGACGAAATAATCTCTTAGATCCCTTCGTTCACTATTGTACTCGCTGCGGGTTAATAGGTCATGTTCAATGGTGTTGTCTTCTAGGCATGCTCTGCAGAATGGATTTTCTCTTGCGTCTTTCCAGTTACCTAGTTTGATTTTTCACAGCTGCCTGTTGCCGGTGCTTTCATGTTGGTTTTGGCTTGTGGTTTGTAGCTGGGTTCGCCCAGCATCTGGTATGCATGTCGGCCTCTAGCGCTGTCTCGCCACTGTTTCCTCCATTCCTGGAGTATGTAGTTTTTGATGATACTCTTTCCTTCTACTTTTCCTAGGCCTGTACTGATTTTATTACTGCTGGTTAGTCCTCGTTTCGCCGTTCTGTCTGCTTGTTCGTTTCCAGGGTTTTGGCAGCCCATGTATCCGAGGTTGGTGGCTGTCGCTAATATCGCCTCTTTTATGTCAGGTCTGTTTCCTTTCGTGAAGTTCCCGAGCGTTTGTACCGAGGACAGGGAGTCAATATGCAGAGTCGCATCGGTGGTTCTTGGGCTGCAATCTCCAGTCCTTTCAGTATGGCTGCCAGTTCGGCCGTGCATACTGCTGTCTGGTCTGTTAGTTTGAATTGTTTCTTTAGTTTCCAGTCTGGGACTACTATTACATCCCCCACCTCACCCTGTTAGCTCTTGGACCCGTCTGTGTATATATATTATGAGGTTGTCCTTACTGATTTCTTTTATGTACGCCTCGGCCGCGTCTCTTGCATTTGTGTCCTCCATGTCCTTGGTGATGGTCTTTGTTAGGCTCGTGTCTGTGAATGGGACTGTTAATTCCTATGGTGGGATTGTAGGCTTGTACCGTCTTGTCTGTTTCAGGATTTCTGCTAGCTCGATTTCGTCCTTCATCTTTTCTGCTGCTTCCCATCCTGTCGGTATTTGCAGTTTTTGCTATTGGGATGCCACCCCATTTGCTGCGGTTGTCACTGAATGTTTGGTATCCTGGGTGGTCTTCGTCTTGTGCTGCCTTGTTTTTTTACAAGTCTAAGGTCCTTCCCATAAATTTTTAGATCTTCAAGCATCCTTATCATGTCGACATGTCTCACTTTATCGAAAGCCTTTATGTAGTCAATAAAGCAAAGATATAGATCTTTGTTTACTTCTATAGAACGTTCTTCTTCGTTCATCCGGAGTTTTTTTTTCGGATGTGATTGCGTTGTGCCTGTTTACAGCAGAGCTGCGTTCTTGCGCCGTTAGGCCGACACATCCGACTTCTGCGGGCATTTGTTGACCGGGTTAACCTTCCCGGGGGTTTCTTAGGACGTTTCACTCTCACTGTTGTGGTGTTATCCCCCATCCCAGCTGGTCCATATAGAACAGCCAAAGATCCTAGTCAGCCCTCAAGGGAAGGCAGGGGCAGACCATGGGCATTCCCCGCCATCCAAGGAGGCTTCCATACTTGCAGAGCCGATACATAGCGCTCTGGTACTGGGCTCACCCAAGGAATCGTCACGTCCTGCACATGGCTGCTTAGCCTCACTTCCGTATATTGGGCCTTCCGTTCACCATAGGCTGTTCTTCCTGAAACCAGAAGTATGCAGTCTGCAGATGACATCCACACAGTGAGCTTTCGATTCGGACTTTCCACATAATGGATTTGCTATCCAAGCAATATTCCATTTCGTGCCACTAGGACACTTTTCCACCTTTTATGAAGCCCACACAGTGGGCTTTTGATTCAGACTTTCCACCTAATGGATTTGCTATCCAAGCAATATTCCATTTCGTGCCACTAGGACACTTTTCCACCTTTTATGAAGCCCACACAGTGGGCTTTTGATTCGGACTTTCCACGTAATGGATTTGCTATCCAAGCAATATTCCATTTCATGCCACTAGGACACTTTTCCACCTTTTATGAAGCCCACACAATGGGCTTTTGATTCAGACTTTCCACATAATGGTTTTGCTATCCAAGCAATATTCCATTTCTTGCCACTAGGACACTTTTCCACCTTTTATGAAGCCAACACAGTGAGCTTTCGATTTGGACTTTCCACATAATGGATTTGCTATCCAAGCAATATTCCATTTCATGCCTCTGGGTCTTCATGCACCTTTAAATGTCAACCTGTATGTAGTTAAAGTAAGCTGCGGTCAACTTTAGCTTGTTGATATCTCCATAGAGCTTGTCCTCAAATGAAGCAGGTGTGGGCCAAAATATCTTTCTCTGTTCTGCATACGTTGGGCAATCCTGCAGCAAATGTTTTGCTGTCATTTTTCCAGTTCTACAATTACATTCATCGGTATCTCCTATCTTTAGTTTATTGAACAAGTGGTATTTCAGCCTGTTATGTCCTGTGCGGAGTCTGAAGATTGCTACTTGTTCTCTTCGGTCGAGTTTGTAATATGCATCATCCTTCTGATGGCCTGGATGCTCTGGTTCCCATTTGGTTCTATAAGTGCTTTTTATCAACCTCTTTGCCTCATTATAGGTTATGTCTATGTCAGGCTGTGGTAGTCGTCCGCCCTCTTTTGCCAGTCTGTCAGCCTCTTCGTTTCCAGGTATACTGCAATGTGATGGGATCCACTGTATTACAACTTTTTTGGATTTCTGGCATAGACCATGGAGTGCTGCTCTTAGGTCAGTTAGTTCTGTGCTGTTATTGCTCTTCAGTATTGAGACAGCTGACTTTGCATCTGTGAAGATAGCTATTTGCTTCTCTTTATTTTCCTCCATCAAGAGCATTTCTGCTGCAGTTTTCAGAGCCTGTACCTCCTCTTTGAAGTTACTTGAAAATTTTCCAGTTGCCATTGAATGTGTTTTTTTCACTCCATTTTTTAAATTTAGGAGAATTCCTCCTCCTCCATTCTCTATTGAATATTTGGCTGATCCATCTGTATATGCATGGGTCCAATTCCTGCTTGGGTAATGTTATTTTATGTAGTTTAGGGTTATTTCTCTTCTTTCGGTTTCATGCTGAGTGTTCTTTTTCTCAATACTAGGAATGTTTTCTATCATCTCAGGCAGTTGCTGCTGTCTTCAAGCTGGGAACTTGTGTGCATTGTGTATGGGCTTGACTGTTGATATGTTAAGTATAGGATCTGCCCTAATCCTTCGTTTTGCAGTTTCTACAAAGTTGCTACGCTTCAGCCTTCCCTTTCCAAAACCATTAAATCTGTTGTACATAGGGTGGTCTGTCAATCTTCTAAATTTTTCTGCTTGTTGCTGGGCTTTGCTATCTCTTCTATCCTGCATTGGTTGTAAACAAGTGATCTTTTCTAGTTCATTAATAGGCGTTGTCTTCAGGCTTCCAGTTATGATTCGCATTCCTTGGTTTTGGACTCTACTTATTTTGTTAAAGTTTGACTTAGCTGCTGTTGCCCAAGCTGCAATGCCATATTCCAGTACTGGCCTCACCCGTCCAGTATATAACTTCTTGAGAACTTTCTCATCTGCTCCCCACGTTGTACCAGCAAGCTTTTTCATGATTGCCATTCTCTGCCTTGCTCTTGTTCGATTTTTCTCAACCTGTGTCTTCCATGTCAGGAGACGATCAAAGGTGACTCCTAGATAGTTTGGATTTTCTTCATGGCGCAATATTTCTCCATTCAATACCAGCTTAGGTTGCTGAGTTTTATTTGAGAGGGAGAACACTGTGCATGTTGTTTTCTCCTCACTTATCTTCACTAGCCATGATTTTGACCAGTCCTCTAGCGCTAATAAGGCTTGCTGTATTCTGCTGTTAGCTGTACTAATATATTCTTCAGATGTCCATATGGCTAGGTCATCTGCAAAGGAGGATGTGTGTACTCTGGCTGGAAAATTTTCTGTGATGTCATTTATATATGCTAGGAATAATGTTCGTGAAAGAACTCCTCCTTGGGGGACACCTTGCTCCAGCAGCATCATTTTGCTTGTTTGTCCTTGTACTTTTGTCCTGGCAGTTCTGTTCTCAAGGTAGTGGCTGATCCATTTATACATTTTTCCACAAACATGCATGTTTTGCAGTTTTACTTTCAGTCCTTCCTTCCATACTTTATCAAATGCTTTTTCTAAATCTATCCAGACTGCTAGTGTGTGCTTTTTCTCTTGGAAGGCATCCTCTATTTCCTGAGCTATATAGGTTATTTGATCTTCAGTGGATCTGTACTTTCTGAATCCTGCTTGGTGTGGTGTTAAGAGTTTGTTTTCTTCCAGATGCCATGTTAGCCTGCCATTGATAATGCGTTCCATTAATTTTCCTACACAGTTAAGTAGACTGATAGGTCGATAGCCATTTGGTTCTTCCAGGTCTTTTCCTTTCTTTGGGACTGGTATTAGTATAGCTTCCTTCCATGCCTGTGGGACTATTCCTCTCTTCCAGCTGTTATTTAGGACTGCTAGTAGTTTCTTCTTTGCCTTGGTGCCTAGTCCTATTAGCATTTCATTTGTGATTCCATCCTTTCCTGGTGATTTCTTCTTTTTTAGGGTATTCATTGCCTGTTCCATTTCTTCCATTGTTAGATTTGCCATCATATATTCTGCTGCTGTCTCTGTATTTCTATGATGTATCTGTTTGTCTTTGATTGCTTTCTTCTGTTCGGTTGTAATATCAATGTGGTTTGCATTTGCATAGTGTTCCATTAGTGCATTTGCAGCCTTTTTTCCTGTAAGCAAGGCATTTCCTTGTTTAATTGTTATTTGTTTGTTTCTAGGTCCTTCATTGTTCATGGCTTTCACTAGTTTCCATAGTTTGTTTCCATCCCTGTCAAAATTCAGGTTTTCTGTTTTTTCCCTCCAACAATCTCTTGTTGTTTGATTTACTGTTCTTTTATATTTTGCTGAGATGGCTTTGAGAGAGATATTCGCTTCAATTGTTTGTTCTCTCTCTGCTGTCTTCCTGGCATCTTCAACTTTGTCCTCCAAACTTTGTAGTTCTTCAGTCCAGTATGGTTTGTAATTTTTCCTCGCTCCTCTAGGAATGGATTCAGTGGCTGCCTGTATTATCGTTCTGTTTAGACTTTCCACCATTTGCTTTATGTTGCCATATCGTGTATTTATGTTTTCACAATATTTGTCTGTTAGTATGGCAAATCTGTCCCAATCTGCTCGTTTGTAATTCCAGCGGGGCAAGGGCTTTTGCTCCTGTGGAACATACTCCATATTCATTACAAGCTTGATTGGTCTGTGGTCACTACCTGCTAATTGGTCCAGCACATGGCGATCGATTTTGTGGAGGATGTCTCCTGTGCAGAAAGCTAAGTCTGGAGTAGAAGTGGTAAGCCATCTTCTGGAGTAGAAGCTCGGTGTGTCATCCGCTTTGTTGAGTAGATGGAGATTTGAGTCTATTTCCCCGTCCTCCAATTCATCTCCTCTTTTGTCAGTATCTGGGTATCCCCATCTTTCTGAACGGCTATTAAAGTCTCCGACAATAATGCAGTTTGTGTCAGTTATTTTCATGTTTGAGAGTGTAGGGTCCTTATCTGCTGGGCTATACAGATTGTAGATTCTTATTTTCACGTCCTTTATCATTATATCAACACCTATAATTTCCGTTTGGTTGTCAGAGATCACAGATACTTCGCTGCAAGGTATTGTATTTCGTGTAAGTATTAGAACTCCTCCTTTGTGTCCTTCGCGGTCGAAACGTGTGGCCTGATATCCTCTGACTGAGAATTTGTGATTGGCGTTGAGGTGTGTCTCTTGAATGCATGCCACATCTATTCTATCTTTATGAAGACGCTGTGTTAGGGAGTCTTTCTTCTTGTAAACTCTTTCGGCATTCCACTGTAGTATGTTGAGTGTCCGGGGTATTTGGTCAATAGCTCTTAACCTACTCCTCTGTGCCTTGACTCCACAGCACAGGGGAAGGTGACCACCAGTAGTCATGGGTGGACCCCCTCGAGGCAGGGGGCCCGGCACTATCGCCGCCTGATGGGACTTCACGGGATTAGCACCATAACGATTAATTTTGATTTGTGACATCATGAATTAAGTTACGTTGCACTGCTTTGTCAAGCCTGTGGCTCAGTGCATCCGATTTCGACAAGCATTTATTTGGGATGCTTTCCCTAGCCTACAAGGCAGCAGGTTTGTGTGTCTCTTCGTCTGGTCCCTCTCCCTTGACCTGTCCGACATGGGTGGCCCTACCAGTAGCTGTGCTACCGTCGGCATAGCTCTTGGGGTCATTGGGACGCACAAGCCCCTCTACCTCGTCACGGTGGACACACAGCAGAGGGGTATAGAACGTTCAATAACTGTTCTCAGTATTTATACACAGCATTTACTGTGCCCTTGCCTTCTACAAACCCACATTGTTCTTCTCCTATTTCGGGTTGTATTTTCTTCCTAACTCTTTGCATGATAATTCTCAGCAGAATCTTCGTTATGTGGCTCATTATACTAGTTGTTCCATGTTGATCGCATTCCAGGGTTCCTGATTTCTTCGGGATTGCAATAAATATAGAATTACATAATTCAGGAGGTATATCTCCAGTATCGTATATTGCGTTCAGCAATGTGATGACTTGGTCTATTCCATATTCTGCACTGTTTATGTTGCCCTCATATCAACAAGAAGCTGTGTTCAAGTTTGTTTTATTTTGTGTGCTTTATTTCGCTTTTTATCTGTTTATGTTGTCCTGTCTTTGACAAAGGTTCTAGAACCGAAACGTCGGTAGTGTTTTGTTGTCCTATAATACTTATTGTTTTATTTTAACACTTGAGTATTATATATTTATTGATTGTTTCTCATTTTTGATGTCTCCAATATATTTTCTTTTTCTATTGTGATGTTATATGTACCCGGGGTCTTGCCTGTTTTCATATGGTTAAGAGCATTCTGAACTTCCATCTTCAAAATTGATGGCCCTTCATCATTATTCCGATGATCATATTGTTCTTCTCTTGTATCATCATAAAGGTCTTTCACATAATCTGACCACACATGTAAAATCTGATTTTTTTCTATTATGATTTTGTCATCTTTGGTTTTTAGGCAACCTGTCGATGTGTGTGTGTTCTTTTGTTAGTGATGTCATTAATTCTTTTGTGCATTAATATTGGTATTCCGGGTGCTGTGTTGGTTTTCAATTTCCTTGCAATTTTCCTCAAAATTCAGTCCAGCACTACTATAAGCAGTGTGTATGGACTACGCTTGAATTCACACGCGAGCGAGCACAAACAAAACAAATTAAAAACATCCTCTGCATAACCATTAATGGATGCTAATCTGAGTCTGGATTCTCTTGAACAGCTCTCTGTATCCCTGATCGTGAAGCGAAGATATCCAAAGCTTGTGATATTTTCAAAGTATTCTTTGCTGATTAACATTCATGTATATTACATTGAATACATGAATGTATGATCCAATTTTCATTCACAATATTCACTCAGTCTCAATCACTCACTCAGTGCTTTACAAAAGATAGTTGCATATCCTCTAAGGACGTCAGAGTCAACACCCGGATGTTATCGCTGTTTGTGATTTCTTGGCAAGTTTACGTTCAGTAGTTTGCCATTGCTTTGTGAACGACCGGCTTTTATAGCATTGTGTGAAAACCAACGCAAGGGGGTCTGCTTCCGAAACCCCCGCAGCGGTGTTTCGAACACGGTATGCGAGATTACGAATTGCATTCGTAACCCTTTCGCCACAGAGCCGGTATTCAATAAATCCTCAGAAAATACGTGATTTTTCACAATTATAAATGATTCCATCACTAAAATACGTGACTCGTCACAATTACAAATGATTCCATCACTAAAATAAGTGACTCGTCACAATTACTAATGAATTTTAACTAGATAGACATATGAATCTATAAATCAATTGCCGTCTCTGCATTGAACATTGGCTGCAATGAATCTCCAACACTGTGTCCCTCCCTCTTGTGGTATACACTGATGGACACTGTCCATCTCTTGGTGTTATCTTCCATATAACACCGCTGCCAATCGTCTTTCCGTGTGCTCGATTTCCTAAATGTCTTCATCAGGCTCTTGATCTGTAGCCGACATCGGGAACATGTCTCTCCAACCCTCACTGTCGTCTGGTATTTCTTCATAAAGTGGATGCTTCTTATATTATTATCTGTTGATTGGTTGGTGGGTTGGTTGGTTAGTAGGTTCGTTGTTTGATAGGTTGGTTGGCTGGCTGGTTGACTGGTTGGTTGGTTGGTTATTGATTAGATGGTTGTCTGGTTAGTTGGGTGGTTTGATTGAGTCCTTTGGTTGTTTGGTTGGTTGGTTGGTTGGTTAGTTGGTTGGTTGGTTGGTTGGTTGGTTGGTTGGTTGGTTGGTTGGTTGGTTACTTGGTTGGTTGATTAGTTGGTTGGTTGGTTGGTTGGTTGGTTGGTTTGATTGGTTTGTTGGTCTGAATGATTGAGTAATTTATTTGTTGATTTTCCGATTGGTAAGTTGGTTGGCTTACTGACTGGTCAGTTGGTTGTTTGGTTGATTGGTTGATTGTTTGGTTGGTTGTTTGGTTGGTTGGTTGGTTGGTTGGTTGGTTGGTTGTTTGGTTGGTTGGTTTGTTGGTTGGTTGGTTTGTTGGTTGGTTGGTTGGTTGGTTGGTTGGTTTGAGTGGTTTTTTGGTCTGATTGATTGGTTAATTTATTTGTTGGTTTGGTTTGCTGGTTTATTTTTCATAGGTAGGCTGATTGGCTTGTTGACTAGTCGGTTGGTTGGTTTCATTATTTGGTTTGGTTGAATGCCTGGATGGTTGGTTGGCTTCTTGGTTATCTGGTTGATTGCTTGCTTTGTTAGTTAGTTTGTGTGCTTGATCCACAATGTATATATGTATATATATATATATAATTCTGGGGTCCCCCCCCCCCCCATCTGTGATCTATGTTGAGTTCATTCATATAAACTTTGGGAACAGTCTGAATGTATTACTTTGCAAAATTTATTTTTAAGTCTATAAAGCTTATTTATAGGTCATTTTATTCCTGGGTATATCTCTCTATATTGATCGATAAAGTCATCGTCGCATTCCTTGGACCCATATCTGCACACACACACACACACACACACACACACACACACACACACAACACGCGCACACTTACAAACACACACACACAAACACGCGCACACTTACAAACACGCGCACACTTACAAACACGCGCACACTTACAAACATACACACGCACACTTACAAACACACACATACACACAAACACGCGCACACTTACAAACACACACACAAACACTCGCACACTTACAAACACACACACACAAAACACGCGCACACTTACAAACACGCGCACACTTACAAACACACACACACACACACACACACACACAACTGAGGTTCCGATATTTAGAGTTTCATCTCATTGCTCAGCCTGTCCATCATTCTGTGGCTAGGGGCTAGTGCCAGCCATTCACAACCCCGCAGACGGCGTTCAACGTCAGCTGTAGGTCATGTGGAAGCAGACCGACTGGTGTTGATTTTTAACAATGGTATGAGCGTCGGTCACCCATAAAGCAATTAAAAACTACTAAACATAAATTTGCCTTGTCAATCATGAACAATACTGGGGGTGATTGCGACATCATGTGAAGGACAGGCAAGAAACTTTTCCATTACAATGTGAAAAGAAAATTTGTTTTGTTCTGGTGGTGGGAATAATTAACTGATTGTTCTGTGCGTAACGCAATTCATTGTTCCTGGTTATTTTAGGCACGGTAATGAACACTGATCTGTAGATGTCTGAAGGAATGCCTCCAAGGTCATAAATCTTATGCGGGATCTATGTGATTCCCTATTTGCCAGGTTCTTTCAGTGCGTCGTATATTTCTACAGGAATATGGTCCGTCCCTAGAGGTTTGCCGTATGTAATCATTTAAGTGCCCGTTTATCGGCTTCATGTATCGAAATTCCCGTGTATTCTGTTATTCCCTCTATCCATCGTTTACATGGTCGACCTATTCTTCTGGTTCCATTTGCTCTGTGCGTTTCTTTGCTTGTTGTTAGTTGGTAGCCTTGTTCTATGGCCAAAACTAGTTAACTTGCTGTTTTCTGATGAAATCTAGCGCTTCTATAACCCATTAATTTAGTCCCGATTTCTTCATTTATGATTTTCTCTCTTCTTGATACATTGGGTATTCTTCTCAGTAATCTCATTTCCGTTGTTGTAATTTTTCTATTTCTCTTTTCCTGTTATTGTCAATGTGTGGCATTGATAGCATAGAGTTGGTAGTAAGATTGTGTTGTGGAGTGCTTGTTTAATAACTATTGATACATGTTTGTTCTTGAGTATTGGTGCCATGTGTCCAGTTAGTTTGTTTGCCTTGTTGCATCTATTTTCGATCTCGTCTTCTGATTTGCCATTTGATGATAGCATACTTTCTAAATACTTGGAGCTCAT
The DNA here is from genome assembly GCA_963921405.1 of Cepaea hortensis. NCBI lineage: Eukaryota > Metazoa > Mollusca > Gastropoda > Stylommatophora > Helicidae > Cepaea > Cepaea hortensis. Next base: position 71,951,782 of record OY992878.1, read on the forward strand.
TACTTGTTTCGGGGAGTGTTCTCTTAGATGAATCTTTGCACCAGAAACATCCTTCTATATACTCTGACCGTCTACATAAGAGATGGTTTTCGAGAGTTCGATTTCAGCTGTGGAGGATCTGGAAGCAGACCGCTTCTGCGTTGATTTCAACGGTATGAGGCGTCGGTATGAAAGCAATGGCAAACTACTGAATGTAAAAGATACCTAGTAAATCTCAAGCAGCCAACACACGCTGGTGTTGATTTCGACGTCCTGTAAAAGATATGCAACTAACTAAGATAATCTATGGGGAGATGCGGTGGCGCAGTGGCTAGCGCTCTTGTGATATTGACCACTGCCATCATCTAATACCGATCGTTCTATAAAATATGGAGCTAGCATCATATACCAAATGTGCCTCCAGGTGTGCACAAAATCCTTTCCGTTGACTGTCCTCACATAAGATATGCGTGTTGTCCGCTAGAATGTGTCCCATATGTGACTTCCTACACCAGGTTTGTCTGCAGTTCAGTCCAGTCGTGGGGCCTGGTACACACTTCAAGGCGCGTTGGACATATGGTGCTTGTGTAGGTCAGTGGGCACCCCGCGGGTGAGTCTTGTGGTCAGTATCACGTCGGCTGCCTTTACTTCCCAACACATATCGTAGTACCCACGTAGGCTGGGTAGACCTGAGAACATAGGTCAGTTTTGTAAAAATTCCAATCTGCAGAATCTGGGTAAGCAGACAAGCGTCTAGCCACAACGTCTAACCACAACGTCTAGCCACAACGTCTAGCCACAACTTCTAGCCACAAAGTCTAGCCACAACGTCTAGCCACAGCGTCTAGCCATAACGTCTAGCAACAACGTCTAGCCACAAAGTAAAGCCACAACGTCTAGCCACAGCGTCTAGCCACGTCTAGCAACAACGTCTAGCCACAACGTCTAGTGACAACGTCTAGCCACAGCGTCTAGCCACAGCGTCTAGCCAGAGCGTCTAGCCATAACGTCTAGCAACAACGTCTAGCCACAAGGTTTAGTCACAACGTCTAGCCACAGCGTCTAGCCACAACGTCTAGCCACAAAGTCTAGCCACAACGTCTAGCCACAACGTCTAGCAACAAGGTCTAGCAACAATGTCTAGCCTCAACATCTACCCACAACTTCTAGCCACAACGTCTAGCCACAACGTCTAGCCACAGCGTCTAGCCACGACGCTAGCCACGACGCTAGCCGCATCGTCTAGCCACGACGTCTAACAACAAGGTCTAGCCACAACGTCTAGCCAGAACGTCTAGCTACAACATCTAGCCACAACGTCTAGCCACAACGCTACCGCGTGGCAATTACATTTTCTTATAGTTTTGGCAGTCATGTGTGTGTTGTTGTTTTTTTTTTTTTGTTTTTTTTTCGGGGGGGGGGGGGGGGCACATTATGAGACGACAAATACTGAAACATTTTGTGACAACCGGGCAGATTTGTGAAAAGAGAGGGGGAGACAGCGTGAGAAGATTCTTGGTAGTCTTGTGTCATGGCACGGAAGACAGTCAACATACGAATTGATCCATGCCGTCGGAGATCGCAGTTTGTGGAGATGCATGATCGCCCAACCCAGCCGAAAAGGCACTGGATAGTGATGATGATTGTTATTGCGCAAAGGTTTATTTTTTCTTTCTTCCTTTTTGTTTTCGATTTCCTTGTATTGCTCGTTGAGCCGTTTCTTTTCACCTTCATTACGGCTCTTCTCTATTTCTCTAATTAATTTATGATATTTCTTCTATTACTCCTTCGCCAGTCTTCTCGGTTCCGTTAGATCTAACATGTCTTCTGTGATTCTATTGCTTTTCTTCTTGTTTGAGGATAAGTTTTTGTATTGATATCTCTTTGCATTTATTGCGGTTTTACCACTTTTCCTCTATCGAATTAATGAATTAACGTGCTTGAAATTTGTTACAGACGTGATGAACTTATTTCGAATGCTCTCGTCAGTGTGTGTATGTGTGTGTGTCTGTCTATCTATCTATCTATCTATCCATCTATCTATCTATCTATCTATCTATCTATCTATCTATCTATCTATCTATCTATCTATCTATCTATCTATCTATATCTATCTATCTATCTATCTATCTATCTATCTATTTATCGATCTATCTATCTATCTATCTATCTATCCATCTTCTCCATCTATCCATCTATCTATCTATCTATCCATCTATCTATCTATTTATCTATCTATCTATCTATCTATCTATCTATTGGTCTGTCTGTCTGTTTGTTTGTCCGTCCGTCTGTCTGTCTGTCTGTCTGTCTGTCCGTCCGTCTGTCTGTCTGTCGGTCTGTCTGTCTGTCTGTCTGTCTGTTTATCTCTCTGTCTGTTTCAACCCTCTACTCTCTCACACCCTTTCAGTAATGTAACTTTCTTCTGTGATTGTGAGTGACCTCTACATATACATATTCTCAAAATAGGGTGGTCGAATGGGTCGTTCTTTGGTTGTGACTACTCTGGAGACTGCGTTTCAACTTTGAAGTCCGGTGTATTAACCTTTAGGTTGTCCAAGAACTTATCAGGGGTTCCATCTTTCAGAGTCATGCTGGTGTAAAGAATTTCTCTCCCGACCTGTTATCAAAGTGCCATGTTGATGAAGATTGTCATGCCAAGTTGGCCTCGTCCACAAACTAGCGGGGTGTGCAAATACAGGCATTTGAACTTTACATCTGCCAAGAGGCATATTATGACACAAGCTGGCTATGATACAGGACATAGCGGCTGGCTGGTGTAAGGCCTCGGCTAGTTGTGTATTCTGCACTCCCATATACAGGTAATAATAAAGAACATATATTGGCAGCAAATAGCAGCCATAGGAACATTTCAGTGTATAAAGAAGGGTGCCAGACAATGTTGTGTATTGTCTCCTGATTTGTTCTCATTGTACAGTGAATATATAATGGGCTCTATAGAAAATATGCCAGGGATCCTGGTTGATGGACGTAATGTTACTAACTAACGTTATACTGGTGGCAGTTGATGGACGTAATGTTACTAACTAACGTTATACTGGTGGCAGTTGATGGACGTAATGTTATTAACTAACGTTATACTGGTGACAGTTGATGGACGTAATGTTACTAACTAACGTTATACTGGTGACAGTTGATGGACGTAATGTTACTAACTAACGTTATACTGGTGGCAGTTGATGGACGTAATGTTACTAACTAACGTTATACTGGTGACAGTTGATGGACGTAATGTTACTAACTAACGTTATACTGGTGGCAGTTGATGGACGTAATGTTACTAACTAACGTTATACTGGTGACAGTTGATGGACGTAATGTTACTAACTAACGTTATACTTGTGACAGTTGATGGACGTAATGTTACTAACCAACGTTATACTGGTGATAGTTGATGGACGTAATGTTACTAACTAACGTTATACTGGTGGCAGTTGATGGCCGTAATGTTACTAACTAACGTTATACTGGTGGCAGTTGATGGACGTAATGTTACTAACTAACGTTATACTGGTGGCAGTTGATGGACGTAATGTTACTAACTAACGTTATACTGGTGGCAGTTGATGGACATAATGTTACTAACTAACGTTATACTGGTGACAGTTGATGGCCATAATGTTACTAACTAACGTTATACTGGTGGCAGTTGATGGACGTAATGTTACTAACTAACGTTATACTGGTGGCAGTTGATGGACGTAATGTTACTAACTAACGTTATACTGGTGACAGTTGATGGACGTAATGTTACTAACTAACGTTATACTGGTGGCAGTTGATGGACGTAATGTTACTAACTAACGTTATACTGGTGACAGTTGATAGCCATAATGTTACTAACTAACGTTATACTGGTGATAGTTGATGGACGTAATGTTACTAACTAACGTTATACTGGTGGCAGTTGATGGACATAATGTTACTAACTAACGTTATACTGGTGACAGTTGATGAACGTAATGTTACTAACTAACGTTATACTGGTGACAGTTGATGGACATAATGTTACTAACTAACGTTATACTGGTGGCAGTTGATGGACATAATGTTACTAAGTAACGTTATACTGGTGGCAGTTGATGGACATAATGTTACTAAGTAACGTTATACTGGTGACAGTTGATGGACGTAATGTTACTAACTAACGTTATACTGGTGGCAGTTGATGGTCGTAATGTTACTAACTAACGTTATACTGGTGACAGTTGATGGACGTAATATTACTAACTAACGTTATATTAGTGATAGTCGATGGACGTAATGTTACTAACTAACGTTATACTGGTGACAGTTGATGGCCATAATGTTACTAACTAACGTTATACTGGTGGCAGTTGATGGACGTAATGTTACTAACTAACGTTATACTGGTGGCAGTTGATGGACGTAATGTTACTAACTAACGTTATACTGGTGGCAGTTGATGGACGTAATGTTACTAACTAACGTTATACTGGTGGCAGTTGATGGACGTAATGTTACTAACTAACGTTATACTGGTGACAGTTGATGGACATAATGTTACTAACTAACGTTATACTGGTGGCACCGTCTTGATAGCAACAAGTCAGAACGATCTACGGGAAATGATTGATAACAGTGATTGTAGAAAGTGAAAAAATGGGCCTTAGTTTGAATAATAGAAAGACAGAAGTCATGGTGATATCAAAGAAACAGATTGTGCCTAAATGTCCAATTAAAGTACATGACGTTATTTTGGGGGCAAGTGCAGAAATTCAGATATCTAGGCACATGGATAATATCAGATGGAAGATGCATCACTGAGATAAAGAGCAGAATTAAAAAATTGTTTGCGTATCCTTTACAGGTCTTTGCTGTCAACATCAGCATCTTTCAGCTGATTGTTGATTTCTTGGCAAGATTACGCTCAGAAGTTTGCCATTGCTTTCTGAGCGGCCGGCTCACATACCCGTAAGTTACCGACGCGATTCGAACCACTGCTGATTCTCACTGTCGTCACGTTACTTACGAGAGTATACGAAATTACGGAGAAAAGTCGCTAACCTCTAGGCCAAGAAGCCGGCTAAAGAGCAGAATAGGGCAAGCAAACACTGCATTCTATCAAATGAAGAACATTTTGTGCAATAAGTCACTGTCCTTGAAAGTCAGAAAAAGAATACTTGCAGGTTGCATAGAACAAGTTTCAATACATTGCTGCGAATCCCGGACAATTAGTAAACAGACGAAATCATCCCTGGAAGCCATGGAGATGTGATTTTATAGAAGACTGCTGAAAATTTATTGTGCAGTCAAAATTAGCAATCAGGACGTTTAAGGTGAAGCTGATTCGCAAAGACATCTTATAACAAACATCAAAACAAGGCAGTCATCGTTTTTTTGGCCACATTTTGAGGAGACAAAAACTGGAATATGTTGTGACAACCGGAAAGATTTTTTCGGAATGAGAGATTGAGGAAGACAGCGTGAGAAGATTCTTGACAGTCTTGTGTCATGGCACGGAAGGGAATCAACACACGAACTGATCAATGACGTCGAAGATCGTAATTTGTGGCAAATCTTGATGTCAGCCGGCAAAGCACTGGATGATGATGATGATGATGATGATGATGATGATGATGATGATGATGATGATGATGATGATGATGATGATGATGATGATGATGATGATGGTGATGATGATGATGATGATGATGGTGATGATGATGGCGATAATGATGTTGATATACGGGTAATTTAGTCGCGTCTGAACGTTCGTAATAACACTGTCTACGCTTTACTACTTTATTTTTTTTTTTTTTTTTTTTTGCATATCCTTTTACAGGACATCGCTGTCAACACCAGCATCTTTCAGCTGTATGTTGATTTCTTGGCAAGATTACGCTCAGTAGTTTTCCATTGCTTTCTGAGCGGCCGGCTCTCGTACCCCGTAAGTTACCGATGCGATTCGAACCACTGCTGATTCTCACCGTCATCACGTTACCCACGAGAGTATACGAGATTACGAAGAATAGTCGTTAATCTCTAAGCCACGAAGACGGCATAAATACTTAATGGCGTTCACATAAAACAAACCTAAATATTTCATACTTGCGGGTCAATAGATTGCGACTGTATTATTAACATTATTGTTATTGATGATAATTATAGTTTATAATTATCATCAACAGTTTATTACTCTTGTTGTTGTTTTCTTCTTTTTTTTAAATTACTTCCTGATCTTCTTCCTCTCCATCTTCTTCTTTTTGTTACTTCTTCCTCTTCTTCTTTTTCTGCTTCTTCTTCTTCGTCTTTTTCTTTTCCTTCTTCTTCTTTTTCTTCTTTTACTTGTTTCTGCTTCTTCTCTTTTTCTTCTTCTCTTTCTTCTTCTTCTTCTTCTTCTTCTTCTTCTTCTTCTTCTTCTTCTTCTTCTTCTTCTTCTTCTTCTTCTTCTTCTTCTTCTTCTTCTTCTTCTTCTTCTTTCTGCTTCTTACTCCTGTTTTTCTTCTTCCTCTTCTTCTTCTCCATCTTCTTCTACTTCCGTTTCTTCTTCTTCGTATTTTTCTGCTGCTCCTGCTTCTTCTGCTGCTGCGTTGTTTTTTTCTCCTGCACTACCACTTCTACTCCTCTTTCTTTTTTTCTCCTTCTGCCTCTCCTGCTGTTAGTTATCCACTACTTTCTCCTCCTCCTCGTAAAATACCACCACCATCACCACAACCACTATTCCTCCTCCGCATCCCCTTCTTCTTCGCCATGATCTTCTGTGCCTAGACTGAGCTGTGATAGAATCACAGATACATCGTGCCACACGCGCCATGTCTGCAAGAGCAGTTACTCAACATTGGCGCTACCTTCTTGGGACAATACCACCCGCCCTATAGGCATTAAAGGACAACGACGATGCCGAAGATACACATTATTATTATTATTATTATTATTATTATTATTATTATTATTATTTTATTACTATTACTATTATTAATATTAATGCAGCAGAGAATAAACTGCATAGGCAGAAACAATCTGTCGCGCCAGCCCATCACTGATGCATTGGCAATTATGATAACTCAATTACACATGTCATCCATATGCCCTGGCTCTCCCAAAGGCACTTGTATTGGGAATTGTAGAAAACAAGTGCCAGTTTCTGTACGTTAGATTCGTTCTGTCTAATGCATTGTATCTGTTCATCTGTGTTTCTGTCTGCCATCTGTCTGTCTGTCCGTCTGTCTTCCTGTCTGTCTGTCTATCTCTCCGTCAATATTTCTAGATCGCAATTTGTGGAGAGGGGGATAGCCCGCGCCAGTTGGGAAGGCACTGGATCAACTATTCTGTGTTTTACAAGCTGTTTATGAACAGCAGTTCTGTGTTTTAAAAGTTGTTTATAACCAGCAGTTCTGTGTTTTACAAGTTGTTTATGACCAACATTTCTGTGTTTTACAAGTTGTTTATGACCAGCAGTTCTGTTTTTACAAGTTGTTTATGATCGACTGTTCCGTGTTTTACAGGTTATTTACTACCAACTGTTCCTTGTTTTACACCCTGCTTACGTCTAACAGTTCTGAATAATACGGGTTGTTTACTTACTACCGTTCTGTGTCACATGGGTTGTTTAAAGACACCAGTTCTATGTCATGCATGCAGTTTACTAACAACAGTTCTGTATAAAACAAGTTGTGTTAAGATACTCTTAGTAAATTTAAAACAAAGTTAAATATTTACTAGTGGTATATGGAATTTTATGATCTGTTTAAGTCCCCGCTAATCACTGGTATCATGAAGGCTAAAAGACTGCAATGGCTGGGGCATATAGAAAGAATGGAAGATAATAGGGAAACAAAACTCGCTTACACTCAGGAAATAAATTACCGTAGACCCCGAGGTAGACCAAGAAGACGATGGAGAGATAATATACATACAGACCTACAAGCACTTGGAATCAGCGACTGGCAAGAGAAGGTCAACCAGAGAGACGAATGTATCTGTAGCAAAGAACCTCAATGGCTCGGAATGCTGAAGAAGAAGAATATATGGAATTTCCATGTCTGAGAATGACTGCAGGCTTCACTAGAAGAGACAGAATACAGAATTGTGATATTAGAAATAGCATAAATGTCATTCCCTGTAGTGATTTTATAGAGGCAACAAATAAAGGTATTCGAACATCTTGTGAGAATGGAACTCAAACAGGCTCCGGCTGTAACCTTCCTTTGGCAACAAGCAAAGAGGCATTGACTATAAAACTAGAGAAATGTTATTGTCTTTTTTTTTTTAAATAGGACATTGACTGACTGAATCACGGGTGTCCAGGCGACACATTTCAATCATGATAGAAAACTGATATTCCCACACAAAGACCAAGGTCCCCCTATCATATAAGGCTAGATAATTGCCAAATAAATGGAAGTATTAATAAATCAAATATAGGCATAGGAACACTGGGAACTAAGGCAAAAACTAGATTAAATGTGTGAAATTAAAACAATTCTCTGAAGTGTGGTGGCCGAAAGGTAAAGATCGTTTCCGTGCGTTGGTGGCGGGTTAGGGGATTGTTTCCGAACATCGGTTATTCTGATGTAACTGTTGTCTTATGAACGTAAATTACATTCTCAGAAGTCGAAGTGGGCTTGCCTGATGACGAGAGGGGAGGGGGGGGGGGGAGACGGTATTAGGGAAAGCTGGTCCCCCAACGTAGATCTTTTCAGTGTGGACTACGCGTGAGTTCAAAGAGAGCGAACACAAACAGGACAGTTGTCTAAATATAAAGGCAATGATAGCAGGTGCTGTCGCACTGATAGTCACAGATATGCCTTCAGTAGTAAGTGTGCTTCTACTCTGAAGATCATTACACAAGAGACAACTTCAAAAACATGATATTCAGACAAACTGAATGAGTCTCCGTATAACATGAGGAGTCGCTGTAGTGGCTAGACAATCCGTATAACATGAGGAGTCGCTGTAGTGTATTGACACAACACACCGTATAACATGAGGAGCCGCTGTCATGGCTAAACGCTCCGTATAACATGAGGAGCCGCTGTCATGGCTAAATGCTCCGTATAACATGAGGAGCCGCTGTCATGGCTAAACGCTCCGTATAACATGAGGAGCCGCTGTCATGGCTAAACGCTCCGTATAACATGAGGAGCCGCTGTCATGGCTAAACGCTCCGTATAACATGAGGAGCCGCTGTCATGGCTAAACGCTCCGTATAACATGAGGAGCCGCTGTCATGGCTAAACGCTCCGTATAACATGAGGAGCCGCTGTCATGGCTAAACACTCCGTATAACATGAGGAGCCGCTGTCATGGCTAAACGCTCCGTATAACATGAGGAGCCGCTGTCATGGCTAAACGCTCCGTATAACATGAGGAGCCGCTGTCATGGCTAAACACTTCGTATAACATGAGGAGCCGCTGTCATGGCTAAACGCTCCGTATAACATGAGGAGCCGCTGTCATGGCTAAACACTCCGTATAACATGAGGAGCCGCTGTCATGGCTAAACGCTCCGTATAACATGAGGAGCCGCTGTCATGGCTAAACGCTCCGTATAATAACACGAGGAGCCGCTGTAGTGTTGTGGCTAAACATTCGCCTGCCGATCCCATGGTCTTTGGTTCGATCCACATCGCAGCGGATTGGCTTTTTTTTTTTTTTAATTGATATGGTCTCGTAGGTAGAGCCTGAAATGGATACGCATAAATGTCTTGGGAAAAAAAGACCGCCGGTGGGATACCGACCACGTCACCTACCGAGTTCCGATTGGTCTATTAACACATGGGTCCAGCTCTGTAAGGCGTGTGGACGGGTCTTTTACTTACTGATTGACTTGTAACATGGGGCAAACTTCGTAATTATGCATCTCTGAATTCACTTTTGCAGTGGAAAATATTTGTAACGATAGTTTTCGGACACCCTGTACTTGTGAATTCTGAATGGGGGAATGCTAGTTTAGCCGCCCTGTCCGACTCTGTCGCGAATAACAAAGGAAAAGCCATGCTAATTAACTTGGCATCCATAGTGCATGGCTTGAAATCTCCATGGCTGGGATGCTGATAGCAAAGTTTGGTGGCTTAATAATTTGCATACTTATCTGATAATTTGATTTTCCCCCCATGCCATCGATCCATGGAACACAGGAAGCTGCACATAAACGAACCCATTTCGCTTATGTCATCTTCAGGGAAGCGTCATGCTAAAGAGAGCTGTTGTCCATGTGGCCATTGTTTTCCTGCCAGTTAGCAAGTTGGGGCTGGCTTTTCGGGAACGCCTTTCTATGCAATCAAACGGAGGCGACGTTTCAAGCTCATCTAGAATGCTGGAGCATTATTGTGGGCCGGCTGGGGGTGTCAAGGTCCTTCAGCCATCCGAATTAATCACTGGGGAACGCTTGAAGCCATTGAAACAAACAGGAGAAATGTATTTACATGTATTGACTGGCACTCAATGAAGGCAACGAACAGAATTATAATTCATGGTAACAAATGGAAAATAGAAAAATTTACAGCTGCAGGAACACGGAGATTTGAATATCACTATCGTCATTTCTAGCAGGCAAAACTGGTTATTTATAGATTTCATAATTCTATTGTTTAGCTAGTTCTCTAATTTATATATCTTTCCTTTTCTATGAGTGCAAATCAATATCAGTGATTTTATTTTTAATATAAATTTAGGTTGCTGCGTTTATGTATTGTTAACAGAAAGTAACGAGCAACCCCGTGTATGGGATATTATACCATATATTGTGTATAGGTATTGTGGTATTCGGCTAATATTTTCCTGACCGAGCAGAATACGCTGGATAATATAGCAGGAAGTAGAGAGTGAAGGAGGAGGAGGAGGAAGAAGAGGAGGAGGAATAGAGGGAAGATGAGGAGTGAGGAGGAAAAAGAAGAAGAAGAGGAAGTGAGGGTGATTATTATGATTACGACGACGATGATGGTTGCGACGACGAATATGATTTTGATGATGATTAAGAGGTGACATCATAACGATCGATCCCTCTTAATATGTTGGTATTTACCTATTTATGATCCATTTGTATGGCAGCCTTGTTGTTCCCAATATATGCTTTTTGTTTACAAGTGGTGTCTTTCAATCTGGGGCGCTGCAAGCATCGTTACTATGTCGTGTTTTACTCTATCGAAAGCCTTTGGGTAGTCAATGAAGCGAAGATGTGGGTTTGCTTTAGTTCAGTAAGGTAAAGATATGAGTTACTGATGCATGCAACCGTGGGACTTGTAAAATGACAGCTACTCATGTGTTGCATGTTGGAGTGTCCAACATATGCAGAACAGTGAAAACTAGTTTGGTCTAGTACCCGCTCCATTTTAAAACAGCCTCTACAAACATGTCAAGAAAGCCAACCTGACTGCTTTCTTTGAATTGATTCACATTGAAGTCTAGTCACGTAAAAATAAGATTACTTCTATTTAACGCTCTATTAATGTTCTCAGATATAAACAGTATTTGTTGTACCCATTTTTGTAAACAATTTTAGGAGATGAAGGTTCCCAAATGATCAGAGCTGTCCCATGAGATTCCACGTCCCTGTGTGTCATTCGGATGAACGCCTCTGCTGGTGGCCATGGCTAGATCAAAGTGCAGTTACAACACTTTGATCTTAGGCAAAAGGCTGAGATTTGCTATGCCCTGGCCTTATACAAACCCACATTTTACTTCCTCTGTTGCTGTTTGTATTTTCTTTTTCTTTATTTGCTGATTCTAAGCAAATTCTGTGTGCTGTGACTTAAGAAACCTTACATTTATTAAAATATCAATTAACAGATAGGAATGAATAGTCATGGTCGCCAATGAAACGACAGCACCAGAAGAAATAACCAACTATCGCTGAACTATATCTGTGGCCTTTTTTATCATTCATAGGTATTCGGTAGACTTCATATGACTCTATTAGTCAATATGTGAAACTTTTTAACAGGTGATGTGACTTGACAATCGTCCCGGCAAATGAATGCCCTACTAGCGAAACATTTACTTCTCCTTCATGGTGAAACATGAGCCCCAGATTTGCATCCTAGATATGGCACTTCAGAGGTGAGTACCTAGTGTTGATAAGTTAGGTTTGGACGTTGGCGTTCTAAGTCAATACAAGGGTGTTCAAATGTTACAGAAGAATTCTTAGAATATCAAGAACCAAGAAAACGAAAAATACTGAAATTCTAAAAGACCTGCACTTCGAAGGAAACAGGCTCAGAACGTATAGTGTCTCGTAAACTATAGGGTGCCGGTCTCCCTGGAGAAAGGGTTAAGGGCGTTGTTCGTAATCCCGTATACCCACGTACGAAACACAGCTGAGCGAGTTTTGGCAGCAGATCGCGTCACGCTGGTTACTTACGTTGGTATGTGAGACGTTCGTTCAGAAAGCAATGACAGACTACTGAACATAAAACTTGCTTAGACGTCAACAGCAGCTGAAAAATGTCCTGTAAAAAGATATGCGAGAGAAAAAAAAAACTATAGGGTGCATTTTTAATGACTGTGCAGTGATTGAAAATATTGCCGGTCCAAGTTTTGTATTCAGTGAAGTTCATGCAACATAATAGGTAAATATAAAACTTGGAACGGCAATATTTTCAAACACTGCAGTCATTAAAATACACCCTGTGCAATTAAAGGTCACGGTTTTAATTTGTTGCAAGTCTGTGTGTGTGTGTGTGTGTGTGTGTGAGTGTGTGTAAGTGTGTGTGAGTGTGTGTGTGTGTGTGTGTGTGTGTGTGTGTGTGTGTGTGAATTATATATATTCTGCCCATTATCCGCAATTGGAGCATAAACACCTGCCAACTATGTTGTCCTGTCTGTTGCTATCTCCTGCAACTAGCTCCAAATCCTCTCTCCATATTATTCTTTTTTTTTTCCTCTAGTTTTCTTCTCCGTGATGCTTTCTTGTCACCAGCTATTTCGTGTACTCCGTGGGTTCAAGTGAAAGAACTTTCTAGTTATACTATTCTCAGGTGTCCTTAATGTGTCCTATCCAGCACCAGCGCTGTCCTTGGCTGCTTGATTCGCTGGAGTCGGTCTAGTTCCCTCTCTCCATCTGTTCTTACTGGCCATTACAGTCATATTCCATTAGTTCACCAGTTAATGCCGTTATGTATATGTGTGTGTGTGTGTGTGTGTATGTGTGTATGTGTGTGTGTGTGTGTATGGGTGTGTGTGTTTGGGTGTGTGTGTGAGTGTGTTTGTATATGAATGTGTATGTATATGTTTATGTATGTATTTATGTATGAATGTGTATTTGAGTGTTTGTGTATGGTTGTGTGTGTATTAGATGCATAATTATACGTGAGTGGTGTAATGTTGGTTAGGATTCAACTAGCGTCTTTGTGGCGCATAGTAATGATGTACAGACCAGATGGAAGCAGAGGAAGAGGCCGACCACGTATTCGATGGACACAGGGAATGGTAAAGTCCATGGAAATATCGATTCATGAAGCCCATAAGTGGTCACTCTCCCGCTGTTTATACTTCACCTCGACATAGCAAGGTACATGAGGAACAAGATTAGATGAGATAGGTAATTAGATTTGTACGCATTTATTGCGTCACTGCAAGATTGCAACCTTCTCTAATTTTGTATTTCATTTTATAAAATCATTCTTCTTGCTCTTAACCATTTCATCAGCAGTAGCGGCAGCAGCATCATTCGGTGGCTTGTCATGTACAGAACGTGTCCCCCACAAGTCTTTCGCCATAATGTCTTTGACTTCTACAGTTTTCTGGCTATCTGCAAAGAAGATGGCCTGTCATTGCGTTCCTTCTTGGCAGTGACAAAGCTGGTTGATGACAGCAGCCATTTAATCTATAAAGCGATACTCTGTCTACCCTCTTTGGTCTTGAGACCATAGCTTAACCACTATGTTAACGAAATTAGTGCATGTTCGTATATGATCTCCCTTATAAAAACCTTTAATGTTTACCATGGTCGTATAAGCGAATCTCAATGATGCATGTTCTCCTTTAATGCCTTTCATTGTATTTATTTATTTGTACACTCCTGTATCCCCTAGCCGGACATGTTCATCAAATCCACCCCTGCTCGCCTCAAATCATCTTCATTTTATACAAACAAGTGTTATCTCCCCTCATGTTATCCATTAATTAAATTATTCCATGTTCTTCTCTGTTTCATTTTATAACAACTATTTCTGGCATTCCTAACTTTATATGTTCGTCAAATCCATCTATGTTCAGCTTTGATCCTCTTCATTTTATAAAAACCATTACTATCGCTCCTCACAAATTAATGTTTTTTCTTCACCAATCTCCTTCAGTTTATTTATTTTTTTTGACTATTCCTAACCAGACATGTTCATCAAATTAATGTAGGTCCTCCAATATGTTCATTTGACTAAATCGTGCTTGTCTCTCCTAATCTTATATGTTTTCCAAATTAATCTAAGTTCCCGGATCTTCATTTTATAAAAACCATCCCTATCGCTCCTAATCATGAAAGTTCCTAAATTAATTAATGTTCTCTAAACCCCGTCAGTGATAAAAAACCTGCCTGTCTCATAATCTTTCACGTTCCCTAAACTAAAACTGGGAACAAGAGACTGTGCGCTCACTCGTCTGCTTAAACGGTCGTTTTTTGTTTTTTTTTTAATCTCCTAGTGAGTAATATTATTTCTTCCCCACTTCCTCATGTTTTTATTAGAGAACGTTCCCTCACCAACCATGCGATCCATCCTACCCACCGATCTCTCTCTCTCTCTCTCTCTCTCTCTCTCTCTCTCTCTCTCTCTCTCTCTCTCTCTCTCTCTCTCTCTCTCTCTCTCTCTCTCCCTCCGCTGTAGCTGCCATAGTTGCCATAGTCCGCCACGGGAAATACGAAAGCGACCTGACAATTTGTTTACACTGCTGAAAGGAAACCAAATGTGACGAAATCGCCGACTTCGTTTTGTGATAGGAAAATCCATCAGTCTTCTTCTTCTGGGAACATTGGGCTAAAACAGAGAGGGGTAATACATCACTAACCAAGGTGCTCTCGTCCCGCCGAGGGTAGTTGAGTTAGCAATCGATTTCACAGTTATCGGGGATTTCTTTTCCGTGTATCCTTAGCTGAGAGGTTTTTTCACGTTGTATGGGGAAGGCGTGAGAGTGCACATGAAAACAACAGTAAGTAGGTAAGGATTATTAAATGTGTGCCTGGTCTGTTAGTATCAGATTAGCTGTAGTTACTCACACACACACACATGCACACATGCACATACACACATTTATTTGCATATCCTGTTCACAGGACATCGCTGTCAACACCAGCATTTTACTGCTGTTGCTGATGTCTTGGCAAGTTTACATTCTGTAGTTTGCCATTGCTTTCTGAACGACCAGCTCCCATACCAATTCGTTAAAACCCAAAGCAACGCGGTCTGCTGCCAAATCGCGTGCAGCTGTGTTTCGAACGTGGGTAAGCGGAATTACGAACTTCGTCCGCAACGCCTAGCCACGGAGCCGACACACACACACACACACACACACACACACATATATATATATATATATATATATATATATATATATATATATATATATATATATATATATATATATACATTTCGCGCTGTATCTCCTATTGGAGCTTTTCCCCTCACCCAACTTACTCCAAGCGGTCTCTATCCTCTCTGTGGCTATATCCTGCTCCATGTCGTCCGTCCCCTTTACTATTCATCTCTTCCTCTAATTCTTTACTGTATTGTTAGGTCTTCCTCTATTTTGTTTCCCCTGTGGGTTCTAGTGAATGAACTTTCCAGTACTTCTATTGCCAGGTCGACTCAGCACCAGTAACTTGCCCACACCTCTGGGTTCTCTAGAATCTCTTTAACTCCCTAAGTTCCCGTGTTGGTTGATTCTGTGATATGATGTTCATGCGCGCGCGCACACAGTTAATGTTTCGTTAACAATCCTGGATATCTGTGTAACATTAGTCGGGCAGTCGATGTCAGTCTAGATTGTAGAGCATCATTCAAGCGTCTTATGGAACTAGAGTCAGTTATCTCTTTGTATCTATGTTATAGGGTGTATTTTTAATGAATGTGCAGTGTTTGAAAATATTGCCGGTTCAAGTTTTGTATTCACCCTCTGTAAAGTTCATGCAACATGATAGGTAAATACAAAACTTCCACCGGCAATATTTTCAAACAGTGCACAGTCATTAAAAATACACCCTAGTATATCACTGAATTGTTACTTCATGGTTATTTAAGCAGTTAGTTCAGCAAAAGTTTGTGAATGCGTTCACACCCAGCCATTATCTGTTTGCTGTAGTTCAACAATGCCGAATTATCCATCACGTTTCTGTTTTTTATTCTGCAAGATAAAAACACAGAACAAGCCCTGTAGTGGAAACCTGATGTGGGTATATGAAGTGTTAGGACCATCACCATTTGTTTTTTACCTGAGTACGCGAAGGATTAGGTGACCACCCCTTCACCCAACACCTTACCCCCTCTCATAGAAAGCGGCGAATGCATGCAGTGAATCCTCGTCCCGTCGCGTGTATGCCATTGTCAGTGTAACTCACTAATCCTCGTCCCGTCGCGTGTATGCCATTGTCAGTGTAACTCACTAATCCTCGTCCCGTCGCGTGTATGGCATTGTCAGTGTAACTCACTAATCCTCGTCCCGTCGCGTGTATGCCATTGTCAGTGTAACTCACTAATCCTCGTCCCGTCGCGTGTATGCCATTGTCAGTGTAACTCACTAATCCTCGTCCCGTCGCGTGTATGCCATTGTCAGTGTAACTCACTAATCCTCGTCCCGTCGCGTATATGCCATTGTCAGTGTAACTCACTTATCGTTACACCAAGGGCGACGGCTTCTCTGCACCATGCTCAATCTCCATTTCGTTGCTTATATACAAGGGGCTTCTCATAAGTCTTTAGCCTGACCATGAAGGAGTAGACGGACAAAATTTAAATTTGGCATATGTATAGCTCATTCAATTTGTAATGGACATATGAATTATGAATTTCCCTCCTCAACTGGTTTTCCCGATATCGTGCATGGCACAACACACCCTATTGACCAGATCTGCATATCCAACGGTTTGTCAGAACAATGGAGAAATCAGACGCCAGGACTGTGATAAAATTCTTGATGTTACAGGGGAAAACACCTACAGAAATACACAGGGAGATGGAGCCAGTGTTTGAGGAAGTCTGTCCTTCGTATGCTTCTGTTAAAAAAAAAATGGTGTTTGCAGTTTAAGTGTGGCCGTTCCCAAGTTGCTGATCTGCCAAGATCAGGACGGTCGTCCGCAGAGTGCAATGATGCAAATGCTGCAAAAGTGGAGAAAATTATAGACCAGGATAGGAAAATGACAATTGCAGAGATATCGGGTTCAGCAAAACTAATTAAGAGTACAGTTTTTTTTTAGAAGTTTACACAACAGGCTGAACGTGAGAAAAGTGTGTGCCCGCTGGGTCCCGCGCCTGCTCACATGTGAACAGAAACAAACACGGGTTGATTGTTGTGGTCAGTTGCTCAACATGTGGCGGTCGAAAATATGTTGACGACCATGATGACGGTAGATGAGATCTGGATTCACCATTAGTAGTACTATACCAAGTCTCGTTTTTGTCTTGTACATTGCTCAGTTATGTTGTTGTTTATATAACCCAATGATAGTCGCGGTAGTAACTAGACACCCATCTGCCGGCCTGTTGGTCGTGGGTTCGGATTGACATTGAAGGGAATGTTCAGTGTGACCTGGGCTCCTAGGCTGACCCAGGCTACAACTAGTACCGGGAAATGTCTTGGAAGGTGAAGGTTGCCGGTGTGCTCATCATCATCAAGTGCCATGCCGGCTGGCGTAGGCGTTCGTGACTCTTCACAGATCTTGGTCTTTGGTTTTCTGGATCATCTCAGCTGTTGATATCCTCCATGCCACCTTCGCAATTCATCCAGCATCATTTCTCTGGGTCTACCTGTGCCTCTCTTCCCCTCGATCTTCCCAGTTGTCACGGTGTGATACTGGCCACATCATCCCTTCAGTGCTGATTGGTCTATAAAACTGTGGGGCCAGCACCATATGGCCAGTAACCAATGGCGTGTAGAAGTCTCGTTTAGTTTCAATACGCAGAGGGAGGGGCCGCGGTGTCGCAGTGGCTACCAATCCTGGCTGTCAACACAGTGGTCAGGGGTTGGAACTAGCGTCGATGTGGGGTTTTTGCATTGACATGCGATCCCAGATCGACCCACCCTAAACTGGATACAGGTAATGTCTTCGGAAGCAAAGCTGGCCCATACGATATTGACCCCATCACCACTGGAGTGCCGATTGTTCTATACTATATTGACCCCATCAGCACTGGAGTGCCGATTATTCTATACTATATTGACCCCATCAGCACTGGAGTGCCGATTGTTCTATACGATATTGATCCCATCACCACTGGAGGGCCGACTGTTCTATAAAAATATCGGGCTAGCAACCCATGCCCAAAAGCCTCAAGGCGTGTAAACAAAGGGCCTTGTACTTTACTTCCAGTAAGCGGTCGGGAGCAGCGACAACGCAGTGGCTAGCACGCTAGCCTGCCGGCCCAGTGGTCATGAGTTCAAATCCCCTTCGAGGAGAGGTTGGGTTGGGGTCTCAGTGACCTGGGAACCCAGCTCGATCCATCCTAAACTGGGTACCAGGAAAGCCTGCTAGATACGGGCCACCAGCCTGGTAGTTACCATATCACCCGTCGGTGTCAAAGATGAGGCTTTCCCCCATATACCCGTTAAGTATCATGGCGAGAAAAGTTGTCTTACACAGGGTGTATTTTTTAATGAGTGTTAAAAGTTAGTTGCATATCCTTTGCATGACGTTTGCAGTCAACACCAGCATTTTTCTCTGTTGTTAATGCAAACTACCTTCTGCAGAATTTGCCAAGAAACCATAACAATCATGAAATCATTATGTCTTTGCGAGTGTTTACGTTCAGTAGTTTGCCATTGCTTTCTGAACGACCGGTATCCATCCCATTTACGTAAAAAAAAAAAAAAACAGTCTGCTCCCAAATCGAGCGCAGCTGTGTTTCGAACGCGAGTATACGGGATCACAAACCGCGTTCGTAAGACCTTCGCCACGGAGCTGGCTGTGCAGGGTTTTAAAGTATTGCCGGTCCAAGTTTTGTATTCACCTATTATGTTGCATGAACTTTACAGAGGGTGAATACAAACTTTGAACCGGAAATATTTTCAAATACTGCACAGTCATTAGAAATACACCATATATTTGTTTATGTGAGTTGATACTGTACGACTGTGTCGCTTCGCTAGTATGTTACCCACTGCGCCACCACGGTTCGTTTAGCAACAAACTGGCTGTAACAGTCATTCAAGGTCCACTAAAAAGCATTGACAGTTTTATAAATTAACGCTTTCTGTCACCGGGGCCGTCAATTGTGCCAGATAAATTACCGTAGACCTTTCATTTTTACGCTCTTTCTGGTGATTTGTGAATGTGAACGTGAACGTTGATAATAATCTGACAGATGTGTGGCGTAAATCTAGCCAGTGTATGATGTATGCCTGAGGGAGTTTCAGCCAATGTATGTATGTCTGAGCTAATACATTCAGTGTTGTGTTTAGTGTCTACTGATACTGTCGTAATCTAGACTTCTTCTTCTTCTTCTTCTTCTTCTTCTCCTTCTTCTTCTTCTTCTTCTTCTTCTTCTCCTTCTTCTTCTTCTTCTTCTTCTTCTTCTTCTTCTTCTTCTTCTCCTTCTTCTTCTTCTTCTCCTTCTTCTTCACGCGGATGGATAGGGGATGGGTGGGTGGGTGGGGGATTTGTCTCATAACATGGTAACATGCATTGTTTATGTTTACAACATTCATTTGACAATGTTTTTTTTTCTATGTGAATGCACTATGCACTGATGAACGAAAGATAAGTAAGTGATTGGAAGGGCCGAATATAAGACGGGCCTGCGTGCCCAATTTCTTACCCTTTGAAAATAAAGTTCGTTCGTTCGTTCCTTCGTTCTTCTTTCTCTTCTTCTTCGACGCCGCCGCCGGCGTCGTCGTCGACGTGTCCTAATGTGCACATTGCGCTGGGCCTACATTCAGGATACAACATTGAGATCTAGAGGTGACGAGGTCAGTATCTCAGAAGTCGCCTTATCTCCAAGAAATGTGCCTGGGATCCACTTTAACGGCGGGGTCGACCTGGAAGCCATGTGGTCACGAAACACATTCTACCTGACAGGAAAGTTAGTGGCATGTTCTTCACATGCCGTTGCAATCAACCCTTGCATAATTTTTACTGTTTGTGATTTACTAGAAACGGCAAACTACCTTCTTTAAAGTTGCCTAGTTTATCACAATTCGCCTAATTACAGATCATCACAAGAATAGGAAAGGGACGCTGAAATTAGCAACATGGAATGTTCGAACGTTAAGCCACGACGGACAATCAGATAACTTCAAACAAGAAATGGAGAGAGAGAGAGAGAGAGAGAGAGAGAGAGAGAGAGAGAGAGAGAGAGAGAGAGAGAGAGAGACAGACAGACAGACAGACAGACAGACAGACAGACAGACAGACAGACAGACAGACAGACAGACAGACAGACAGACAGACAGACAGACAGACAGACAGACAGACAGACAGACAGACAGACAGACAGACAGACAGACAGACAGAAGATTAATATATTAGGAATGTGCGAAACGAGATGGATAGGGGCAGGGATTCTGACAGGGGAAGATTGAAAGATTATTTAGTCTGGGGAAGCAGAATGGCAAAGATGTGTAGCAATTATCTTGGATAGGGAAACATCACAATCTGTTCAAGGATATTGGGCTGTGTCAGACACGGTTCTATTGGTAAAATTAATCGGCACACCTTTTAACATAAACGTCGTTCCAAATATATGCCCTAACAGGAGAATGCAGTGAAGATAGTATAGATGAATTTTATAATGACATGGAGTCTGCTTTGAAGAAATGTAAACATTCAGAAATAAAAATCATAATTTGTGACTTCAGTGCAAAAGTGGAAAATCAGGGTGATGGATGCACAGTAGGTAATCATGGTTTTTGGGAGAGAAAAACGAAAGAGGATACATACTTGTAGAATTGCCAAAAGAGCATGAAATTATTGTAGGAAACACATGGTTTAAACAACATCCTAGATAGAAGATTATGGAAATGGAGAAGTCCTGATAGCAGACTTAGAAACCAAACTGATTACATCCTGATTAACAGAAGGTGTAGAAATGCGTTAACAATCGCAAAAACAGTTCCCAATGCTGACTGTTACGGTGATCACAGATTTATTACAGGAACATTGAGGGTAAAGTTAAAGAACGTCAAGTATTCACCAGGAAACACTAAAGATGATCTGTGTACATTGAAAAATGACAAGGTAATACAAGAGAATTGTAGCATAGAAGTAAAGAACAGATTTGACGTATTGTATGATCTACAGATCCTGTTTCAAGATGTGGATAATCAATGGGAATTGTTGAACAATTAAATCAGTTTAGCTGCAGAAACAATTATTCCAAAATTAAAGAAAGTGGGTCGTAAGAAATGGATAACTGAAGAAATTTTACAACTAATGGAAACCAGAAGACACACAAAAATAATCCTGCCAAATATGTAGAAATTCACGGAAAAGTCAGAACAATATGTAAGGAGGCAAAAGAGGCATTGCTCGAGAAAAATTGCATGGAAATTGAAAAACAACACAACAGTAAAAATACCAAATTAATGCACAAAAGAATTCAAGAGCTTACTCATAAAAAAAAAACACGTACATCAGCAGGCTGCCTAAAATCAAAAGCTTGAAAAATCATAATAGAAAAAGATCAGATTTTACACGTATCGTCAGAATATGTGAAAACCCTTTATGATGATAACAGAGAAGATAGGTACGATATTCAAAATAATAATGAAGGACCAACTATTTTGAAGATGGAGGTTCAGAATGTTCTTAATAAAATGAAAACTGGCAAGACCCTCGGTTCAGACAACATCACAACAGAAATGATTAATGTTTTAGAAGAATGTAGAATAGATCAAGTCACCAGACTGCTGAACACAATATATGATATTGGAGATATACCTCCTAAATTATATATTTCTGTATTTACTGCATCCCCAAGAAATCAGGGGCCATGGAATGTGATCAACATAGAACAATTAGTATAATGTGCCACATCACGAAGATTTTGCTAAGAATTATCATGCAATGAGTTAGGAAGAAAATACAACCCGAAATAGGAGAAGAACAATGTGGGTTTGTAGAAGGCAAGGGTGCAGTAAATGCTTCGTATGTGCTGAGAACATTAATTGAACATTCTATAGAAGTAAGTAAAGATATACTCATGCTTTATTTACTACACAAAGGCTTTCCATAGATTAAGACTTGTCAACATGATAGAGATTCTTGCAGATCTACAAATTATAGGAAAGACCTTAGACTTGTAAAATAAAAACATATATTGGAAACAACAAGCTTCAATCATAATGATAATGAAATAGGTCAATATCCGACTATTAAGAGAGTTGTCAGACATGGATGAGTAATGTCTTCAGATCTGTTTTCCCTGCATAGTGAAAATATTTTCAGAAATATACAAGATATGAAAGCAATCAGCATTGGTGGAAGAAACATCAATAACATTAGATATGCAGATGATACAATATTGGTTGCAGACAATGAGCAGGATCTGCAACATTTAGTAGATGCGGTTGTTGTACACAGGGAACAACTAGGGTTAGAATTAAATGGTAAGAAGACACAGATTATGGTCGTCACTAGGAAGAACGAAATACCACAATGTAATATACAAGTGCCGGTCTCTGTGGCTAAGGGCTTGCGAACGCGGTTTGTGAGCCCTTATACCCGGGTTCGAAACACAGCGGTGCTGGTTTTTTTCGAAAAAGGTATATGGGCCGGTCGTTCAGAAAGCAATGGCAAACTACTGAACGTAACACTTGCCTAGTACATAGCAGCTGGAAAAAAATATATACATATACAAGTAAATGGGAATATTCTTAAACAAGTGAATGTGTAAAATTATCTCGGAACAGTGATCACATCTGATGGGAGATGCCTTGAAGAGATTAGAACAAGAATTGCCATGGCTAAGGTAGTCTTTTGCCAGATGAAAAACATACTGGCCAATAAAATGTTGTCAATTGCTACGAGAAAAATAGTGTTAAGGTGATACATAAATCCTGTACTTTTGTATGGATGTGAAGTGTGGATACTGAGCAGTCA
Source organism: Cepaea hortensis (assembly GCA_963921405.1). Lineage (NCBI taxonomy): Eukaryota > Metazoa > Mollusca > Gastropoda > Stylommatophora > Helicidae > Cepaea > Cepaea hortensis. Next base: position 71,974,985 of record OY992878.1, read on the forward strand.
AGGTGAAAAACATCTGATGGATGTGGAAATGTTGTTTCTGAGGAGAATGCAAAGAATACCATGGACAGACAGAAAAACCAATGACCAAGTACTACAGGAGACAAATGACAATCGTAAATTGATTAGAGAAATTAGACGTAGACAGTCAAACATTTTTGAACATGTTATGAAAAGAAATACATTAAAGAATTTAGTGACAACTGGCAAGATCTTGGAGAAGAGAAGAAGGGGAAGACAGAGAAGTAAATACTTGGATGGCTTGACCACGTGGCATGGTCGAGACAGGAACACTGAGCTGATCCACGACTCTGGTGATCGAGTGAAATGGCGAATCATGACCGTCCACGCTTACCGGCATGGTACATGATGGATGGATAGATTTACTAGATAGATTTTACGTTCAGTGGTTTGCAGTTGCTTTCTGAACGATCGACGCTCATATCATAGAAATACACGGAGGCGGTCTGCTTCCAAATCGCGTGCAACTGATTTCGAACTCTCGACTCGGTATGTCCGGGAATTGTGAAACGCGGTCACTGCCCCTGCGCCACATCTTAAATGAAACTGAACCCACCAAAATCACCCATTCTTCAGGATAGTACACTAATCAATATCAGTCCATGTCTTTTAAGACGCAATTATTAAACAAACTAAAATAGTTACAAATAAACCACCAACGTGCATTAATCGCTGCCTGCGGAGAATAATCGGACAGAATCACCAATGTAGAGCTGATGGAAAGAAGTAAACAACTTTCAGTGAATCACCAGGTGGGGATAAGAATCAAAAGACAGCTGGCGCTGGATAGGACAGACACAGAGACAACATAAAATTAGCATAACTAGACACGCCCTTGTCTGGAACCCACAGGGTGAACTACATAGTGGAGAGCTACAAACACGCGGAGAGGAGAATTAACAACAGAGAACTATATGGTTAAGACATAGAGGGATCTGCAGGAGGTAGCAAAACCTGGTTGAGGTCCTGTGTACTGAAAGAGAAATAATAGGTAAAAGAAGACGGAAAAGTTGATGAGAAAACAAATTCTAGCATCCACAACAACGGAAATATGAAAAGCATGAAGGATTATGCAAAAACGAGGCAACTGCAAAAAAAAAAAAGAAGAAGCCAAGTGGAATGCAGAAATCGGGAGTACGTACCAACAGATTTAAATTATCAGACCCCTAGCCCAGATATGCTAGTTGGTCATGCACGTGCTACATGTGGCCATACACTACTCACACTGCACATGTTATCTGTAACCTTTGTAACCCTTTCACGCACGTGATGTTTTTTTTTTGTTTTTTTATGGAGGGGGTTAGGCGGGGCACAATTTATAACAAATTAGCTCTAATTAATCAGATGCAGATTTACTGGATGGTGCGCGCTTTACACCAAAACAGCGGCTGCAATGCAGACATCACAAGTTAAGGTGTTATTATTCATTCTTTAGCGTGAAGATGTGAATTTCCACAAGAATATGGAGAAAACCGCTGACAGAGAGAAAAGCGGACACTTGGGTAGTGACAGCTGCAGGTGTGACTAAGTGGCTCATCAGAACCATCTGTATGGTGTGGGGTGATTCAGTCCGAGGCTTGATGTGCAGTTTATGCGCATGTCACGTCTCCTTTACAGGTCTGGGACCTGCTTGTGAGCTTACTTTCCGGGAGATAATGTGGCGGTTTTCCCTTTCCACAAGGTTTTACCAGAAGAAGAGACAACTTAAATTTATGAGGCGTACAACAGAAGAGCGAGTTGCAATAGCCCAGTGTCTTGCTCGCTTACCTTCAGACATGGTGGCCATATGTTCGAGTCCTCGTGGAGGCGGATTTTTTTATTTTTTTATTTTTACCTATCTGGGCTTTCAGGTCGACCCAACCAAAATTGGGTACTGGAAATGTTTTGGGAAGTAAAAAAAATTGAAGCTGGTGTGATACTCACTACATCATCACTCAGCGTGTGTCGACTGACTTCTATAAATATGGGTCTGGCACCATGTGTTCAATAGCTTTAGATGTGTACAAGAGGCCTCTACTTGTTCACTTAGCACCGCAGAGTTCAAGTTATTGTTACTATTCCCGTTTCCATAGAGATTCGAACACACGATTGCTAAGCCAGAAGGAAGGCGTGCTAGCCACTTCGTTACCGCGGCCCTCGTGTATTGTATGTAAACAGTTGTCCCCAAGCAATCTCCTGCTATGTGTCTGTGATGAGATAGTGCCATCAGATATTATGGGCCTGGGAGCAAGGAGGAAAAGGTGGCCAATCTTGCCCTCACTTTGGCAAGCGGCGATCCCAAGTGTTGAACCCGCGTCCGACAATGCTTATGACATTTCTGGGGCATGTATTGTGTATAACCTTATTGTAATGGACCAGAAAACAAGCAAGCTGGGCGTTTCCAGAAATGTCATGACCTGGGGGAGTTGAAAACAACAACGGTTGCAGACAATAGCAAATCTTAAGAACAGTAAAATAAATCACAACAATTATTAGGCTGAAAAAAAATTTCTTTTCATTTGTGAATGATGACGAAAGTAATTTGTGGGGGAAATGATCGTGTAAATATAAATAATAAACAAAGGATATTTATAAATTATTAAGCAAAAATTACCATTGCAGAAATGTGACGTTTGCATTTATGTGTCTGATGGGTTGTGCTTTGAAAAATCAGAAAGCGGGCATTATATATAAAATTTCACACACGGATTGAAGCTTGATTTTGGTTGTTCAGATTGAGTCTGCTCATGTGAAACAAGCAAGAAACCTAGTATGGGAAATTATGATCCAGGAATGGGAGAGAGAACATTGAGACTGGAATAAAAGCAATTCAATCAGGAAGTCCAGATATTACAGGAACCGGAAATCGCGACAGAAGATCGGTTGAAATGGCTAGCAGACGTGACCGACATTTTATAGATGATTGTGACAAATAAATGCAAGGGGATAATTTTAAGGCGGGGGAAATAAACAAACGTTAAGATTAGATAGATAAAAATTATTATCCAGAAAATGTACAACAATTGGAGTAATGGTGATTGATATGGATAGATCCTTCTTTGTGGGATGCTGAGATAAGATGTCTGGAAATCATGAAACTAGTGTTGGATGTTGCACAATAATCTAAACTCTTAGAAAATGCACTTAAAAGTCATGTCAGCTTTCCTGTTGAGGATCAAGCTTATCCGCATATTTGTAACAGAATGAAGCCCATATCGTTTCTGGGTCAACACGGCAGGCCCATTTCTTTTGCCTCAGATCTGTGATGAAGGGGTTACGGACGCAATTAGTAATCCCGCATACCGTGTTCGAAACACAGCTGCGTTCGATTTGGCAGCAGACAGCCTTGCTTTGGTTTTCATAAAAATGTTATGAGTGCTGGTCGTTCAGGGAGTATTGAACGTAAATTTGCCAAGAAATCACAAACAGCTAAAAAGGTGATGGGGTTGACTGCGACGTACTTTAAAGAATATGCAAGCAACTAACTAACAGTTCTGCACTAGCGGGTCACGTCTAGGAGAGCAGGTCTGTAAGTTGGGCATCTCAAAGATGTAGTCAGGGCTTGGAATCAGAGGAACCTCCTCTGTTGTGTTTCCACCTTGAAGTGGTAGTGGAGCTGGCGTGTCCATATGTTCGGGTGACCCCAGGAGCGTGGCTACTGGTAGGGTGTTCAATATTGTACAGGTCAAGGGATAGGGACCAGACGAAGAGAGACACAAAGTGATATATTATACACACCACACACTCGAGGGGAAGTCATGTACAGGTCAAGGGATAGGGACCAGACGAAGAGAGACACAATTTGATATATTATACACACCGCACACTCGAGGGGAAGTCATGTACAGTTCAAGGGATAGGGACCAGACGAATAGAGACACAAAGTGATATATTATACACACCGCACACTCGAGGGGAAGTCATGTACTGTTCAAGGGATAGGGACCAGACGAAGAGAGACACAAAGTGATATATTATACACACCGCACACTCGAGGGGAAGTCATGTACTGTTCAAGGGATAGGGACCAGACGAAGAGAGACACAAAGTGATATATTATACACACCGCACACTCGAGGGGAAGTCATTAAGTAACAGAAGTTTTACGAACAACACGTTTACATTGGTGCGAACAAGAACTTTGTTGTGTATTTTCTCAACATAGTTCTTCTTTCCCCCCCCCCCCCGGCCTGGCAACACACTTGGTGCATCTGTCTACTAGCTTGTTGATGCCTTCTAGGAACAAGTTTTTAGAGTGTGTGTGTGCGCGCGCGCGCGCGAGCGTGCGTATGTGTGTGGAGAGAGAGAGCGCCACTAAGACAGTCCGGTGGTCATAAGTAAACAGAGGTATAGATAAAAAGGTCGATTGTCGATAGACAATCATAAATGTAGATATTCGGACAGTCATGTAGTCAGACAGACAGACTGCCAGGTAGTTACAGACACATAGTCATACAGACAGTCGAGTAGTTAGTCACAGACAGACACATAGTCATACAGATAGTCGAGTAGTTAGTCACAGACAGACACATAGTCATACAGACAGTCGAGTAGTTAGTCACAGACAGACACATAGTCATACAGACAGTCGAGTAGTTAGTCACAGACTGACAGTCAGGTAATCACAGACAAACAATCATGTTGTCAGTCAGTCAGGTACTCACGGACAGACAATCAGGCAGTCATACAGACAGTCGAGTAGTCAGGCAGTTGCAGACAGACATTCAGATAACCACAAACAAACATAAAGTAACTTAGTGAGCCCTAAAGGCAGACACTTACAGACGGACAGTCAGGCCGTCAGATAGAATGCCAACTAGTCTAAACATAGCCACTCAGATAGATAGGCAACTGAGTGATAGTCGTAAATATACATATACAGTCAGCCAGACAACGTAAATATAAATATTGAGAGACCTATACACGAATGAACGGGTGAGTGTTTACAATTACATACATGGAGACAGATAGCCTGATATAGATTTATATGGATATACATATAGACAAAGAAGGGAAGAACGGGCACCCAGAAGAAAGCGTGTGGGGAGAAACAGTGGAAAATTGTGGGGAAATCTCTAATCAACACCTCCACAACTGCAAGCTCAGGCCTGACAATTTATATTGAGTTATCCCGCGCACTGACCACTAATCGATTACTGGTTAGACATTCCTCCTTGCAGCTCCCTCCTCTCGTGCTCACGTTGTTTTCTATGAGCATCTTTCGTACCCTTGATCAGAAATGTAGATACAAGAGACAGCTGGGGGTCGATGTACACTGCAAAGAAAGCGGTGTATCATCATTCACCAAGATCTTAGGGATGTGAAGTGAGTGCGAGATTGAAGCGGGCTGCTCGTGTGTAGACTCCTATCACGGTGAATGAAAGCCTGAACTGAGTGATGTAAGGCAATCATAATGAAGCGATAATGTAGACAGAGAGTTTTACTTCTTTTTTTCCCTTTTGCTTTCCGATGTGGCTGTCATGAATTTCAGAGGTTCAACAGTCGCATGCACTCCGTAGCACCAGCTAGGAACCAGTTGTGTCTATGTTAGAAATAACACTTTTATAAATTTTGTTAAGTATGTATATTTCCTAATTTTGACATTTCTAATTTTGTTTTTCCTATTGGAACTACTGGTTTCGAATTTCAACTTAAGGGGATTGTAAACGTTCGCAGCATGTTGGTCAAGTATGTAAAGGACCTCTTTAATCTCTGTGGAGCGTGTAGGCTACATGATGCTAGACCCATTCTTCATGACCGATTGGCGCTCGATCGGTGATGGGGGTCATTATCGCGCCCGCCGTCTTCACCTCCCACAACATTTCCTGCTACCAATGTTAGGCTGGCTTGACGAGAAGATCAGGTCAATTTTAAAAACAATCATGACTCGAAAGGAATTCGAGCATACGAAAACTGACCCGCAGATAAGTCTGCTAGCCATGGTGTACCACGTCCCCCGGAGTACACGTAGTATAAGAGTTAACACGGAATCTATTTAACACGCCTTGATGCTTTCTAAACATATGGTGCTAGTCTCATATTTTCGCTGGAGTGGTGATGTGGTAAATGCCGGTTGCCTGTACTTCCCATCACATTTTCGGGGTACCTATTTTCGACTGGATCGACCCGGGAGCCCAAGTCTATTGTACAAATACTCCTGGCTGGAGATTCGAACACATGACTACGGAAGAAATGGGGCAGGGAATAGCGCTATACAACTTCACCTACACTTCTTCCGTTCCTTCAACATGCACGTAGACCCTCATGATGTTTCGCCCTTGTCTAAGAAGACAAGATGTCCAGTCTAGTACCCCGTGATCAGTAGGCAGTATGTTTCCTCTTCTTCGTTCCTCTTTCGAAGGGAAGTGTGGCACGTGTAGTTCAGCGTGTCTGACTTCGACTTGTAACAGTGTCGGGTTAGCTTCCTCCAGACAGATTCCATCCAAGGTCAAGGGCTGTATCTCTCCGGGAGTAGGTTTTCCTTTCGAACAATTCTGTCAGGGCAACGGCTTGATGGTCTACTCCTTGCGATTGCTAACTGCCGTGGAATTTTTAACGCGCACAATTTGCACACGGGACCTCCTGCTATTCGCGTATCCCAGAAGGATAGATATTCGACATCACTACCCAAGAAGTCTGAGGCACGTGTGGTATTATTGATGTACAGTCCAACGATAGATGCTCGGTTATCTCCATTTAGAGAGGGGCTGGTTACTTGTATGCCACTGCTGCCCCCCGTAACATTAAACGGGTATTCTCATAGCGGATATCGCCGTTGTTGTTATTGTTGTTGTTGTTGCTGCTGTTGTTGTTGTTGTTGTTGCTGCTGCTGCTGCTGCTGTTGTTGTTGTTGTTGTTGTTGTTGTTGTTGTTGTTGTTGTTGTTGTTGTTGTTGTTGTTGTTGTTGTTGTTGTTGTTGTTGTTGAAGTGCAGGGTGTATTTTTAATGACCGTGCAGTGTTTGAAAATATTGCCAGTTTAAGTTTTGTATTTACCTATTATGTTGCATGAACTTTACAGAGGGTGAATACAACACTTGGACCGGCAATATTTTCAAACACTGCAGTCATTAAAGATACACCCTATATTAGGCCTTCACTTATTCTAACCCAAGACGTATGGGGTGGAGCTACCAGTTCCCTTCCTTGTCGGAATTCCTCCCCAGACAATTCTGCTACCTATTTTAATAAAACGGGGTCAACCCCAAAGCGGTACTGATAAGAAAAACATGATCCTACCTCTGCTGGGGATTGAATCCAGGCCACTATCTAGGCAGACAAGCCCACTATCCAAGATGCCACCGTGGCTTCCATAAACTAACGAACCAAGGAACTTTATTTTTAAAGGGTCACTAAGCACAATTTTGAGGAATCAGTCTGAGGTACCCGAAGTCATGTAGGTTAGCAGGTTTCCTGATCCACTAAGTTAGTTGTATTTCCCTTACAGGGCGTTGCAGTCAACCACAGCATTTATGGCTGTTTACATTCAGTAGTTTGTCATTGTTTTACGAACGGCCGGCACTTATACTATTGTATTAAAACCAAACCAATGCAGTCTGTTGCTAAATCGCCAGCAGCTGTGTTTCGAACGTGGTATGCCGGATTACAAATTGCGTCCGTAACTCCTTCACCACAGAGCCGACTACATACATTGATACAAAGTACACTTTTGAAACAAGTTAAAGAATGTAAATGTCTAGGAAGTATGATCACAGAATTTGGCAGAATAGACAGAGAAATCGAAATCAGATGACAAAAAACAAGTGCGCTTATTTAACAACTATCACCCATACTGAAACATCTAAATATACCTATGTTCGCAATACGACAGAAACATAGCATATGCACACCAACCTTATGCTACCAATGTCAAACTTGGACATTATCCAAATCACATTTACGCAAAATCAATGCCAGCGAAATTAGATGCTCGAGGAGAGCCAACTTCACTATCCAAGATGAATAAGAAGCGATGTTATCTGACAGACAGTGGAATCAATACCTTGTGCCACTTATTGAAAGACGGAAGATCGAATGGTTCGGCCATCTCGTTTAAATGCAACACCACCAACTACCAATAATAGTGCTAGATCAAAGAAAATGTTATACGAGACCAAGAGGACGCCCAAGAAGAGATTGGATTGATATCAAGAACATTGTATTCTCCCCGCCACGCTTTATGGAAATTGTGGAAGGTGATGATGAGTCTGAGGTACAATACAATTACTGGTAACTAACCGGTCGTAGCCCACACACAGACAAAAACCACCGGACCACACATTAACATCACCTTCTTATTTTGAGTTAAAGTGTGGGGTAGATCCTTGTACTTCCTCTCTTACTTCTCATTCTCTTCTTCTTCTGCTTCTTCTTCTTCTTCTTTCTTTCTTTCTTTCTTTCTTCCTTTCTTCCTTTCTTCTTCTTCTTCTTCTTCTTCTTCTTCTTCTTCTTCTTCTTCTCTGAGGGAATGGGTGGATGGAGGATGTGTGGGTGGGTAGAGGATATGTGGGTGGGTGAGTGTGTGCAGGTTAGGAGATGGTGGGGATGTTTGTAGGTGTGGGCTCGGGATCTGTGAGTGGGCTGGGGGAGATGGGAGATTATGTGGATGAGTGCGGAATTTGTGTGTGGGTAGGTGCGGAATATGTGAGTTGACGGGGAGATGTGTGTGTGGCTGAGGAATGTGTGTTTGGCTGGGTGGTTGGAGGTGTGTGGGTGGAGGAGGATATTGGGTGAGTGATTGTTGGTGGGAAATGGGACGGGTAGAGGATATGTGAGTGGGTGGGGAGATGTGTGTAGGTGGGGGATGTGTGGGTTATTGAATGTATGTGTGTTTGGGGTGTGGGTGGATGGGATGTGTGGTGGGTGAGAGGTGTGTGTGGGTGGGGAGATGGGTAGGTGTAGGGATGTGGTGGATGGGTGGGGAATGTATTGTATGTGTGTGTGGTTGGGTGGGGGAGTTGGAGTGAATGGGGGATGTGTGGGTGGGTGGTGGATGTGTCTCACAACATAGTAATATGCATTGTTTATGTTTACAAAATTCATGTGACAATGTTTTTTTCCTATGCACTGTTGATGAAAGAAAGATGAGTGATTGGAAGGGCCGAATGTAAGACGGGCCTGCATGCCCAATTTGTTACCCTTTGAAAATAAAGTCTGTTCCTTCGTTCGTTCTTCTTCGTCTTCTTCTTCTTCTTCTTCTTCTTCTTCTTCTTCTTCTTCTTCTTCTTCTTCTTCTTCTTCTTATTCGAGAAGTCATGCCGTAAAGAAACAAAAGTATTGTGAGAATATGCGTGTTATTGAACCATGTGGAAAAATGAAACAATTAAATCTGAAATTCTTCGTTCAGAACGAAAGGGCATCACAAATCTGCATATAAATCGCACACACCATACATTTTTTTTTTAAATTAAAAATAAAGGCAAATATGGAGACAACAGGCGACAAAATCAAGAGGTTATATACAAACTACCTTTATAAATTAATGCGTTCTTAACAAAACACAACAACATGTAACGTCAATAACTATAGATGCAATTTAAATATGGAAAGTTACAAAAAGAAATATAAAATGCAAGACTGCGTTTCTTCTTCTTCTGCTGCGCTCATCCTGAGTGTTTTTTCAGATGTAATTGCGGTGTGTCTAAGTTAGGCCACCCTTGGGCCGAGATCCTTAGGCCAACACATCCGACTTTAGCGATCTTTTTTCACCAGGTTAGCATTCCTGGGAGACTCTCGCTTTTGTGGTGCCGTCCACAGCCGAGCTGGTCAAGTTAGAACGGTCGAACGCTTCACGGTCAGCCCTCAAGGGAAGGCAGGGGTAGTCCAAGGCATTTTCCGCCATCCAGAGAGGCTTCCATAATTGCAGAGCCGACACATAGCGCTCTGGTGCTGGGCTCACCCTAGGAATCGACACTTCCTGCACATGGTTGCTTAAATTCCTCACTTCCATGTATTGGGCATTTCGTTCGCCACAGGCCGCTCCTGCGCAAACCAGGAACGGTCAGACTGCAGACGACTTCCACTCAGCAAGCTTTCGGTTCCGAAGTGTACGGACGCTGTGCCCGGAGAACTAGATCGTCAGAGCTGTTCCGGCCGGAAAACTAGATAGTCAGAGCTGTTCCGGCCGGAAAACAAAGTAGTTAGAGCTGTTCCGAACACGAAGGACATTTCACTCGGTCGCTTTTGCGTTGTGTCAGTGTTTATTTGCCACCCTTAGGCCTGCACATCCGACTTCGGCTGGCGTTTTTTTTCCCCCAGCTTAATCGTTCTGGAGGCTGCGTTTTATTCATATGATTGTATTCACGTTGAGAAACGGCCAATGTGCCCGACATTAATTCCTAGCATTATGTATGCATTCAAAAACTACCTTTATGCAGCCAAATGTCGGGTCATAATCTAGCTTAATTTTTGTCTCAAATTAACATGCACATTCATATATACATGTCAATAGCCTTAGTTTTGCGAATACAATAGAAATAAATCAAATACTGTTACACAACATCACATGTATTGCCCTTTCTATGTTCCAGATACGTGTAATATACGGACTGATGCGCCTGTTGTTTGCTGTGGCTTGTGGTACTGAACAATATCTAATTGATTACAACACCTTATTGGTGGTTCCTTTTAATACAGAGGGCTTCACGTGAAAACTTGCATTTTTTTTTGCGAATATGTTCTGAAAAATTAAAGAACAATGTATATTTTTTTTTTTCGATATAGTCACCACAGTGTTCATTGGAAGTCCTCCAGCGCCGATAAAGTGCTTGGATTCCTGTGGACAAAAAGCTCTTGGTCTCGTGTGTAACCACTCATGTACCACCTGCTGTACCTCTTCATGGGAACGAAAAAGTGTTCCCTCCCAAAGAATCTTTGAGTTGTCCAAACTGGTAGAAATCACTTGGGGCTTGGTCTGACGAGTACTGGTGATGTAGTACACAATGAAAGTGGACGTCACTGATCACAGAGCGGATACCAGAACGCTGCTCCTCTTTGGCGCATCTCAGAAGTGGGGCGACCATCGTTAAACTTTCCTTATGGCGTCACTGTGTTGGTATATACCGTGATATCACGGGCTTAACACTCTTGAATCTTTAGTAACAATATTGACAGGTTAAAAGTCAATAACATGGTTATTGTAATTTATGGCACACTTTTAAGGTTTTCATTTGAAGCCGCTCGTATCTATAGAACAGTTGGTTGGTTGGTTGGTTGGTTGGTTGGGTGGGTGGGAGGCTGGTTGGTTAATTAGTTAGTAGCTAGATCTCTTGATTACTATGATCAGCAGTGGTTTTCTTGGTTTGACTGTTGGTTGGTTAGTTAATTAGCTATTTATTTGGCTCCCGGTAAACATGGCGACAACGTAACGGTACTTTCTTCAGAGGATGCCATGTTTGTGTATTTATTTGGAGAATGTGTAGTTATTTCATATTCGTTTTCGGAAATTGTTCACAAGAAACCACGGAAGGCAGATTGTGGATGAAATTTTGAGGGCAGACGACATATAGTTGTTGTTTATGGTCTCATGTTTCGCGATGGTAGGCAGACGATTTCTTTAACGAGACATTGGCTACGGTCACCCGGCCAGTAAGATTACTGCCAAGAAGGAAAGCAACAGCAAACTACCTTCTTTAATGTTTCCTAGTTTATCATGACTCGCCTAATTACAGATCATCGCAAGAAAAGGACAGGGACACTGAAATTAGCAACATAGAATGTTCGATAGATAAGCAGTGATGGAAAATTAGATAACATCAAACAAGAGAGAGAGAGAGAGAGAGAGAGAGAGAGAGAGAGAGAGAGAGAGAGAGAGAGAGAGAGAGAGAGAGAGAGAGAGAGAGAGAGAGGATTAATATATTAGGAACTAGCTTGACCCGGCCCGGCGTCGCCAGTTACCGGGCGGGAAGCGTCTCATTTAATTCATATAAGTAGTCATTAAACATTCAAATACATTTCTCTAAGTACACAGAGTACGCGTTCGGCCCCTGCTCCCGTTCCCGTTAACGCTGCTCGTCTGTTTCTGATGCTCCCGTTCCCGTTGCTTGTCTGTTTCTAATGCTCCCGTTCCCGTTGCTCGTCTGTTTCTGATGTCCCCGCTCCCGTTGCTCGTCTGTTTCTGAAGCTCGTAATGCTTTTTTTCGTGTAAAAATTAAAAATTGATTTTAAACTAGCTGTTTCAGTTGGATCCGCAGGAGTGAGAACAACATCTGCACAAAATTTCATCTCAATCGGATTGACCGTTCGGGAACGCATAAAGAACACACAAAGAAACAAACATTCTCTTTTATATATATATATATATATATATATATATATATATATATATATATATATATATATATATATATATATATATATATATATATATATATATATATAGATGTGCGAGACGAGATGGAAAGGGGCAGGGATTATGACACGGGAGATTGTAAAATTATTTATTCTGGGGGAAGGGGTAGAAAGGCAAAGAGGTGTAGGAATTATCTTGGATCGGGAAACATCAAATCTGTTCAAGGATATTGGCTGTGTCAGACAGGGTTCTATTGATAAAATTGATCGGCAGTCCTGTTAACATAAACGTCATTCAAATATATGTCCCAACAGGAGAATGCAGTGAAGATAGTATAGAGGAATTTTATAATGACATGGAGTCTGCTTTAAAGAAATGTAAAAATTTAGAAATAAATAGCATAATGGGTGACTTCAATGCAAAAGTGGGAAATCAAGGTGATGGATGTATAGTAGGCAACCACGGTTTAGGAGAGCGAAACGAAAGAGGATACAGACTTGTAGAATGGGCAAAAGAGCAGGAAATGATTGTACGAAACAGAAGGTTTAAACACCATCCTAGAAGATTACGGACATGGAGAAGTCCTGATAGCAGACTAAGAAACCAAACTGATTACATCCCGACTAGCAGAAGGTGTAGAAATGCGTTAACAATCGCAAAAACAGTTCCCAATGCTCAGTGCTACAGGATCACAGATTGATTACAGGAACATTGAGGGTAAAGTTTAAAAAAGTCAAGTATTCACCAGGAAACACTAACTATGATCTGTGTAGATTGACAAATGACAAGTTAATACAAGATACTTTTAACATAGCAATAAAAAACAGATCTTCTTTTTCTTCTTCTGCGTTCATCCGGATTTTTTTTTCGGATGTGACTTCGTTGTGCCTGTTTACAGCAGAGCTGCGTTCTTGCGCCGTTAGGCTGACACATCCGACTTCTGCGGGCATTTGTTGACCGGGTTAACCTTCCCGGGGACACCTATTCTATTTGCTCAAACTTTATTTTTAGTTATACAATGAATAACTGACATAAGACTGAGGCGTCAGAGACAAAAGTTTTATATTGAAAAGATGTTATTCCTAAATTATTTTATTTACAGACATCAGAAACTCTCTAGCGGCGTTCTTGATTTTTCACTTCCTTCTGAACAATTGTTGTTTGAATTGTCTCCACATATAACGGAAGTCAACACTCCACGGTTGACATGCGCACGCGTTCGGAGCTGAGAAGGAAATCTGAGGATTTCCTTTTTTGTCCTAAAGGATATGGCCGATCTTAGTCTATTTATTTCTTGGCGAACCCTATAGAAATGATTCTATATTTTAGGAATACTCGATGAACTGCGACAGCGGCGGCAGATTTTGTCTATTGGAGTAACGTCTAGAAGCTGCGTATTTTTTGGTATTTCTGTGGACGTGAGAAGAATTATCCTGTGGTTCAATACAAATATGGCCGATAAGGTAACAGAGGTCCGATGGTGGCGCAGCCGCCAATTGTATAGGACGCGATCCATAGGCTTTGATGTATTGTGTTTGTGTGTGTGTGCGCGCGCGCGTGTGTGCGCGTGTGAGGTGAGAGAGAGAGAGAGAGAGGGGGGGGGGGAATAGAGAGAGAAAAAGAGAGTATATAGTGTGTGTGTATGTATATGTACGTGTGTGTGTGTACATGTGTGTATTGTGTGTGTGTGTGAAGGAGTATATGTGTGTGTGTGCTTTGCTTTATGTGTGAATAAGAATATATGGATAAGAGAGAGAAGGGAGGGAGGGGAGTATTATCTGTGAGTAAAAGTTTGTTACTGGTTTTGTGATTGTGAGTAGTTATGTGTATGAAGGATTGTGTGTGTGTGTGTGTGTGTGTGTGTGTGTGTGTGTGTGTGTGTGTGTGTGTGTGCGTGCGTTATTGTGTGGGCGTATGAATGTAAGTGTTTGTGTGTATGGTGTATGTATGTGTATATATGAATGTGTTTATGAAGGTATGTATGTGTTTATATATGTGTGAGTGTCTACGTGTGCATATGTGTGTGTTTGCCTGTCTGTCTGATAACAGTGTATATGCATTATTTATGTTCACAGTATTCAGTTTAAATTGTGTATTTTTGTTTAATGTTAATGTACCATGCACTATGGTATTCTTTGCATTTTCCTCAGAAAACACATTTCCACAGCCATCATATGTTTTTTCAGCTTGTCTGCTCATTCATTGTCCACCCTTCACATCCATACAAAATTACAGGTTCTATGTAGCACCTCAACACTCCTTTTCTCGTTTCAAATTATATGTTTTCATTGGTCAGTATGTTTTCCATCTTGCAAACGGCTACCTTCGCCATGGCGATTCTTGTTCCAATCTCATCGCGGCATCTCCCTGTCATATATTTTTGAAGGGAGTGGGAGATCACTGTAGTGCATGCCCCATCTCTAACAAAAGAAGTAGAGCCCCATCCTCTTCTATCTTCAATAACCCCAGAATATGAACCTTGAGTTATCTGCAGGCCTCGTTCTATTAAGTATTGTCTAGGAGATATAGATTATGGCCCTGGTAAGAATGGTAATTACTAACTGGGAATCTGCCCCTTCTCCAATGATTCTGATAGCTCTGGAGCCCCCTTTTAGTTTATCAAATCTGAGGAAAGTCTGGAGAATTTTCTCAGCCTGATTTAGATGAAGAAAACATGGATGTTGAGCAGTTGATAGATCTAGAGTCTTTTTATTTCCCCATTCAGTAAGTCATTATGAGTTAATTTATCTTTAAACAATCAAACACATAAACAATCACATCAGATTCTGACAACATGATGTACAAAGAAGTTGTTGACACAGATAGGTTGGAACTGACAAATTAACAGAAGGTCAATTCATGTTAATCATTTATTGACTGGCCTGAGCCTTCTGGTCAGTACATACATCTCTATTGTGATTTACACAAAGTAATAGAACAGTTGCACGTTGGACCATTGTCCCAGACAATCAATAACAAGCATCAATATATGAGATGTCAACAAGTGTGAAAACATAGTAAACATTTTGATGTTGTACATATTAAGTATGATGGTGATGTCTCAACCATTAAATGTCAGTTTTCCTGAAATTGGGTGTGTAGTCTACCAATGAGAAAAGTAACCTGGTGACTGGAGGATTAGGTAAGCCAGGGTCCATTGACTGATGGATCCACTTCAGGTCTGCCCGTATAGCTCCTCTGAAGGCCTCCCCATGCTCTGTTCATAGCCAAGTCATCCTCCATCTCACTTGTGGTTCATCTCTTTCTCTCGGCTTCCCTCTCTCAGGTCTGATTTAGGTGGTTAATTTGCTGATGTGTTGGGTGGTTGTTGGTATGTAGCCACCAAGATCACTGATGAATATTCGCATAAATATATACATTCCTACCAATACAATAATAAGAAGTAGGTCGGAAGAAATCTAAATTCCTGAAGTAGGAACTAGTTCCCCTCCCCTCCTTTTCTCTCTGAGCTAGTGTTGGGTTAAGTTGGAGTGGTCAGAGTTTATCACACGGTGTACGCCTTGTATCAACTTGTTCCTGCTGTATGTAAGTTCTCATTTGACCGGGGTCAGTGAACGTGTACAGTAAGACATTGACAAGAGTGAGAATATGTCAAGATGCATGTAAATAAATGACATACATTTAGAACATTTCTTCCACTAAATGGTGTTTACAATGTGTATAAATAATTCTCTGTGTTTTCCCAATTAACTACTTCTTCTTCTTGTGTCTAATAACTCTCTTCCATTACCTGTTGTTGTTGTGATGTTGAGTGTTGGGTTGTGTGGTGATGAGTGGTGTGGAGTGGTGTTGTGTTTTAAGTTATGTTGAGTAATGAGTTAAGTTCACTGCGCGTGATGGTGTTCCGCGAAGCACAACTTTCTCATGTGTTGCAATTCATGTGTGCCCTTATCTAATTAAATTTGACATAAATATAAATATTTATTCCGCCAAACCCTATTAATTCAATAGATGAAGGAGAAAGGAAAGATTGATTTCTCTTTCAGCTTTCTAAATTGTAAATAGGCATAGATAAGTCTGTTTTAGAACAAGGCACTTATTCTAGTACACGAACTGTCATTTCAGCTGTAGATAGTGATAGCATCTTTTACAATGTTTCTGGTGAAATGCACAAGATTGCTTTAGAATCATCACTTCTCACAGTTGTTTAGAATAGAATGTAGTAGTGGAATGCACTTCTTAAAGTTAATAATTATCTTTAAGAATATCAGAGATGGCAGTTCTATCTAAGAGAATATTAGAGAGTCATTTTGCCCGGGAATGGCTTTGCGTCGTTAGAATCTACAGTCGAGCATTTTTACATTTCAGAGGTTTTAATAATAATACATTTCAATTGATATCACAAACACGGGTTTACATTACTTGATACTTGATACATCGGGTTCTTAGTTTAATCACGGGACTAACAAACGTACCTCGGATCCAGACTTCTGCCTTGCCCATTGAATTTTTGGTCACACAATTTCTGACGTCTTTTCGCCAGGCATGGTTTTGCAAGAGTGGGCTGCTTATCATAATTTATACCGGCGTTGGCGCGAAAGCGGTGTCACGTGTCTCTCCCAACCAATGGGGTTCCGAGCTTTGTCTGATGCAATCTTTCTAAGAATCCACGTCATTTGTCACTTGTTCAGTTCCAGTTTCGATGTTAAGTTTTAAGTCCTAGTCTCCATTTGTGGTTGTGAAGTCAATTTCTTTTAATGTGGTTTCCTCTTTTTGCGGCACTTGTTGGTAAATGAATAATGTTGGTTGCGTTATGCCACATGGCCCCACTCCAGATTGTTCTATGGTATGGAACTATGTTTCCAACATTTTCAGTTATCAAGCTGTTCCCATTTTTCCTCCTTTGTATTCTCTTCTGCATCTGATTGACCTGGTTCATCAGGCACTGGGTGTCGACTCAGGAAGTCCGCTCCCACATTCATTTTCCCAGGAACATACTCAACCTGGAACGAGTAAGGTTGAAGAAGCAGCGACCACCTCATAAGTCGGGCATTCAGAGTCTTAGATGCTGCGAGAAACATGAGTGGTTGATGGTCACATTGCACTGTGAAGTGTCTGCCATATAGGTATGCTTGAAATTTCTGTACACTCCATACGAGCGCAAGACATTCTCTCTCGATAGTACTGTAATTTCTCTCTGCTGCATTCAATTTCCTGCTAGCATAAGCTACAGGGAATAGCTCTGATGGTACATCTCCCTTTCTCTGCAACAGCGTTGCCCCAATTCCTATGTTACTGGCATCGGTGCGCAGCACGAATGGTTGGTCGAGGTCTGGTAGATGTAAGACTGGATGAGCAGTTAATGCCTGCTTTAATGCTGTGAAAGCTCTCTCACAGTCAGCTGACCAAGTGACTTTCTCTGGTTTCCCCTTTTTAGTAAGATCCGTTAAAGGTGCTGACAGAGTATTGAAGTCCTTGATGTATTTTTGATAGAATCCACATAAGGATACAAATGATCTTACATCCTTCTTTGTTTTTGGACGAGGTGCTCTCTGGAGTTTGTCCACATTTCCCTCTTGTGGAGTTATCAGTCCATGAGATATCTTATGACCTAGAAAGTCCAATTCTTGGAATCCTATCTGACACTTCTTTGGTCTAGCCGTCAATCCAGTTTCTCTGAGGCGCCTGAACAAAAGATGCAGGGTTTCTACATGCTCTTCAAATGTTTCAGTTGCGATCAGGATGTCATCCATGAAGTGACTGATGTCTGGATGCTGTAGTGGGTCAAGTAATTTTCTCATCATACGTGTAAAGACGCTGGGAGCATTACTTAATCCGAATGGAAGAACGTTGAACTCATAGTGTCCTCCAGGCGTGCTGAAAGCTAACCATGGTCTAACTTCCGGTTTTACAGGAATCTGGTAATATCCCTTACTGAGATCAATCCTAGTAAAGTATTTAGCTCGGTTGAGTGCTGTGAAGAGTTTATTCTGATCAGGCAGAGGTTCTGCTTGGAATTCAGTTATAGCATTGAGCTGTCGATAATCGATGCACAATCTATGTTCTCCACTTGGCTTTCTCAATAAGACGACGCTAGCACTGTAAGGTGATTCAGATGGTAAGATTATTCCTGTTGTGAGCAGCTGTTGTATTTCTTCCTCTAAAGTCTTTTGCTTTGCATAAGGAACTGGGTAAGTCTTGACTCGCACAGGCACTGTGTCATTCAACTTCATGTCAAATTCCTCCAAATCAGTTCTTCCTGGCTTATCAGTAAGTACTTCTGCATATTTTGCCATAAGTTCCCTAATCTGCTTTTGCTGATCCTTTGTTAAGTTGGGATTGATTTCCACATCCTTAAAGGTCTCTTTGGCTTGCAGTTGGCACTCGACTCCCATTGTTGATCCTTCTTCGACTTCAGTAGCCACACTCATGGCCATCAGATGTGCAGGTTCGGTGGTTGAGGGTCTTTCATGATATTTCTTCAAGAGGTTTATGTGAAATACTTTCATCTTGCCTTTGACTGAAATTCTGTAGTTGGTACGTGAGATCTTCTCCGTCACTACATAAGGTCCTCTCCATCCTATTTGCAGCTTATTCTGACTGGTTGGAAGCAGCAACATCACCTTCTCTCCTACCTCTAACTCTCTATCCTTTGCCTTGCGGTTGAAGTTACGAGCAATTCTTCGTCTGGCTTGACGTAGATTGACATTCGCTTGTTTCCAACTGTGTTGTAAACGATTTTTCAACTCGGCAACATATGTAGGTGCAGTCACGACTGTATCATCTGTAGTATTATCAGTCCATGTTCGCAGTAACGCCTCAAGGGGTCCTTTGATCGGTCGTCCAAACAACAGTGTGGCTGGAGCAAAACCTGTTGAGTTATGGGGTACTTCCCTGTAAGCAAATAAAGCTGCAGGTAAATACAAGTCCCAATCCTCTGTCTTCTCCTGGGCAATTTTGCGCAGGATACTAATCAATGTCCCGTTCCACCTTTCCACAAGTCCATTTGACTGAGGGTGATATGGTGAACTGAAGATATGGCGTGCATGAAAAAGTCTGAAGGTCTCTTCCATGAGCTTACCACGAAACTGTGAACCGTTGTCCGTCAAGATCCTTTGTGGGAATCCTAGACGTGTGAATATTCCTAATAATGCATCAGCGACGTGTTTGGAGTCACAGCTGGGCATAGGAACTGCTTCGGCCCACATGGTTGTTGTGTCCACAAGCGTTAATATGAATCGGTTTCGCCTCTTCGTTGCTGAGAGAGGTCCGATTATGTCTACTGCCACTTTCTCAAATGGAATTCCAGTGATTGGCGATTCACCCAACATTGCCGGTGGTGTCCGGTGTTTTGGTGATACTTTCTGACACTGTGGGCATGATTTTACAAACCGTTGTATGTCTGAATTCATCCCTGGCCAAAAGTAGTGAGTGGTAATCCGCTGTGTAGTAGCGTTGATACCCATGTGCCCACTGAATGGTAGACTGTGACCCATCTCTAAGATCTGAGTCCTGTATTGAGTTGGTACAACAAGTTGATTAAACTCTTGTCCAGCTCGTCCTGCTTTTCTGTAAATAAGTGCTGACTTCATGAACAGATCACCTTTACGTAGAGGTAAATGTGATTTTGGCAGTTTTCTGAAGCAGGGTTCCAAGGTGCTGTCGGCTTCTTGTGCCCTCTTCAGTTCCTCCGTTCGAGGGATTGGCGTAGTTGTTTCTGGAGTTTTTGTTGCCTGTGATCGAGTGGTCATGGTCGCCATCGCCACAGGTTGAACAGGTTCTCCTAGAACGATAAATCTACGGCCGAGGATTACAGGATATATCGGATCGTCCAAGATTGCTGCCTTGATCGTCCCAGTGACATACCGCGAGGCTATGTTCACTTTTGCCACTGGAAGAGACATATTTGTTGAACTCTTCAGTGGTCCCTGTAATTCCACTATTTCCTCTGTCACCTGTTCAGGGTGAACTAAGGATGATGAAACAACACAGTCATATGATAATCCAGTATCATATAAACAGGACGTTTTGAATCCATTTAGTAAGATGGATTCCACAACCGGAATACGAGATGAGGTGTCTTGATGAGGTGTCTGTTTGGACGTTTCACCAGTGCTCACTTTTTTTCTCTTTTCGGTTGGCCAAACATGCCGCTGTGTGTGGAGGTGGCTTCTTCCTGCAACTCTGAAATGTGTGACCTCTAATCTTGCAATGGGTACAGAATGGTTTGTCCTCCCTCGGCGCTGTTTGGACTGAATTTTGAGTGTTTTTCTGGGATTTCCCCTTTTTCCCGGTGGCTACAGTGTTTTCACCCTCTTTTGGCTGTGGAGTTTTATTTTGAGAGGGGGTGTTGTTCGAACGTCCCTTTCCTCCCATCTCATTTTGAGATTTCTCAAATCTCTCTGCCAGGATGATTATAGTTTCCAGGCGGTCAGCCCCGTTTTGGGTTAAGAATGCTTTCATTTCGTTCTGCATTTTCCCCTTGATCTGATCAATGATAATCATTTCACGGAGTCCTTCATAATTTTCCTCAAATCCTCCCAAGCAAGTCCATCTTTGTATGTATGACTTCAGTCTTTCCACTAGTTGTGCGTAGCTCTCACCCGGTTCCTTCCTTGCGGTTTTGAACCTGAGTTTATAAGATTCGGCGTCCACTTCGAATCGGCTCAAGAGTGCCGTCTTGAGTGTTGTGTAGTTCTGTTGTTCCTCTCTAGTGAGTCTTGAGAACACCTCATACGCCGTGGATCTTAAGGCCTGCGCCAACTTCGTCGCCCATCTACTTTCTTCAAGCCCACAGCTGACAGCCATTGCCTCGAAGCGTGATAAAAATCCTTCGATGTGGTCAGTCTGTTCATTAAAGGGGTCCAGAGGAAATGACATAGCTCCTGAATTAAGTTGATAGACGTGAGGTGGTTCTGTCACTGGCGATCCTGATGAGGTTGAGGGTGTAGGACCACTCCCTTTCTCTATTCTCCGGATCTCCACTTCAATCTCCATTCTCCTCAACTCCAATTGGTGTTGACGCTCTCTCTCCTTATCTTCCATTTCAGCCTGTAGTCGTTTCTCTTTCTCCTCCAATTCTGCTTGAAATCGTTTCTCTTTCTCCTCCAATTCTGCTTGAAACTGTTTTTCCCTCTCAGCCAATTCAGCCTGAAGCTGTTTTTCTTTCTCAGCCAATTCAGCCTGAAGCTGTTTTTCTTTGAGAGCCAATTCAGCCTGCAGTCTTTCTCTTTTGTCGAATGCATCTGAAACATAGTTAGCTAGCTCAAGGCCATCTAACCCGCATTCTCTACCCGTTTCTGTTATTTGGGCTCTAAACTTTGCAGTTTCCGCCATGTCTATAATTTATTGCTTTGCTCTGCCTAACAATATAACTAGTTAGTCTGATCCGCGTAAGCCTGTCAGTCCCTGATCTGCAAAGATACAACAGAGCATGTGCAATATTAAAAACACCCTATGTTATGTCTGTCTGTCAATGCTGGAAAAGCCAAAGGCAGCAGGCACTGAAATAACCAGATTTAATTCCTAGTAAAGAAAAGAATCTGAAATTAGACAGAGTTTTCCCAACGGATAAGATTTTCCGGTGGTTGATGAAATGCTGTTAAGTTCAGACTCCCCAGGAAAAGAACACCTTCTCTGGAAGAGAAGTAGTGTTGGTAGAGTAGATACACACTATATATTTCAACTGGAGCACTCTTTCTGAAGTATAAGCCTATTGGAACATGGCCCCCTTCTCCAGGAGTAAAATCAGTCACCTACTCTTATTTATCTATAAATGTCATTCATATCATGTGGCTGTCAATCAATACCCCACATGGTATCTGTTAAACATTCTAGAAAATGACAATGTTCAAAATCCAAAGATATCTGTGTTAATGTAATTGTTTAAAGGTTAATATATGGGAACCATCCAGGACTTAGCCCACAATATGTCATATATTTTTGAAGGGAGTGGGAGATCACTGTAGTGCATGCCCCATCTCTAACAAAAGAAGTAGAGCCCCATCCTCTTCTATCTTCAATAACCCCAGAATATGAACCTTGAGTTATCTGCAGGCCTCGTTCTATTAAGTATTGTCTAGGAGATATAGATTATGGCCCTGGTAAGAATGGTAATTACTAACTGGGAATCTGCCCCTTCTCCAATGATTCTGATAGCTCTGGAGCCCCCTTTTAGTTTATCAAATCTGAGGAAAGTCTGGAGAATTTTCTCAGCCTGATTTAGATGAAGAAAACATGGATGTTGAGCAGTTGATAGATCTAGAGTCTTTTTATTTCCCCATTCAGTAAGTCATTATGAGTTAATTTATCTTTAAACAATCAAACACATAAACAATCACATCAGATTCTGACAACATGATGTACAAAGAAGTTGTTGACACAGATAGGTTGGAACTGACAAATTAACAGAAGGTCAATTCATGTTAATCATTTATTGACTGGCCTGAGCCTTCTGGTCAGTACATACATCTCTATTGTGATTTACACAAAGTAATAGAACAGTTGCACGTTGGACCATTGTCCCAGACAATCAATAACAAGCATCAATATATGAGATGTCAACAAGTGTGAAAACATAGTAAACATTTTGATGTTGTACATATTAAGTATGATGGTGATGTCTCAACCATTAAATGTCAGTTTTCCTGAAATTGGGTGTGTAGTCTACCAATGAGAAAAGTAACCTGGTGACTGGAGGATTAGGTAAGCCAGGGTCCATTGACTGATGGATCCACTTCAGGTCTGCCCGTATAGCTCCTCTGAAGGCCTCCCCATGCTCTGCTCATAGCGAAGTCATCCTCCCTCTCACTTGTGGTTCATCTCTTTCTCTCGGCTTCCCTCCCTCAGGTCTGATTTAGGTGGTTAATTTGCTGATGTGTTGGGTGGTTGTTGGTATGTAGCCACCAAGATCACTGATGAATATTCGCATAAATATATACATTCCTACCAATACAATAATAAGAAGTAGGTCGGAAGAAATCTAAATTCCTGAAGTAGGAACTAGTTCCCCTCCCCTCCTTTTCTCTCTAAGCTAGTGTTGGGTTAAGTTGGGGTGGTCAGAGTTTATCACACGGTGTACGCCTTGTATCAACTTGTTCCTGCTGTATGTAAGTTCTCATTTGACCTGGGCTCAGTGAACGTGTACAGTAAGACATTGACAAGAGTGAGAATATGTCAAGATGCATGTGAATAAATGACATACATTTAGAACATTTCTTCCACTAAATGGTGTTTACAATGTGTATAAATAATTCTCTGTGTTTTCCCAATTAACTACTTCTTCTTCTTGTGTCTAATAACTCTCTTCCATTACCTGTTGTTGTTGTGATGTTGAGTGTTGGGTTGTGTGGTGATGAGTGGTGTGGAGTGGTGTTGTGTTTTAAGTTATGTTGAGTAATGAGTTAAGTTCACTGCGCGTGATGGTGTTCCGCGAAGCACAACTTTCTCATGTGTTGCAATTCATGTGTGCCCTTATCTAATTAAATTTGACATAAATATAAATATTTATTCCGCCAAACCCTATTAATTCAATAGATGAAGGAGAAAGGAAAGATTGATTTCTCTTTCAGCTTTCTAAATTGTAAATAGGCATAGATAAGTCTGTTTTAGAACAAGGCATTTATTCTAGTACACGAACTGTCATTTCAGCTGTAGATAGTGATAGCATCTTTTACAATGTTTCTGGTGAAATGCACAAGATTGCTTTAGAATCATCACTTCTCACAGTTGTTTAGAATAGAATGTAGTAGTGGAATGCACTTCTTAAAGTTAATAATTATCTTTAAGAATATCAGAGATGGCAGTTCTATCTAAGAGAATATTAGAGAGTCATTTTGCCCGGGAATGGCTTTGCGTCGTTAGAATCTACAGTCGAGCATTTTTACATTTCAGAGGTTTTAATTAATAATAATACATTTCAATTGACATCACAAACACGGGTTTACATTACTTGATACTTGATACATCGGGTTCTTAGTTTAATCACGGGACTAACAAACGTACCTCGGATCCAGACTTCTGCCTTGCCCATTGAATTTTTGGTCACACAATTTCTGACGTCTTTTCGCCAGGCATGGTTTTGCAAGAGTGGGCTGCTTATCATAATTTATACCGGCGTTGGCGCGAAAGCGGTGTCACGTGTCTCTCCCAACCAATGGGGTTCCGAGCTTTGTCTGATGCAATCTTTCTAAGAATCCACGTCATTTGTCACTTGTTCAGTTCCAGTTTCGATGTTAAGTTTTAAGTCCTAGTCTCCATTTGTGGTTGTGAAGTCAATTTCTTTTAATGTGGTTTCCTCTTTTTGCGGCACTTGTTGGTAAATGAATAATGTTGGTTGCGTTATGCCACACTCCCATCAGATGTTATGACTGTTCCGAGATCATTATACCGATTCACTTGCTTAAGAATATTCCCATTTACTTATATATTACATTGTGGCATTTCCTTCTACCCAGTGACGACCACAATCTGTGCCTTCTTACAATTAAATGTTAACCCTAGTTGTTCATTGTGTGCAACAACCGCATCTACTAAATGTTGCAGATCCTGCTCATTGTCTGCAACCAATACTGTATCATCCGCATATCTAATGTTATTGATGTTACGACCCCCAATGATGATTCCTTTCATATCTTCTACATTTCTGAAAATATTTTCAATGTACATGGAAAAAACAAAAGATCTGGTAGATATGAAAGGAATCATCATTGCGTTCATCAGTCTAGTGACTTGGTCTATTCCATACTCTTCTAAGGCAATTTTTGTTGTGATATCTTCTGACAACTGGCAATATCGAGGGGAAGAGAACAAGGAGAAGGCAGAGAAGTAAATACCTGGACGACTTGGCCATGTGGTATGGTCGAGGCAAGAACATTGAGCTCATTCACGATTCTGATGATCGAGTGAGATGGCGAAACATGACCGCCCACGCTTATCGGCATGGCACATGATGAATAAACCATCAATCAATCATGTGCCATTCTAGGGTGTTGCTTAAACCAAGTGTTTCCTACAATCATTTCCTTTTCTTTTGCCCACTCCACGAGTCTGTATCCTCTTTCATTTCTCTCTCCTAAACCATAGTTTCCTAGTGTGTACCTATCACCTTGATTTCCTACTTTTGCATTGTAGTCTCCTATTATGATGTTTATTTCTGAATTTTTACATTTCTTTAAGGCAGACTCTACGTCATTATAAAATTCCTCTACACTATCTTCACTGGACTCTCCTGTTGGGGCATATACTTGAATAACATTTATGCTAAAAGGTCTGCCACTCAATTTAACTAGTAGAACTCTGTCCAACACGACCCAATATCCTTGAACAGATGTTGATGTTTTCCGGTCCAAAATTATTGCCACTCCCCTTTGTCGATCTTCACTTCCAGAATAAATAATCTTATAATCTTCATCTATCTTGATGCCTGCTCCTGTCCATCTCGTTTCGCACATCCCTAATATATTAATTTTTTTCTCTTTGTATTTCTTGTTTTATGTTCTCTAATTTTCTGTCGCCGTTTAACGTCCTAACGTTCCATGTTGCTAATTTTAATGTCTCTGTCCTTGTCTTGCGATGATCAGTCTTTAAGCGAATCATGATATACTAGGCACTTTCAAAGAGGTAGTTTGCCGTTGCTTTCCTCTATGGCAGTGACCATACTGGCCGGATGACCGCAACCATTGTCTCTCGAAAGAGATCCTCTGCTTGCCGTCTCGAAACTCGAGACCATAACCAACAAATATCTGTCGGCTGCCCTCAAAATTTCATCCACCACCTGCCTTCCCTGGCTTCTTTTGAACACTTCCAATAAACGAACACGAAATAACACCACATAATCCACAGGAAAAAACACTATCCACACGAATTCCACAGGAAATCCACAGAAAAACACTGAACAGCGTCTCCCCCGAAGAACAACGAGTCATCTAGTCGCCATTGTACCGGAAGTAGATATGAAATTCATTGACGTGCTAAAGATGAGTGATTGGAAAGGCCGAATCTATCTGTGTCTGTCTATCTATCTATCTATCTATCTATCTATCTATCTATCTATGTATCTATCTATCTATCTATCTATCTATCTATCTATCTATCTATCTACCTACCTATCTATCTATCTGTCTGACCGTCCATCTATCTATCTATCTATCTATCTATCTATCTATCTATCTATCTATCTATCTATCTATCTATCTATCTGTTTGTTTGTTTGACTGTCTGTCTGTCTGTCTGTCTGTCTGTTTATCTATGCATCTATAATTATCTTTCTGTCTGTCTGTCCGTCTATCTGTCTGTCTATCTATCTATCTATCTATCTATCTATCTATCTATCTATCTATCTATCTATCTATCTATCTATTTATCTATCTATCTATCTGTCTGTCTGTCTGTCTGTCTACCTAGATATCTGGCTGTCTGTCCGTCTGTCTCTACATCTGTCTGTCTGTCCATCTGTTTGCCAGTCAATCTGTCTGTCCGTCTATCTATCTATCTATCTATCTATCTATCATCTATCTATCTATCTATCTATCTATCTGTCTGTCTGTCTGTCTGTCCGTCTGTCTCTACGTCTGTCTGTCCATCTGTTTGTCAGTCAATCTGTCTGTCAATCTATCTGTCTCACCGGCTGTCTGTCCATCTGTTTGTCAGTCAATCTATCTGTCTTACCGGCTGTCTGTCCATCTGTTTGTCAGTCAATCTGTCTGTCAATCTATCTGTCTCACCGGCTGTCCGTCTGTCTGTCCGTCCGTCTGTCTCTATGTCTGTCTGTCCGTCTGTCTGTCCATCTGTCTGTCAATCTATCTGTCTCACCGGCTGTCCGTCTCTCTGTCATATATCCGGATGTGCATGATGACGTTTAGTCACGTGTGTCGTTAAGCATGCACGAGAGCTTGAGTTTCCGACCGTGTGCCATGTGCTCGCCTAGAGATGATCCGACCTGGATTTGCATTGCCCGCTTCCTTTGATTCTTTAAAGCCATTTGTATGCCATCACTCGCTTTGAACTCAAGTGTTGTCCACACACGTGCTACTACTTCTAGTACACTGGGCTGATTTTTGCGTGTGGATTCGTTGTCTTATTACCAGTGTCCCTCGTCATCAGGCGAACCCACTTCTGGGGTACTTGTAATTTACATTCCCAAGTCAATTAGGAGAAGTCAACATTTTAATCCAACTGACTGGTTGAACACCTCTTTCTCGACATCGGCACACCGGAAGTTTTAGAGCGCCAAATGATATACAGTGAAATAGGGAAGTGGGGGGGGGGGGGGAGAGAAGAGATAAGAAGAGAGCAAGAGAGAAGTGGACAGGTAGACATAAGCAGAAAGAGAGAGGGGGGGGGGGTGGAGATATGATAGTCGAGCCATGTAGGATAACCAAATTATAAAATAATATCAGTTGTTACTTTTGAACGCTTGACACTGATTCTATATGGATTAAGACAGCAAGTAAATTATTTCATCATGTATTATTTTAAGAAATCAAACAATCGTTCGCTTTATCTAACAAAATTAAAAAAAAATAAAAAACTATCTGTACATCTGTACTTCGAAATGCAAGGAAAACAAATTGCTGGAAACCACATAACAGATATTCCTTCAGTATTTTTACGATCTTAGTTTTTGTTCTTTTTCTGTTAACTTGTTCCAGCATCGCCTCACCTATGCCGTTAGAAACATATTGTTTCCTTTCTGGTGGTGTTCTGGGTTTTTGATAAACCTCACCTGCGCGGGTGCGCCATTTATAAACATGCCAACCGCCATGAACCGACCAGATCACGTGCTCCCCACTCCTAGCACGTGCTAGCCAGCTCCAAACATAGGGCGTTCCTAGCCGAGTAAATGAAAACTGTTAAAATATGCCATATTTTTCATGTACTTTCCTGTTATTTCCATAGTTCAAGTACTCAAATGCACATTCAATTTTCTGGCTTCGCCATCTGCTCTGTTCTTACTTCCACATGCGTTCCAACAGATGTTGGTGAGTCGTTAGGATAAATAGGGCTACTTATTATAGCTTCGTCCCTTCTTCAACCGGAAGTTTCAGCTCTTGTAATATTGGTTTGGAATTTTCTGAAACTGCTTAAGGTGAGTCTGATCTATAGTGTGGAGTTCTGTTGTGATTCTATGCCTTATTAACGTGATATTGTTGTGATAATAGTGTTGTTCGAGTGTTATATATATATATATATATATATATATATATATATATATATATATATATATATATATATATATATACACACACACACACACACACATCAACTCACCCACCCATCTACCTACATGCGCACGTGTTCGTGTGCGGGCGGACGGGCAGGAGTGTATATGGGTATGTATGCAAATACACTGACATAAACACACACATGAACACAAAACAGACAGATTATCTTGTTTCAGCCTTCCCTCGCTTTGACCTCAAGCGTAATCTATACACGTAGTACTACTTCTAGTGCTCGGGACTGGTTTCTGTGTGTAGATTATTAGCTTTCCCTATTGCCTGGTCCCTAGCAGAAGTCAACATTTTAGTCCAACTGATCGGTGTGGGGCTTGAACCCCTTACCTCGGCCTCAACACACCGGATGTGTAAGGGCACGCGTTCTTATCCATTCGGCCATGCTAACCTCCCAATGTAGGATGAGATCACACAAATATCGGTGTTTGCGCATAGTCATTGTCCAGTGTAGACTGGGATTCTAATTGTCGTACAAACAGTTCGTGAAAACTTCATTGGTTCTTACATAATCAACAACTGTCTTAACTGTGTTCACGTAAATTCTTGCGTTACATTATTACATGCCTGCGTTGTGTGTGTGTGTGTGTGGGGGGGGGGAGGGGGGGGCACATCAGTGCATTAAGATTTATGTCAAACAAGGATAATATATATTGTCTCGAAGTAGCTTTATTTTATTATACAATGAGCATATATATATATATATATATATATATATATATATATATATATATATATATATATATATATATATATATATGTGTGTGTGTCAATAAGTAAGTCACAAATGGCTGTGGAAAAATAACTAAATATGATAACAACTTGAAACTAGTTTATTTTTATACATACATTTCTCAACATAATGTCCACCAACATTGATGCACTTTTCCCATCGTTTTATCAGTCCTCTCAAACCGGCTGCATAGAACTGCGTGCTCTGTTTTCTAAACCACTTTTAGTAAGTCACAAATGGCTGTAGAAAATAAATAAATATGATAACAATTTGAAACCAGTTTATTTTTATACATACATTGTCCCTTTATTTCTCAACATAATATTCACCAACATTGATGCACTTATCCCATCGTTTTATCAGTCCTCCCAAACCGGTCGTGTAGAACTGCGTGCTCTGTTTTCTAAACCACGTTTTCACTTCACATTCACCTCCGGCGTCATTCGCGAAATATCTCCCACCAAGGTGGGTTTTCAGTGGACCAAAAAGGTGGAAATCGCTAGGGGCTAAGTCGGGGCTGTAAGGTGGATGTTCCAGAACTTCTCACCTTAATTGGTTAATTTTCTCCTGAGTTGATCGAGTCTTATGTGGTCTGGCATTGTCAGGAAGAAGCAACACTCCTCTAGTCAGGAGTCCTTGAACATACCTTCTTAAATTTTAATCGATCATGCATTATGCTGTACGATGAACCATGTGAGCACCCTATTGCAAATGCTACAGAGTCTATCGTTACTCGCCTGTCACCTCTAATCATCTCCTCCACCTGCTGCACGGATGCTTCTGTTGCAATCTCAACAGGACGACCAGATCGGATGTCATCAACAATTTTAGAGCGTCCTTGAGAAAAATTTTCTACCCAGCTACGCACCGCTTTACGGGACAAACATTTGTCAGCATACACAGGAAGCATTTCCTTATGAATGTCCTTTGTAGGCAGTCCTTTTGCCCACAAATAACGCAGAACAGCAAGTTGCTCTTTGGTTGTACACTCCGTAAGTACAGTCGCCATTTTGTTTATGCGCTGCGCATGCGCATAAGACACCTAGCGCCACCTGACGAACGGGAATATGGAGTTCGATGTTAAAGTCGCTTAAAAGTCGACAGAGTCGACTTCATTGCACCGGGTTTTATCCCATATGGCTCGGTCTCTTTCCGCAGCACGGAAAGCGTCACACAAAGCACGAACTACGTAGCTTTAAGCGACGACCCACAGGAGTCTTCGAAACATTTAACTCGTAAACCGAAGGGTGCGGCCCGGAATCGAACCGACAACCTTCGGAGCACGAATCGATGTTGCTGTCATCTAATGACACCTGTAGAAAACACCAACTACATTTACCTGCCACCCCACATAACTGTGTGACTTACTTATTGACTCACCCTTTTTTTTTGTGTGTGTGTATATATATATATATATATATAGAGAGAGAGAGAGAGAGAGAGAGAGAGAGAGAGAGAGAGAGAGAGAGAGAGAAAGAGAGAGAGAGAGAGAGAGAGAGAGAGAGAGAGAGAGAGATGCCAGAGATCGCTGTTGGTGGTCATAATATAAATAAATAACTTACGTTATGCTGATGACACCGTTTTGTTAGCAACAATTCAGAAGGGACTACGGGAAATGGACTATAGTGGTTGTAGAAATTGAAACAATAGGAATACACTTGAATAATAGGAAGACAGAAGTAATGGTTAATATCAACAATATATATCTAGCCTAAATTTAAAAAAAAATAAAGTAAGTGCTGTTAATTTGGGGCATAACTTCATATGGAAGATAAAGAACAGCATAGGGCCAACAAAAACCGCGTTTTATACAATAAAGGATGTCTTATGCAATAAATCCTTGTAACTAGTGGTTAGAAAAAAAATGCCCGCATGTTACATAAAACTAGTTTTTACATATGGCGGTGAATTCTGGACAATTAGTAAACAAGCGCCGGTCTCTCTGGCCGAGGGGTTACACCACTTTCTCCGTAATCCCGTTTATCACGCAGAGTCTCGTAGCGGGCGAGAACTGGGAGCGGTTCGACCCCCGCTGGTGACTTGCGGGATAATTGAGCCGGCCGCTCAGAAAGCAATGGCAAACTACTGAGCGTAATCTTGCCAAGAAATCAACAGACGGCTGAAAGATGCTGCTGTTGACAGCGATGTCCTGTAAAGGATATGCGAATAAAAAAAAGAAAAAAAAGTAAACAAGCAACAACAAACACAAAAAACTCAAGAAGCTTCAGAGATGTAGCTTTACAGAAGAATGGTGATATGTCCCTTGGCAGCCAAAATGAGTCATCTAAATGTTGTTAAAGAGGTTGAGACACCGCGACAACCTATCAGCAACATCAGAAAGGGGTAGTCATCATTTTTAGCCACATTATGAGAGGACAACAACTGGAACATTGTGACAACAGGTAAGATTTATGGACAGAGAGATAGATGAAGGCAAAGAGAGCTAATTCTTGACAGTCTTGGGACATGATACCGGAGGACGTCAGGGTACAGACTGATACATGCTGTTGGGGGAGCGCAAGATTTGGAGAAACGTGATCGCATACGCCAAGTTCATAAGACTTTTGGTTATCGCGTGTGTGTGTGTGTGTGTGTGCGCGCGCGCGCGTGTGTGTGTGTGTGTGCAAGCAAGCAAGGCGTGCTCGCGCGCGTGCATGTATGTCTTTAGGACGTCTAGACCATAAGAATATTAAGTAATAAATATCTGGGACAGAAGGAGTTAGAAGTAATAACTAGCATAGCTAGTTGACAGCCGTATAGGATATAACGACTTACCCACCTCCTTAACAAGTCCTGTAGCCGGAATATAAAGTGGGTACGTGAAGTGTTAATACCATAAAGAGTTGATTTCCGGTGTTGATTTTCCAAGCGACATAATCGATACGATTGTACTCAAGCAATTACTTCATGGCTTATTTCCCTTTTGTAATCTGTCTTTTCGTGCAGTGTTATTTTACTCCAATTTTACGCTCCCCATACCGAAAGGGAGGGGGGGGGGGGAGTGTTGCTTTTGTAGATGCTAGACGCTTGCCTGCCGGGCCTAACAGTCGTGGATTCGATTCCGCGTGGGCGCGGATATGCAAAATTGACCTAGCCACCCAGGTCGGCCTGAGTGTTTTTTTTTTTTAAGTTGCATATCCCTTACAGGAAGTTGCGGTCATTGAGACCGGCCTACAGTAATCTACTCCATAAAATTTGTGTTTGGCATGTGAAGAAGATATGAAGGTCTTGACAAGACTTTGGTGGAGGGAGACTAACAGAACTACATCAGGCGCCCAGTTGTTTTTCCATTACCCCTGCCGCCTTCAACCTCAGCAGAGAAGTTATAATTTTGGCTCATCCCAGGCTCAGATTAATCATCTCTTGGCCGAATCAGCCACTTTCCGAATATTAATCTGAAAGGAATTTTCGTCCATAAGGGATGATTGCCTGTGGTAACCTGGTTATCCGCCGAGTGCCAACGGTCTATAACATATGGGTCTAGTAACGTAAGCCCATCGGAAATTCTTAATCCAGCATAACGCGTTCGAAACACAGTTGCGGTTGATTTGGAAGCAGACTACCTTGCGTTGGTTTTCCTACAATGGTATGAGTGCCGGTCATTCAGAAAGCAAACGCAAACTCATCACCGCCATCATCATGTGCTATGTCGGTAAGCGTGGGCGGGCATGTTTTGCAATCTCACTCGATCACCAGAGTCGTGGATCAGCTAAGTATTCTTGTCTCGACCATACAACATGGCCAACCATCCAGGTATTGACTTCTCCGCCCTCCCCTTGCTCTCTTCACCTCGATCTTGCCAGTTGTCACCAAGTTCAGTTGTCACCAAGTTCTCAAATTTATTTTTTCTCATAACGTGACCAAAAAATCACATTCATACAAAGGCACAGGTTCTGTGTAGCACCTCAACACTCTTTTTCTCGTTGCAAATGACATCTTTTTATTGTCCAGTATCTTTTTCATCTTGCAAAAGGCTGCCTTCACCATGGACATTCTTGGCGGAGGCAATCTAATCTCTTCAAGGCATCTCCCATTGGATGTTATGACTGTTCCGAGATAACTGTACCGATTCACTTGTTTAAGAATATTCCTATTTACTTGTATATTACATTGTGGTATTTTCTTCTTCTTAGTGACGACCATAATCTGTGTCTACTGAACGTAAAATTTGCCCAGTAATCACAGTCACAAAATGCTGGCGTTTATTGCTACGTCCTGTAAAGGATATGCAACTAGTTTTAACACATGCAAGTGCACCTAAAGGTGTGTTAAAGTGCCCTGTACCTTTTTTTTTTTTTTACAAACAGGGAGAATTATCAATCAATCAATCATGTGCCATGCCGGAAAGCGTGGGCGGTCATGACTCGCCATTTCACTCGATCACCAGCGTCGTGTATCAGCTCAGTGTTCCTGTCTCGTCCATGCCATGTGGCCAAGCCATCCAGGTATTTTCCTCTCGGTCTTCCTCTTGGTCTGTTCCCTTCGATCTTGCCAGTTGTCACTAAGTTCTCCAATCCATTTCTTCTCATAACATGTCTAACCAATTTTGACTGTCTACGTCTAATTTCTCTAATTAATTTACGATTTTCATTTGTCTCCTGTAGTACTTAGTCAATAATACAGTAATCTACTGTATTAAATTTGTTTTAGGCATGTAAACAAGATATGAAGGTCTTGAAAAGATAATTATAGAGGGAGACGTAACAGGAAAACAACGACAACAACGTAGATGCTTTTAAGATGTGATAGATAAAAGATAATAGAAATGTGCCAGAAGCCTCGGATGTATGGTTTTATAGAAGAATGCTGAAAATTAATTGGACAGCCAAAATGAGCAGTCTGGACATTCGAGGGAAGCTAAGTTACAAAGACAGCTTATCACAAATATCAGAATGAAGCAGTCATCATTGTTTGCCACATTATGAGAAGACAACAACTGAAATATGTTGTGACAACAGGAAAGATTTGTGGAAAGAAATAGATGAAGACAGTGTGAGAAAATTCTTGACAGTCTTGTGCCATGGCACGTTAGGGGGTCAACATACGAATTGCATGCCGTCGGAGATCGCAATTTATGGAGAGGCATGATCGCCCACAAGCACTTAGAATCAACGACTGGCAAGAGAAGGTCAACCAGAGAGACGAATGGAGACGGCTTGTATCTGCAGCAAAGAACCTCAATGGCTCGGAACGCTGAAGAAGAAGAATGATCGCCGACGCCGGCCGGCAAGCACTGGATGATGATGATGATGATGATGATGATGATGATGATGATGATGATGATGATGATGATGATGATGATGATGACAGACAGACAGATAATTGACATTTGGCAGCAACGGTGAGAGGGCATCGGGCTTATTTATGATAGAGATACGTTTCCAAAGGTAGTTATGCGACAACAGTTCGGCCCGGGATAGGCCACACAGACAAGCATAAAACAAATAATCCCATTTGTTATACTAATCTACTGTATTCCAGATGTTACAATACCCATCTCTATTCCAGTTCATGGTTAATCTATTATATTCTATTTGATACGTTAATCTACTCTATTCCAGTTGTTATTTAGTATATTCTTGTCAAGTTAGTTAATCAATCTCTTGTATTCCAATTGTTAATTTCATATACTCTATTCCAGTTGCTACTTTAATAGTATCTATTCCAGTTGTTAATTTGATCTACTCAAGTCCAGTTGTTACATTAAGCTGCTCTACTCCAGTTGTTACATGATCATTAATCTTCTCTACTCCAATTTTTACATTAATCTGTTCTACTCCAGATATTACATTAATCTGCTCTATTCCATTTGTTTGATTAATCTACTCTATTCCATTTGTTACATTAATCTACTCTATTCCAATTGTTACATTAATCTACTCTATTCCAATTGTTACATATATCTACGCTATGCCAACTGTTGCATTAATCTACTTAATTCAATTGTTACATTAATCTGGTCTACTCCATGTGTTACATTAATTTACTATATTCCAATTGTTACATTAATCTGTTCTACTCCAGATGTTATATTAATTTACTCTATTCCAATTGATACATTGATCTGTTCTACTCCAGATGTTACATTAATCTACTCCGTGTGTTTTTATTGTTACATCAATCTATCTACTCCAGTTGTTACACTAATCTACTCTATTCCGGTTGTTACATTAACCTACTCTATTTCCTTTGTTGTTTCATCTCCTTCTGTAGACCATGATGCTGTTTTTATCCCTTCAGGCACAAACCGTTATCTTTAAAGCGACTCCGGTTCAATCGCCAGCAATCGTTCAAGCTTGATTATTGTTCCCTACTCTTGGATCGATAAAGCCATATTGTATTGTCCGGGTGGGAAAAGCTGTGAGGATATGCACCGGTCAAAGCAGGGGTGCATAACTGGCCACTGGAGCTACAAGTATGCGTACTTTTCCACATCTGAGGGGAATTGATTCCCGTATGGGTATGTCCCCAGTGCTGTGACGCCGGTGCTGGGTGACTCTCTGACGCTGGTGCTGGGTGACTCTCTGACGCTGGTGCTGGGTGACTCTGACGCCGGTGTTGGGTGACTGACAGCATTCAACATATGAATAACAATAGTGGAACTGCGGTAAAGCTGTGTAATCAATATAAAATAACACAAAGTAACGCAGGTCTTCTCCGTGATGCTATGTTGTGTTTTGTGTGTGTATTTGTTTGCTGATAAAGACTAGTAGTCGCCGCAACGTCCTTGTATTCTGTTCTGCAAAGCTGCATTACTTTGTGTTATGTTATATTGTTGACAACATTCAACACCGTTGTTTACTGCACTCTGGGGTCTGTATATTTTCTTGACCCTCCAGGCAAAGTATTTGATTTGTTTAACTGTTTATATTTCCTCTCCACCAACGCCAAGGTCACACACAGGCCAGACCGAGACTTGATATGCCGCTAATTATCGCCGGCTCGCCGCCCTTGTTTTAAGGCTGGCCCTATGTGGAAGTTCATAAGCCAAGTAAGACCACAGGCTCAGACCTTCGGTACGCGTGGGAGAGTTTCAACACCTTTCGCTGACAAGTGATCGGCTGCCGCGCCGCTTCGGTAACCCAGGACTCCCCTCACCCGCTATTTTTGTGTCTTCGTCTCGCTGCGATCGGGAGAAATCACTTGCCAGCGGCAGCACATAGAGGGGAACACCTACAGCACAAGCCAGGGTGTGAATGGAATCGCTACACACTACCAGTGCAGCACCTCTGGGGTTGTTGTGTTCGCGGGGGGACTGAATTTTACGTTGCTAACTTGATGGAATGTGTGCCCTGCAAGGTTAACATTCTGTCAGATATTTGTGGCTTCCAACATGGCAGATGGCTTATTGTGTGTTGTGTTTATATTTGACTGTTCACAGGCGGCGACGGGTTAGCCCAGCCATATTTTGGGCCTGCAGAGTGCCTAGTTCTGTAGCTGCATGGAAGGGTATGGGTCCCAGTGGCTTCCATAAGCCACCGTCCTTTGCTGTGCCCTCATGTTTTGGATATCTTGTTCTTTTTCTCTGCCTCGTTTTCATTTCAGGTAAGTAATATATTATTTTTATTCATCAGCGTACTTTAGACTTAGTTATTATAACTTGCATGAAATTGGATTAATTAATATTATAATTTAGCCACTTGACCAGCCAAGTCGTTCAGCTTTGATATAAAGTTGTGCTTATATTTATGTGTTTTTATTTAATTTAACGCATTTTTACATTTTCATATGTAACTATATTAGTATATTTAGTAATATTTCCATGTGCTGATGAAAGCTCTTTAGCTGCAGCATCCATTCTTTTATTTGTGATTGCGTTTAGTGGCGCTAGCTTGTCATATTTTGTGCTTTTCTTTATACTTTGTATTATAGACCAGCATCCAGGAACGAAGAAGAAGAGGAATTAGACCATCATTCTGGTTTAGATTTGCGTTTAGCTCTTGGATATGGCGATATGATGGCTGAAGTGTTTTTTTGTTTCAATCTCATTGATATTATTAACTGCTTATCAGTCTTTATACAGTCTTGAAGAAGCAATATTCGGTTATTGTCGTTATTGTTGGACCGACGGAAAACATCGCGTTTTCTTTGGGTGCTGATTGATGCATGTGAATTTATTGCTCAAGTTAATTTAATGCCACACAAGCTCATCAGGGTAGTGAGACATGATAGTGGAATAATGTTATTGTCTGTGCTTTATACTTAGAATATACCAATTGATTAAAATGTTGAAAGATGTCAACATTGATGAATATATATATATATATATATATATATATATATATATATATATATATATATATATATATATATATGTGTGTGTGTGTGTGTGTGTGTGCATATCCCTTACAGGACGTTGCAGTCAACATCAGCATTTTTCAGCTGCTGTTGATATTCTAGGCAAGATTACGCTCAGTAGTTATCCGTTGCTTTCTGAGCGACCGGCTCACATACCCCGTAAGTAACCAACGCAGCGAGAACCCCCGCTACCGATTCTCGCGCACGTCACGTTACTCACGAGAGTATACGGGATTACGGAGAAAGACGTTAACCCCTAGGCCTGACAAAAATCATTTTTTTTAAAACTGGAATCAAATAGCAGCAATTAAAATGGGGAATAAAGAGGGCAGTTATTAACAAATAAAGCTAGGAGTTCGACAGGGATGTGTTATATCACCGGATCTCTCTTCTTTCTCTCTCTCTTTCTCTCTCTCTCTCTCTCTATCTCTCCCTCCCTTCCTCTCTCTCTCTCTCTCTCTCTCTCTCTCTCTCTCTCTCTCTCTCTCTCTGTATAGCGAAGTAATAATGAGAGAGATTAAAGAGAAACCTAGAATTCTAATGGAGGTTATAATAGAAACAATTTACGCTAGACATATGACACAGTTTTCATGGAGGAAAGTGACCAAAAACAATCTACAGTTGTTGGACATTGTAGTAACAGACCGGATCCGTGGCGAAGAGGTTTAGGACGCAGTTCATAATCCCGCATCCCCGCGTTCGAAACACAGCAGGGTTTTTTATTTTTAAAGAGATGGTATGGGTGCCGGTCATTCAGAAAGCAATGGCAAACTACTGAACGTAAACTTTCCCAGGAATCACGAACAGCCAAAACATGCCGGGGTTGACTGCTACGTCCTGTAAAGGATATGCAACAACTGTAGTAACAGAGATTGCAAAGAAGGGACTCAACTTGAATATCTAGAAAACGGTAACAATGGTTATATCAAAGGAAAAGGTGACTCCAAAATATGAAGTGACAATAGCAGGGAAAATTCTTAAATAGGTAGACAATTTTTAATACCTTGGGGCAGTTATACCATCGGATGGAAGATGCACAACCGAGATTAAGAACAGAGTAGGGCAAGCAAATGCTTCTTCTTCTTCTTCTTCAGCATTCCGAGCCATTGAGGTTCTTTGCTGCAGATACAAGCCGTCTCCATTTGCCTCGCTGGTTGACCTTCTCTTGCCAGTCGCTGATTCCAAGTGCTTGTCTTTAACGTTCCGAGGTCGTTGTCCAAATAAGTCAGTCCGAATTCGAGGCTTATTTATCTGTTTCCTAACAAAATATTTTTTACAAAGGTGGGGATGTTAACCCCACGCTTCAACCCCCAACCTGGAGGACCAGGGTGTTTCTCTTTGTCTGTTCTCTACCCTTTGACCTGTCCGGCTTGGGAGGCCCTGCTGGTAGCTACGCTACCGCCGGCATAACTCACAGGGTCATTGAGAAACTCAAGCTCCCCCACCACGACAAGGTGGAAACACCATCGGGGGAGAAGCAAATGCTGCATTTCAGAAAAATAAAAAATATCTTATGCAATACGTCACTATCATTGAATGTAAGAAAGAGAGTGCTGAAATGCTATATAGAGACTGTTTTGTTGTATGGCAGTGAATCTTGGAATGTAAATGAACAAATTAGAAAGACTTTGGAAGCAACAGAAATGTGGTTCCAGAGACGAATGTTGCGAACTCCATGGACTGCCAGAGTAACTAACAACGACTGCCTGAAACAGGCTAATGAAACTAGACCATTGTACACAACAATAAGAAAGAGACAAATGGCTTTCTTTGGTCATGTGATGAGAAGAGAGGGACTGAAGAACATCGGGACAAGTGGAAAGATCATGGGTAAGAGTGGCAGAGGCAGACCAAGAGAAATGATACTGGATGGATTGAGACGGTGGCATGCAGGAATATCATCAGCAGAGTTAATCATATGAATAAAATTTGGTGGAACTGCGGTAACGTTGTGAAAATGTAAACAATATAAAATAACACAAAGTAATGCAGCTTTACAGAACAGAATTACGAGACATACAGGATGTTGCGGCGACTAACCTTCATCAGCAAACAAATACTTACACAAAACACAACTTATAATCACGGAGAAGATCCTCTAGTGACTACATTACGGCATCAAAACGGGATGAGAAGGATAAATAGATGGGGGTAAAAACATGAGAACAATGAAGAGACAATGAAACTTATTTGCTACTCAACGTAGAATCTCAGGCTGTGAAACTGACATGAATAGAACCTTGCTACTCTTATATAGACAGCCATGGGAGTCTGTGGGTCAAGGGGATCGGGGTGGGGGTGGTAACTAAGGCGGGAGGCTGGAAGCAATGGAGATATGATGGTGCTCCGAGAGTGAAAACTAAGGAGTGCTCCGGTGGCCGTCCGCACAATAGATATGTGGGTGTCAGTGAAAGGTTGGCCCTAGTGGACGAATATTGAAGAGCAATGATGTGTGCACCTGAGTATGATGGTGATAGTAACGAAACTAATTTTCTGTGCTCCTTTATGTGTGTACCAACAATCTTAAAGTCTGGGAGGTCTTCTTTTTCTTCTTTGCATTCATCCGGAGTGTTTTTTCAGATGTGATTGCGGTGTGTCTCGTTTTGCACCCTTGGGTCGAAACCCTTAGGCCAACACATCCAACTTTTAGCGTGCATTTTTGACAGGTTAGCATTCCTGTGGGACTCTCACTTTTGTGGTGCCGTCCACATCCCAGCTTGTCAAGTTGGAACGGTCAAATGCTTCACGATCAGCCCTCAAGGGAAGGCAGGGACAGTCCATGGCATTTTCCGCCATACAGGGTGGCTTCCATAGTTGCAGAGCCGACACATAGCGCCCTGGTGCTGGGATCACCGAGGGAATCGTCACGTCCTGCTCATGGCTGCTTTAATTCCTCACTTCGATATATTGGGCATATCGTTCACCACGAGCCTTTCCCGCACTGACCAGACCGGTCTACAGTCGGTATCCACTCAGCGAGTTTTCGATTCGGACATGTGCTTGTGGATGTGCCCGTCAGAGCTGTTCCGGGCACAACGAACATTCGGAAACTAGCTGGTCAGAGCTGTTCCTTGCGCGAAAGACATTTAACTCGGACGTTTTTTGCGTTGTGTCTGATTTATTTGCACCAGTAGGCGAGTACATCCGACTTCAGCTGGCATTTTTACGGGTTTGCCTTCCCGGGGTTTCGAGAGACGTTAGACTGTTAGTGCTGTAGTGTCGCCCAATTCTCAGCTGGTCAAGGTAAAATGGTCAACGACATCACGGTCAACCCTCAAGGGAAGGCAGGGGCAGGCCATGGGCATTCCCCCGATATCCAAGGAGGCTTCCATAATTGCAGAGCAGGCACATATTGCTCTGAGACTGGGCTCACCCGAGGAGTTGCCACGTCATGCTCATGGCTGCTTTAATTCCTCACTTCCATGTGTTGGGCATTTCGCTTGCCACTGGTCGCTCAAGCACACACCAGGAACGGTCAGACTGCGGGCAGCATCCACTTGGTAAGCTTTCGCTTTGGACTTCGGACCACGCAATGGATTCGCTAGCCGTGCGTTCCATTTCGTGTTATTAGGACATATTTCCACCATTGTCTACACTATCTATGAGTTAGATACAGACAGTTTTCGTAACCATTTCATTCGACTGGGGCACTTCTTCTACCTTTCAGTACTCGCTCACGAGGTAGACTACATGTGCTGCCGGCTCAGCACCTTACCTCCGTGCATCAATGAGCGAGAAACGGCCAGGCCCTCTCATCCGGGGATCCCTCATATGGGGGATATGGCTGAGAAAAAGCTGAGAACCTTCGGACAAGTATCTGAGCTGGGCATGTAGCGTGCTCAGAATCTCACCTCCATTTTTCGGTAGGTGGTTATCGGCCCGGCTCTCACATCGGAGGGTTTATGACTTAGAGGCGTTCAGCCACAAACCCTCGACAGAGAGCCTTAGAGTATGTGTCCGGACCAAGAATTTGCGGCATCGTGCGCCTGATTTGATCTTTTGACTGCTATCCTCAGTCTACCTGCAGAGCAGCAGGTTGTGTCTCGCTTGGTCTGGTCCCTAACCCAAGGCTTGTCCGACATGTAGTTGTGCTTCCGTCGACAATGCTCTTGGAGTCACTGGGACACGCAAGCCCTCCCCCCCCTCCCCCAGCGCGACAAGGTGGAGACACATCAGGGGGGCTGGCAGGATCAACCAGATATCTATCGGACAAACGGACTATTCACGCACGCGCAGGCCAAGAGTAGCATCGCTAAAGCGCGCCCTCCCGGTAAAAGGTGATACATGCAAAACCACTGGACGCCTACCGACGAGCTTTCAAGTTACGCCGGTAGGAGTGACCAAAAAGCTATACCAGCTTACTGACTGCAGGCCCACTACTCATTGAGAGAGAGTGGGCGCTTATCGAGACTTTGTCGAACGGTCGTATAAATTTGTTCTTTTGCCCGCTTAAACCACGACTCTAGCTGCACGATGCGGTTATATTCTCGAAACGCCTGCCTCGCTAACTTGCGTTGGCTGGGAAGATCCCATTTTGGTGGACCTCACACAGCCATCGGAGACAACGAACGCTAGACGCGGGACTGATCTTGCGAATCAGACCAGCCCTCACGGGTGGTCTGATATGTGTAAAGCGCATATACATACATCTACACACATTACCTAACGTTCATACAACCTTAAGCGTAAATATGGTATATATGAGAAAGGAGGGGGGGGGGAGAGGGTGTTGGTATAGTACCTGTGATATGCCACATGGGAT
The DNA here is from genome assembly GCA_963921405.1 of Cepaea hortensis. Taxonomy (NCBI): domain Eukaryota; kingdom Metazoa; phylum Mollusca; class Gastropoda; order Stylommatophora; family Helicidae; genus Cepaea; species Cepaea hortensis. The sequence continues at coordinate 72,017,255 of OY992878.1, forward strand.
ATGCGGAAGGCCTGAAGTACGAGGCTTCACTCATGCTGTTCCATATGAAATAGGGTCAGTAGGGTTGATTGTTGTACCACGTATTGTAGGATCAAATGTCCCAGTTTACAGTGTTATTGAAGTTGTGTAAGATTAGACCACCAATAATACACATTATATGAGTAGTACGTCAGATGGTATTTGATTATTATTTTAGGTCCGCTCATAGTTCCGGATCTAGTAAACCCTTATATAGAGAGTACAGGACCTACGCCATGACGTCACAAAAGCGGACCTACGGGTACCAACTTTTTCGAGGGAAACAACTCATGAATAAATAATTGAATTTTTTGTTGTTGAATTGTTACCTCACTTTTTGTGTTGAAGATTTTATTTATTTTTTTTTTTTAATTTAAAGATTGCTGTTAATTTTGGTTGTGGTGGGCGGGGCTTAAAAACTAGCATCATACGATTGATGGTGTGTTATGGTTACAATGCTCTTCCTCCTCAATTTCTTCCTCTTTTCTTGTCATCTTTTCTTTATCTATATTGGGCCGAGCGTAAACACTATAAACATTCATTGGTGATGTATTTCATCGGGATGGTCTAAGGGAGGGGGCGGACAGACATGGGGCGACGGAGTAAAGGTGAAGTGTGGGGTGTCGGCGCATGGGGTGGGGCGAGGGGGTTTGAACCAACGAGCCAAGACGAGTGTCATAGGAAAACCATAATAAGTAAAAAGGTAAATAGGGTGGGTATATGGTATATAGAGAGTCATAGTGGCTTATTCACTATCATTATATGGGTTACAAAGGTAAACCTAAAAAGTAAAGATGGCCGGTTATACTGGTTGTAGTGGGTATGACTTAGTGAAATTTGTTAAGGGATGGATAACGGTTAGCAGTGATATGTAGAGAGTCGCAGGGGTTTAAACACTATCAACATAAAAGTTACAAATGAAAACCTTAAAAAGTAAAGATGGTCGGTATTATGAAGTGTAGTGGGGATGACTTGGTGAAATTCGTTATTAAGGAGCGGATAGCGGTTATTAGTGATCTTTAGAGGTCTTAGTGATTTAAACACTATCATCACATGGGTTACAAATGAAAACCTTAAAGAAAGTAAAGATGGCTGTTAGTATTGAATGTAGTTGGTATGGATTTGACAAATTCGTTGTTAAGAGGTGAGCGAGTGGAGGGTAGCTAGATAAGTGCTTCCAAACACTATCATCACACAGTGACACAGTTTACGACAGCTTGCCTTCAACCATTCTATGCCGGATAGTTGCCTGCAAGGAATCATGTAGTTTATGACAGCCCATAAATACTTTCGTTTATTTCCATATATATATATATATATATATATATATATATATATATATATATATATATATATATATATATATGTATGTATATATATATATATATATATATATATATATATATATATATATATATATATATATATATATATATATATATATAATGCCATCTGGCCCTGTTTTTTGAACATCGAAGTACAGCCATTATTTCTCTCACTGTCACTGTGCCTTCATCCGAAATGTTTTGGACATTGCACCTATCTGAGGTGACCTCCCTAGCGAGATTTCGGCCTCTCATGTCTGCATGATTGCTCTGCCTAGATAGCGCTCGAAGATGGCTTTGCCCTTGTTCTCGTCAGTCCTCTGCCAAATGAGGTCAGCACCTTGGAAGTCAGGAATACTTTTATTCTTGACTACGCCACTCACGCTTTTATGTAGTCGCCAGAACAATTTCAGTGACTTGGCTGTGCTTACTATGTGCCATACCTCTGTCCATTTTTCACCTTTAACCATCTTAACCAGTTTTTTGAAGTAGTCTACTTTTGTGTGCGTCTCTCTTTCTGGGTGCATGCAAGGACTAGGAAGGGCAACTGTGTTCTTTTTGGCATTTTGCCATTTCCTTACAGTACTCCATTTATTTCTTGTAGGACTTGGTGTCCTTCAGGTACCACTAGAAAGATCTCAGGCCACGAGCTCTATAATAACCTCAAAGTTTCCAGTGTGTGCAAACCTGAATCTTGTTCTCCTTTGGGTGCCAGGTATGGAGCATACATCGGAGATCATGATTCTCAAATCTTCTGATACATTGATGACGTTGATTGCTTATATAATCATTTGTTGCCCAGTTGTTTAAACTTGCCACATCCATCTTTCTCCGTCTTCCTCTGCCTCTCTTGTCTAGTATGTTCCCACATAACGTTAATTTCTCTATTCCACTTCTTCCGTTGATATGCCCCTAAAATTCCATTTGTCTTCCGCTTATGGTTTTGATGATTGATTTTGGTAACACTTGCGGCTCTCAACACCTCACATTTTATTTTATTATTTGTCCGCGATGTTGTCTACATTCTTTTCAAATACCACATCTCCACTGTCTCCACTGGTTTCATCATTCCAGTACTTATTCCCATCCATACAAAAGAACAGGTATCACATAACTTTTCAATAAAGGGGTTTTTGTACTTGTCATATTTCTATTTTTCATGACGTTGCTCGTCAATGGGTGGATTCCGCCTCTTGAAGTGAGGTTTCACCAAGGAAGATCAGGCTGTTGCTATGTTTGATCTCATTATCTTTGTGACGTTGCTCGTAAATGGGTGTATGATTCCGCCTCTTGAAGTGAGGTTTCACCAAGGAAGATCAGGCTGTTGCTATGTTTGATCTCATTATCTTTGTGACGTTGCTCGTAAATGGGTGTATGATTCCGCCTCTTGAAGTGAGGTTTCACCAAGGAAGATCAGGCTGTTGCTATGTTTGATCTCATTATCTTTGTGACGTTGCTCGTAAATGGGTGTATGTTTTCGCCTCTTGAAGTGAGGTTTCACCAAGGAAGATCAGACTGTTGCTAGGTTTGATCTCATCATCTTTGTCTTTCCATATTGCTTGTGGTTTCTGTGTTTACAATCAACATCCTGTGTTTTTGTTGGCATTCTCATACCGATGTCAGCCCTCTTAAAATTGCATCTTGAAGACTATTACGTTTGTTTTAAAAATGAGCATATTGATGTCCATTTTCTGTTTCTTACTACACGAGATGGGTCCTTTTTGAAAATATTATGATAGATTGTTTACTTTTTACATCTACATAATTGCATTATTATTACAAAATCACTGATTAAAACCATCAGAAAAAGACAAACGCAATGTGTGGGGCATATGGTCAGAAAAAGTAAGATAGAAAAATGTGCTTCATGTATATACATATTGGGCAGGAGAGGCGGTGAAGGACGGAATAATGTAAAGTTTAAATAGCGGACAACAAATAAGAATATAAACAACACAAGGTTTCACAAATGATGAAATGATAGAGGGATTTAGAGAGTCGTGACCTCTGCTGTCTGCTGCACACCTGGCACCTGGAGGAGAAGTACTTGTTTGAGAGGGCACTTTTGTGTATTATGTATAAAGTGTAAAGCTAGAATATTTGAGGAACAAGGAGTTTGCTATTTTTAAGTTTTATGTAGATGTAAAAAGTAAACACTCTATCATAATATTTTCAAAAAGGACCCATCTCGTGTAGTAAGACACAGAAAATGGACATCAATATGCTCATATTTTAAAACAAACGTTATAGTCTTCAAGATGCAATTTTAACATGGCTCTGAATACCTTAGCGGTCGTTTTCTTCTCTGTCCACGATATTCTCAACATTCCCCTCAAACACCACATTTCTTTACCTTCTCCGTCCATGATATTCTAAACATTCCCCTCAAACACCACATTTCTCTACCTTCTCCGCCCACGATATTCTCAACATTTTCCTCAAACACCACATTTCCGCTGCTTTCAGTTTCATTATCGTTTCATCGTGCATTGTCCAGCATTCGCATAGATATAGAATGTTTCATCACGCATTGTCCAGCATTCGCGTGGATATAGAATGAATGAAACACCCGAAAACGAGAAATAGACTCGGTAAATTTTGCTACACCAGGATCACAAATATCAAAATGGACGTTGCGACCAAAGCTTTTCTCAGCACATAAACAACAAACACACACCGATACAACTACATGGAAATAGACACATGTATATAAAAACTACCCATCTAGTTCTCTCATCTCCTGGGTGGTGAACCGGATACATCGCCTTCTCGGATGCGAGCGAAAGGCATATTGAAATTGCCCACGTTAAAATCCCACAGCAGATGAAAATCGCGAAGGGTAGGCCACAAGGAAATAATAGTTCTAGTAAAGTGATTAGGGGTTTTTGCTAAAACCTTGGGTTAGATAGGTCCCCTTACCGTGGTTGAAATATGTAAGAAATGCAAAACAAAGTCGGACGCACTAGCACTAATGTAAAACGAAGTCGGACACACTAGCACTAATGCAAACAATATAAAATGACACAAAGTAGTGCAGCTTTATATAACAGAGTTAAGACACATACAGAACGTTGCGGCGATTAGCCTTCATCAGCAAACAAACACATTCACAAACACAACATATCAGAATCAATCGGAGATTTTCTTAGTCATTTACAGATCCGTAAGGCGAGGTGAGTGCTAACGTTTTCTCCATTAACATTTGTATCAATTAAACATTTTCTTCAACCAACATTCTTTTCTATTAACATTTTTCTCCAATTCTCATTTTCTCTTCATTGCTTCCACTTTTCCATGCTTTTGTTCTTCTCGCCCTGTCGTCACCTTCTGATGTAGTCAAAGGATATCTCCTTGACTGTATGTTGTGTTTGTGAATGTGTTTGTTTGCTGATGAAGGCTAATCGCCGCAACGTTCTGTATGTGTCTTAACTCTGTTATGTAAAGCTGCACTACTTTGTGTCATTTTATATTGTTTACACTTTCACAGCTTTACCGCAGTTCCACTTAATTTTAGCACTAATGCATAGCGACATAGAGAAGTCGGACACTCTAGCATTAATGCATACCGAAGTGGGACACACTGACGTTTGGGTGTAAGAGGCACATAGCAATATCTGACGCACTACATCCTAATATATCTCTCTGAAAACATGAAGCACCAATACCAGGCTAATACACCACGCTGGTTTCTGAGCTAGGAGAGGGGATGGAGAGCCTTGCAACATTGCCTCCATGGATTAGGTACTTGGAAACCGGGTGGAGAGAAAAGTCACCACCCCAGCCTCAGTTCGACAGATGCAAGCTTGTGTCAAAGGCTAAGACCGCCTGCATGTCAATGCATTGGATTGAAGAGTTCATTCACAGCTGTGTACAGGATTCATAAACAGCAAACAGTGCACAGTCTTCACAATTGCAAGGTTCGCGTGTGAGAGAAATCGAAGCATACGAAAACATGCTGGAGGAATACCATATTGTTACACGTTGAACAAAAACGATTTGTAAGGTTCAAAATAGGTTACAGGGTACAAAGATAGGTTATAAAGTACCACCAAAAATAAAAAATAGTTTCAAGTTTAAATATACAGGTTATACTGTACAAAACGTGTTGCAAGGTAAAAATCAATACATGTTACAATATACAAAAAACGTTTTACTAGGTACAAAACAGGTTACAAAGTACATAAACTAGTTTCAATGAACAAAAACAGGTTCCAGTGAACAAAAATATGTTACAATGAATAAAAACAGTTACGAGGTACAAGAATAGGTTACTGGGTACAAAAACATGTTACATATGACATTCTACAAAGCAGGTTATTGATTACAATGAATGAAAACAAATTATAATAAACAAAAACTGGTTACAGGAGCAGGTTACAATGTACAAGTTCAGGTTACAGTGAACAAAAACAGGTTACAAGAACTGGTTACAATGTATAAAAACAGGTTACAATGTACAAGAACAGATTACAAAGTATGGAAGTCAGCTGTAGTGACCATCTCATAGTTATGTGGCAACTTAACGATGTTTCCAATTAATGTTTTACTTTAAGTATTCTGTTTATTCAAAATAACTGATATTGTGTATCATCATTCTCAGCCGAAGGCAGCCATCAAAGTGAGGATTGTCATGTAGAGAAATGCACGAACGAGTATCGGAAGCACCAGCCGGACCAGGATGTTGTATACGGGCAGCAGGAGGCAGCGGAAAGCCTCACAACATGCGCTGCTCTGAGAAACTATGGACACTGCCTGAACCGGACCGTGGGTTGCCACGGCAACATCTTGTACCATTCCCTCAGAAACTACGTGCGGCAACAGATGGAAGGGAACAACTGCACATCCAGCGAGCAGACGCTGGACATGTTGGATCGCAATACCAGCAGCAAACTGCGCCAGGTTGTTGTCCCCGCTGTGTGCACCTACCAGGGTCATCTGACTTACAGACACTGCGGGCTGTTCGGAGATCCACACTTACGGACATTTTATGACGTATTTCAAACGTGTAGGATTAAAGGGGCGTGGCCTCTGGTCAACAACGATTACCTCACCGTTCAGGTGACTAATGATGCGATAGAGGGCGTTCCGCACGCTACAGCAATCAGCAAGGTTAGTATTGTTTTCATATCAGCAATAGCCAGTTGTTTGTCGCCAGTGTTAATGCAGCTATTTGTGTCAGTGTTAATGCTGTCATTTGTCTGCGTCAGTGTTAATGCAACTTATTGCCAATGTCAGTATTAAAGAACCTTTGAATCTGTGTTAATGCAGCATTTGTCTGTCAGTGTTAATGAACCTATGAATCTGTGTCAGTGTTAATGAACCTATGAATCTGTGTCGGTGTTAATGCGACCATCTGTCTTTGTCAATGTTAATGCAGCATGTGTCTGTGTTAATGCAGCATTCAGATTGTATAAAATATCATTCTTCTTGTTGGTCCAAGATATTCTAAGATTCAGATCTTGTAAAATGTCAGTATTCTTCTTCTTCTTGGTCTAAGATACTGTATTCTAAAATTCAGATCTTGTAAAATGTCAGTATTCTTCTTCTTCTTGGTCTAAGATACTGTATTCTAAAATTCAGATCTTGTAAAATGTCAGTATTCTTCTTCTTCTTCTTCTTGGTCCAAAATATTCTAAGATTCAGATCGTGTAAAATGTTAGTATTCTTCTTCTTCCTCTTCTTCCACGATATTCTAAGGTTCAGATCGTGTAAAATGTCAGTATTTTTCTTCTTCTTCTTCCGCCATATTCTAAGAACTTTTCTGAAGCATTAAAGTTCAATATCCCCGATTTTCTTCCCAGCTTTAATTCTTCTTGGGCCCAATTACAGAGCTTTTCATAATACAACCGTTGTGCATATTGCCGTCTTCACCACTACCTTTCCTCGTTCTGCCGTCGATCTCTTCCTCAGTTTGCGTAAATGATCTGTCTGGCCTTGGGTGGGGTGGGGGGAGGGGGGTCACAATCGGATCATGGAGATTCGTTTTTGACTGCCATGTTGAGTTTCTTGGATTGTGTGATGATGTAGCATATTAGATTGTATTCTTTAAATGCATATAAGTAATTTTAATCTCTTTGGCCTCATCATTCTCCTCCGGGATCACGTTGATTTTCCTAAGCTACTCCTAATGAACAAATTGAAAGTAACAGAGATGTGGTTCCTGAGACGAATGTTGCGAATTTCTTGGACTACCAGAGTAACTAACGACGATTGCCTTAAAGAGGCTAATGAAACTAGAACATTATATACAACAATAAGAAAAAGACAAACATCTTTCTTTGGTCATGTGATGAGAAGAGAAGTATTTGAAAACATCGTGACGACTGGAAAGATCAAAGGAAAGAGAGGCAGAGGCAGACCAAGAGAAATGATGCTGGATGAATTGAGACTGTGACATGGAGGAATATCATCAGCAGAGTTGATCCAGAACACCAAAGACCGAGATTGTGGAGAGTCATGAACGCCTACCTCATCCGGCATGGCACTTGATGATATGAGAGAGAGAGAGAGAGGATCGGCTGGCCGACTGGCTAGAACGCCGGATTCTCCTTCGGGAGAACCGGATTCGAATCCTCGGTAAGGTGTGATATTTTTTTCTGTCGGTGGCAAAAAGAAAATCCTCCTGCACAGTTCGCGGCGACTGCACTAGCCAGGCGGCCTTAATTCCTCCTGACATACACCGCAAGGTACTATATTGGCAGTATGACAGTTAAATGACAGTGTGTGTGTGTGTGTGTATACATACATATATATATATATATATATATATATATATATATATATATATATATATATATATATATATATATATATATATATATGAAGTTTTCGTCAGCTTTCCTTTGGCCACTTCCTATCTCCAATATCTTTTTACAAATGGCTTGATATATTTTCACACTGTTCTCCACCAGCTTTAATGAACTCCGCTGTGGTGTTATCACATCCGGGTGATTGCCCTTTTTGAGGTTGTTTATTGCCCACTCGACGTCGTCTGGGGTTGGCTCTGGCATATTCTCTGTTGGCATTTCATTGTTTACGCTTTTGTCTTTGTCATCTTTATTTTTGTATATTTCACAGCAGTATTCTTTTCTGTTGGGGGTTCTTCCACTTGTGTCCTTTATAGTATGTCTTGATTGTAAAGTTTCTGATCATCATTTGTAGTTCTTTGAACATTTTTTTTTTATCTGGCACATTCCTCTGGTGTTCTTCATTTCACTAACAAGTCTTGTAGGAGTTGCATCTTGTCTCTTATTACCTTCTGTCTTATTTGGTTTTTATAGGCTTCTCTTATCTTCTCTGGCTCTGTGGCCAAGGGATTACATACGCCATTCGTAAACTCCCATATCGCCTTCGAAACACAGCTGCGGGCGATTTGGCAGCAGACCACCTTGCGTTGGTGTTTATAACATGGTAGGAGTGTCGGTCGTTCATAAAGCAATAGCAAACTACTGAATGTAAACGTGCCAAGAAATCTCAAAGTTAACAAATGCTGGGGTTGACAGCGACATTCTGTAAAGGGTATGCAAATAACTTTTCTTCCGGGCCTAGGCGGCATGAATGCCACCCGCATCCGACTGAAGAGTTAAAACTCAGTCTTACATAGGATTCACAAATACTAACCAATCAGACTCATATTCCAGACCGTTGTACTCATTTGCACCCATGGCCCAGTGATTGTCAAACCACCAAAGCTGTCAGGGACACGATCAGTTTAGCACTATAGAATCAAACGGCTTTAGATCACATGTTTGTGTCGTTATTCCATCAAACTGCAGGCCAACTAATTAACCTTTTGTCCTTGCTGTGTCTCTTTTTGGACAGCCGTGTTTGCCTCCCTGGGGTGTGGCATGCTTTTTGCTGTCAACGAGCTTGTTGACATTTTGTTCTCCATCTGGACGATGTGACAGCTGATGTGTTATCCTGGGCAGTTTTGTTTTTTTAGCACCGTTCCGGATATCCATCTGTCAGTGTAGATGACATCACCGGCTTTCGCTTTCTCTGTCCGTTTACTGCATAATATTGTATGCAGCCTTCACGCTTCTGTTGTTAGCCTATGTTGATAAACAGGCGAAGGGATGGACTGACAACTGGGCAGACAGACAGCAGCCAGCTAGATAGACCGATGATAGATTGGTAGATGGAAAGGCAGACGGACGGATAAACAAGTAGGTAGGTTAAGTAGGTAGACAGACAGATAGATAGATAGATAGATAGATAGATAGATAGATAGATAGATAGATAAGAAGGTAGGTAGGTAGACAGACAGTCAGGCTGGTTGATGTGTAGATAGATAGGTAGGTGTGTTAATTTACAGTAGGCTGTAGTTCTACACAAATCTAACTTCGCAACCGTTTCTGTATCATCCATTTCTTTTATTGACAAGAAAAGACCCACTTTGCTCGTGTGCTTTTCTACAACTATAATTTACTTAGCTTTGGAGAAAGAAAGAAACAAATTTAGCCGTTGCTGTGAACAGATGTTTCCAATGTAAATATCACGTTTTGATGTTTTTGTTTTCTGTCAGTGTCATGGTGAAGCCTTTTTGGTTTTTAAACTTTGCAACGAGCAGATGCCAGCCTTGGTTACCGACCGCCTGGTGTAGACTTACTTGATTTCACAAATATAAGAATTAAGTATGGTATTTACTCCCGCCCCCTTTCCTTGATCATATGGTAGTCGATTTAACGTGTAGCTTTCTCAGACCAGTACGAAATATTTGGTTGACCCTGTACACTTTGCACACTTTGAATCCGTCTCGCAGTTGGAAAATGAAAAGAACAGGCCCATTAAGGCACGTCCAAGGTGACATTGCCAAACTAGAAAACCTACTTTTAAAAGATTATAACACATTTGATGCCGCTGTGCACATATTTACAACCTCGCCGGCGCCACGGAGTTCGTGTACAGTAATGAGAGTCTCATTGCATGATCTATGGAAGGGAGAGAGATTGAAGCACTTATGGAGATATCCATGTGCAACAAACGTGACCTGTTTCTAAACCAGTCTCTGGATCTTCAACAAAACTATGGATGTATAATACAGTATATCGTACGTGTTATTATTTGCAATGTTGGAAGCCTATGAAATATACATTTTACATTTATGATATACACAAAAATCTCTGTGGCAAAGTGGTCAAGCCGCCTGTACCATGCTTCGAAGGTTGTGGGTTCGATTTCGGGATACATCTTCAGAGACGCCTGGGGGTCGTCGTTGGAGCTATGGAGTTCATGCTTTGTGCGACTCTTTTGGCAGGCCACCCTGCAAAACGAGACCGAGCCATGTGGGATCAAACCCAGTGCAATGAAGTCGATACCCTGGACTTTTAAGACTTTCAGATATCTTCTTCTTCTTTGCGTTCATCCGGAGTGATTTTTTCAGATGTGATTGCGGTGTGTCTGGTTAGGCACCCTCGGGTCGAAACCCTCAGGCCAACACATCCGACTTTTAGCGTGCATTTTTGACCAGGTTAGCAATCCTGGGAGACTCTCACTTTTGTGGTACCATCCACATCTCAGCTGGTCTAGTTGGAACAGTCGAAGACTACACGGTCATCCCTCAAGTGAAGGCAGGGACAGTCCATAGCATTTTCCGCCATCCTGGTTGGCTTCCATAATTGCAGAGCCGGCACATAACGCTCTGGTGCTGGGTTTACCGAGGGAATCGTCACGTCCTGCTCATGGCTGTTTTAATTCCTCACTTCAATATATTGGGCATTTCGCTCGCCCTGGGCCGTTCCTGCACAAACCAGTCAGCTCTGCGGTTGGTTTCCACTAAGCGAGTTTTCGGACATGTGCTTGTCCCTGTACCCATCAGAGCTGTTCCAGGCACGGCGGACATTCGGAAAACTACCTAGTCAGAGCTGTTCCGAACAAGAGCGGCATTCGGAAACTAGGTAGTCAGAGCTGTTCCTAGCACGGGAGACATTCGGACGAGACATTTCACTCGGACGTAAATGCGTAGTGTCAATTTTTAGTTTGCCACCCGTAGGACGACACTTCCGACTTCCGGCGGGCATTTTTTAGTGAGGTTAGCCTTCCTCTGGTTTCGAGACACGTTAGACTGTTGTAATGTCACCCACATCTCAGCTGGTCAAGATAGAACGATCAACGATATCGTGGTCTGCCCTCAAGGGAAGGCAGGGGCAGACCATGGGCATTATCTCGCTATCCAAGGAGGCTTCCATAATTGCAGAGCTGGCACATATTGCTCTGAGACTGGGCTCACCCAAGGAGTTTCCACGTCCTGCTCATGGCTGCTTTAGTTCCTCACTTCCATGTGTTGGGCATCCCACTTGCCACTGATCGCTCAATCACACACCAGGAGCGGTCAGACTGCGAGTGACATCCACTCGGTAAGCTTTTGCTTGTGACTTCAGACCACGCAATAGGTTCGCTCGCCGTGCGTTCCATTTCGCGTTGATGAGACATTATTCCACTTTTGTCTACACTCTCTATGAGTTAGATACAGACAGTTTCCGTAACCCTTCGACTGGGGCACTTTTCTGACTTTTTTGTACTCGCTCACGAGGTAGGCTACATGTGCTGCCGGCTCAGCACCTTACCTTCGTGCAGCAGTGAACGGGAAACGGCCAGGCCACTTCATCCGGGAAACTCTCATATCCCCAAGCTGGGAGCCTTCGAACATGTATCAGACCTGAGCATGTAGCTTGCTCAGTATCATGTTTCTATTTTCCGGTAGACGGGTATCAGCCTGGCTCTAAGATCCGAGGGTTTGTGGCTTAGAGGCGTTCAGCCACAGCCCTCGACAGGGAGCCTTAAGAGTTTTGTCCGGACCAAGAAATTCTGCCTTTGTGCACCTCATTTAAATTTTGACTGCTATCCTCAGTCTATGCCTGCAGAGCAGCAGGTTGTGTCTCTCTTAGTCTGGTCCCTATCCCATAAGCTGTCCGATATGTAATTTTTCACCCATCGGCAAGCAAATGGGGTCTATGGGACACGCAAGCTCCCCCACCACGTCAAGGTGGAGACACATCGGGGGAGGACTTTCAGATATTATATACACATTATGTTTTTGTGTGTCTGTGGGATGCATTCATGAATTACTTTTCATGTTCTAAATGTTCCCTCCTGTCTTCCTACAGTTGACTGTTATTGTCAAGGGAAATCCAGAGTGCACGTCTGCAGCCTTCCAAACATACCAGGCCCAAACACACTCGCTTCCAGGCACCTTCGATGACGGCCATGTCAGTGTGGGAGCGTATGACAGTCTAGAACTCATAGAAGTCGATCCCGGAAAGCACGTGGAAATTCACATCCGATACATCAGCACTATAGTGGTGGTGAGACAGATTGGGCGCTACTTCACATTCTCCATCAAGATGCCCGAAGATCTGGTTAACCAGAGTAGTTTGAGTCCGGACCTGCAGCTGTGTGTCCGTGGCTGTCCCCAGGCTGAGCTCATCAACTATCAGGAGTATCTAGCCACCAGGAAATATTCCCCATCAGTTCAAGATGTTGCTAGCGTGCAAGTGGGACTTGAACCCAGGCCTACAATAACACGCTCTGACGCTGAGGAAATGTGCAAGGACACAAAGCTGGTAGACATTTACTTTGATTCTTGTGTGTTTGACCTCATGACAACAGGTGACCTGAATTTTACACTTGCAGCCATGACTTCCTTGATGGATGTCCTCAAACTGCATCCTTCTGCTGCTCGGACACTGGTCAATGGCACTTTTTCAGATACATATGAGAAACAATATGTGAACAATCGGGCATGGAGATGGCAGGCAAGAACTGAACATATGAATATGTTTCTTTTGATATTGACTTTATTAATTCATGTGATTTGTTCAAGGTGAGACCCAACCATACAATACATCTAGCTGTTATAGTGTGCAAGCACATTTCTGAACAGACAAAATGTGATCAAAGCAAAGTGAATTGCTGTTCATAACAATATGTCTCATTTTATCATGAAGCGCAATATAGAAATTAAGGCATTCACAAGTATGCATTTGTGTTTCCAAAAAGTCATTTACTTAGTTCACTAGGGTTCAGAAATGTCTTAACCGATTCAGTGTAAAACAATAAGTAAGTTTGGACCAAACATGGTACACAATCAAATGAACAAGTATTTTAATGTAAATTCCCGTTCACTCAGCATTGAAATTGCGGAAGATACGTGAAACAAACCAAAAATGATGACGACTCTAGTATGGCGAAATATATTGTCCTTCTGTCTAAAAAAAATTACTGAAAGTAAACTTGCCAAGAGATCACACAGCCAAACAATGCTGCTGTTGACTGCAACGTCATGTAAAGTATATGCAACTAACTGAACTTTCTGTCTACAAGGGACATCACATTTGGTGATATAATTATCTTGGGCACTGAATCAGTTCAACTCAGCTAGCCTATAATGTCACCGAGGTTCATGGTGTTACATTCAGGCCTAGATGAGGTGATAGCTAGCCTATGATGTCACAATGACTCATGGTGTTGCATTCAGGCCTAGACGAGGCTATCAAGCTACCCTATGATGTTGCATTCAGGCCTAGATGAGGTGATAGCTACTCAATGATGTCACAGTGGTTCATGGTGTTGCATTCAGGGCTAGACAAGGTGATAGCTAGTCTATGATGTCAGAATGGTTCCTGGTGTTGCATTCAGGCCTAGACAAGGTGATAGCTAGCCAATAATGTCACATTGGTTCATGCTGTTACATTCAGGCCTAGACAAGGTGATGGCTAGCCAATGATGTCACAGTGTGACACCATATATAAGGTGATAGCTACCCAATGAGTGGCCTTCACAGTGGTTCATGCTGTTACATTCAGGCCTAGACATGGTGATGTTTGTTTGTTTTGCGTATCCTTTTACAGGACTTAGCTGTCAACAGCAGCATCTTTCAGCTGTCTGTTGATCTCTTGGCAAGATTACGCTCAGTAGTTTGCCATTGCTTTCTGAGCGGCCGGCTCAGTATCCGCAAGTCACGAGCGGGGGTCGAACCACCTCAGTTCTCGCTCCGCTGCGAGACTCTGCGTGATAAACGGGATTACAGAGAGAAAGTGTTGTAACCCCACAGCCAGAGAGACCGGCAGACATGGTGATAGCTAGCCAATAATGTCACATTGGTTCATGATGTTACATTCAGGCCTAGACGAGGTGATGGCTAGCCAATAATGTCACATTGGTTCATGATGTTACATTCAGGCCTAGACAAGGTGATGGCTAGCCAATGATGTCACAGTGTGACACCATATATAAGGTGATAGCTACCCAATGAGTGGCCTTCACAGTGGTTCATGCTGTTACATTCAGGCCTAGACAAGGTGATAGCTAGCCAATAATGTCACAGTGGTTCATGGTATTGCATTCAGGCTTAGACTGGGCATCTCCTCTGAAAACAGCGAGAAAATAAAGAAATATCTTACTGCTGCTTTTTTTTTGTTTATCCAATTAACACTTGGTTCATTTACCAGTCTTGAAAAAGAAAAACAGTGTGATAATTTTTTTTATTCAACTCGGATGACAAAGATTAGAAATGAGAAGAGTTGATCCTGTCTGTAAGGAAGCACATTGAACATCAACATCTGTTGCTGAACTTAACACCAAAAATAATAAAATAATGTCCATGGCCAAAACTACACATCAAGCAAAACTCTCAATCAAGCGTCAGGAAACTGAAATTGTCAAAGTTTGAATATCTTGGCCCCACAATCAACAAACAGTGGGGACTGTTACACAGAAGATAGATGTAGACAGGCCAATGCAGTACAGAAGTCAAACAGTATTAGGGACTCATTAACAACAACAGAAAGCAAATTAAATAACAGTTTTACAGCCATGCATCTTTCCTGGGGCAACATGTAGATGTCTGTCACAGGTAATTTCACAATCACTAAACGAAAGTTTGTACTTTTGTACTTATATGTTACAGAAAATTTCTTAGAATATTGTGGACCATGAAGAAGAAAGACACTGACATTCTACAAAATCTGAGCATCAAAGAAAACTCTCGTAAACAGAATCAGGTCTTGGAAACTGAAATACAGCGGCCATATGGAAAGTCTGGTTGTCAAAGAACAATGATGAAAGACATGGTTCCTGGTGAAGAACTGGTCGATTAAAGGTGATAGATATCCAATAAAAGATTAAGATAGTGGGATAATACAAATATAGGTCAACAAATGTTGACCTTATATGGACCTAGAATGTCATGAATTTTGTTTTTCTGAATAGAGGAAATCCAGAACGATATTCATGGAGCAAAGAAGCCAATAGTATACAGACATGTTAAAAGATGTATTACATTTGTAATAAAACAAAATACTATTTGTGGATGACTTTATCAAGTATGCATTTTATGACTGCCAATGACAAGATTTGTATATTGCTGTTTTTGTGTTTTCAGCAGTAGCATTTATATTTATAAATATTTATCATCGTTCATGTTTGTACATTGTAGTATATTTGTTTATAAACACTAATTTGTTTCTATGAATTTGTGACCCATGAGTTTTGGCTCCAACGGCCATAAATGGAAATACAAATTACATTTTCCAGTGTTCTATGTGTGGGGAAAAGATATTACATTTACTAATAACCTTTACATGTGAAATATGTGTGACATTTTCCAGTGACCGGCTGGTGTGAAATACTTAATGACGGTGACGTAAAGGTCCCTTTTCCACGCCTTGAGGCATGTTGGCTATATGGTGATAGCCCCATAGTTTTACAGACCAATCTGCACTGGATGTGAGGTGTGATCACTATCACACCGGCCGCCTTTACTTCCCACAACATTTCCTGGTACTCAATTTAGGCTGGGTCAACCTGGGAGGCTGGGTCAAGCTGGCAGGCTGGGTCCACCTGAGATTCTAAGACAACCTGGGAGGCTGGGTCAAGCTGGCAGGCTGGGTCAAGCTGGTAGGCTGGGTCCACCTGAGATTCTAAGACAACCTGGGAGGCTGGGTCAAGCTGGCAGGCTGGGTCAAGCAGGCAGGCTGGATCAAGCTGGCAGGCTGGGTCAAGCAGGCAGGCTGGATCAAGCTGGCAAGCTGGGTCAAGCTGGCAGGCTGGGTCAAGCTGGGAGGAAGGGTCAAGCTGGGAGGCTAAGACAACCTGGGAGGCTGGGTCAACCTGGTCAATTTGTTTTTTAAAATGCCCATCTGGATGGGAATTCAAGCACATGACCATCGAGCTGACATGCAAGCTTGCTGACCACAGTGCTAATACAGCTCCCAGTCTCAACTGTAGCTGATCTGAATTATTTCTGCTGTAGGTGGTCATGACATACCTGAGATTCAATATGCTGATGATACAGTATTGCTATCAATATGCTGATGATACAGTATTGCTATCAATATGCTGTTGATACAGTATTGATTGATTGATTGATTGATTGATTGATTTAGGAACCGACATCACAGCATTCGGGACATTCCCATAAGCTTCCATATTCCATAAGACACCATATTCCCAATGATACAGTATTGCTATCCACAACACAGAATGGTATAGAAAACCTAATAACCTCAACCCAATTGAATAGTGAAAATCACAACTTATATCTTAACATAGCAAATACTAAGATAATGCATGTAGATAAAACCACTATATTTGAAAGAAATATATGTTAATGAGGAAAAATTGGAGGTGGTGGAAAATTTTGAATATCTTGGGTCATTGGTTACCAACAATGGTGGCACAATGAAAGAAGTTAAAAGACGAATATCTATTGCTCTTCAAAGACTAAAACAACTGAATAAATTGTGGAGAGGGACAGACAGAACTACAAAAATTAGATTTTTAATAGCATGCATCTTTCCCATTGCAACATACGCCTGTGAGACCTGGACACTTACTAAACAAGCTGAACAGCGCATAAATGCCTTTGAATATAAATGTTATAGACGAGTTCTAAGAATATCTTGGATAAAGAAAAGAATAAATGCCTCCATACTTCAAGAGCTGAATATTGAAGAAGGTTGGCTGTTAAAGATGATAAAATAAAGAAAATTGAAATATTTTGGTCACTTGAAACGTCACGAAAGTTTGGAGAGAAAATAATGGAGGGGTATATGCCTGGGAAGAGAGGAAGAGGAAGGCCAAAGAGAAGATGGGTGCAGGATGTGGCGGATGATCTCCAGATGGGTGTATCAGACGTTTGACATCTTGCTTATATGGTTTGAGACATCTCAGCTATAGTTGGGTTGAGACATCTCAGCTATTGTTGGTCTGAGACATCTCAGCTATTGTTGGTCTGAGACATCTGAGCTATAGTTGGTCTGAGACATCTCAGCTATAGTTGGGTTAAGACATCTCAGCTATAGTTGGGTTAAGACATCTCAGCTATAGTTGGGTTAAGACATCTCAGCTATAGTTGGGTTAAGACATCTCAGCTATAGTTGGTCTGAGACATCTCAGCTATAGTTGGGTTAAGACATCTCAGCTATAGTTGGGTTAAGACATCTCAGCTATAGTTGGGTTAAGACATCTCAGCTATAGTTGGGTTGAGACATCTCAGCTATAGTTGGGTTAAGACATCTCAGCTATAGTTGGGTTAAGACATCTCAGCTATAGTTGGGTTGAGACATCTCAGCTATAGTTGGGTTAAGACATCTCAGCTATAGTTGGGTTAAGACATCTCAGCTATAGTTGGTCTGAGACATCTCAGCTATAGTTGGTTTGAGACATCTCAGCTATAGTTGGTCTGAGACATCTCAGCTATAGTTGGTCTGAGACATCTCAGCTATAGTTGGGTTAAGACATCTCAGCTATAGTTGGGTTAAGACATCTCAGCTATAGTTGGGTTAAGACATCTCAGCTATAGTTGGGTTAAGACATCTCAGCTATAGTTGGTCTGAGACATCTCAGCTATAGTTGGTTTGAGACATAATTGTTACATTTAATAATCACCTATATGTGTGAAGTTTATGTTAATTTAAGAATGATCTATGAGTGAACAATACTTGTTGCATTTAACATAGATCTATCCATGTGAAATACATATTACATTTAGCATAATCTACAGGTGCAAAATTGACATTACATTCAACAATAATCTTCTTGCCCTTAGTCTGAATGACAAAGCCATCAGGCCCCTATTGTCCCTAGCTAGCCTGTCATTCATTTTCTCCTGGGATCTATGTAGGGATGATGTCAAGGTTATTGTAATGACTCGGCCAATCAAATGCCAGTATCTTCTATCTTTGTTGTCATGTTTCTTTGACTCCAGGATTCAAAGGAAATTAAGCCCTTCAGGTGTCCATTGTGTGGCCTAAAATACACTGACTTTTGATTTCATGAACATAGACCTCAATCTCAGCACCTACTATTACAATGTTCATATTTACTTGGTTGCTCTTTGTGGGTGATTCTTGCTGCTAATGTTTGGTCAGAAAGTTGACAAGTGTTACTGGACCACAATCATGATTCTTCTTCTTCATTTTATTTTTTCCCAGCTGTTTCAACTTCCCATATATATCTTCCTATGCTTCTCCTGTCTAATATTTTCCCACATAAGATGTATTTCTCTTTTCCACTTCATCTGTTGATATGCTCCATAAATTTCATTTTTTCCTTACGGTTTAGAGGAGTAATTTAGTGACTCCTTGCAGCTGTCAGTATTTTTTTCTACTCTGTCCGTGATATTCTCAACATTCTTCTCACACAACCATATCTCTACGGCCTCCAGTTTTCCCATCATGTTATTCATCATTATCTGGCATCTGCAACCATACAGAGAAACAAACCACACACACGTACAAACATGATGGATGAATATAAGGAGATGCTGAATGGATAAATACAGATACTGAATATAGCATAATTCAAGATAATTGTGAAAACAACAGGTTTATCATTGAAACAAACTACCTCATTATGAAGAGCACATTTTTAAATGGGAATATGAAGTGTCACATTTCATTGTCTAAATTGTTAGCTTATATGCCCAAAAACTGCCTTTTCACAGTCATTTTATAGGAGTTAACTTGGGGTCATCGCTGGTTAAAGTAATTTGAAGCACGTTGCGTCAGACTAACTTATAAATGATAATACCATCACATGTCAAAACACGGTTTACTGGAAGTGACTTGTAGAAATACAGGAATGGAATAAAAAGTCACATTAAAGAACCTCTTTTTACGCCATGAGATGTATTGGGTGTATTTTACTAGTCCCATATTTTTTAACCATCCTGCACGCAAGTGTGGTCAATATCAGGCCGGTGGAATGGGATTAAATCACATATTTTACAAAATCTGGACTTTTAGAGTTCCAACTATTGAAGTATTTGAAGTGAAGTTTGATCAAGTTGGTGTAATTGTTTAGCCACTTCAAGTGACACAGTGTACAAAGAGTTAAAATGTGCAAGAATTTTACTATTTCATATGTCCAGAGTTTATGTTATGTAAAGTTAGTTGCATATCTTTTACAGGACATAGCAGTCAACCCCAGCATTTTTTTTTATATTTGTGATTTCTTGGCAAATTTACTTTCAGTAGTTTACCATTGCTTTCTGAACGGCCAGTACTCATACCAATGTATGAAAATCAACGCAATGCAATCTACTACCAAATCGCCCGCAGCTGTGTTTCAAATAGCATGCAGGATTACGAATTGTGTCAGTTACCCCTTCGCCCCAGATCTGGAGTCATCTAAACAACTTGTAAATATGTGCATAATCAATCAGAATACATTGGGAGAGAACTCAGGTTGAACATTCTGTGGAGATCACACATTTTGTATTTTGTCATTCTTTCTGAGCGTAGGAATTATGTCCATAGTAAGATATTCAATTCATATATAAGCCACTACAATCATACGTTTGCAAAACACATATTATATGAAAGATAACTTTATAAATCTTTCTATGACGTGAGTAAATGACATTTTTGTAAACAAATGTGACAAGAGGACTTCGCACAACTTTACAGTATAAAAGGATGGTACAGCCTATATATAGTCTATACTTGCAGCCATAACATTGTAATTACATTGGCTTACCAGTGCAGTGATCTAGAGTGGTCACCCCTGGTAGTGACAGGATATTTCAGATACCTTACCTTATATGGGTGTGACCAAGTATATTTGAAGGCTTTCAGATTTGTGACCTACTCACGAATTTATTCTTGGAAAGGTAACGTGGTAGTTGCCTCTTGTCCTCCACATCCACATGGCTGGTTTGTGACGTCCACTATTGTTAATTTCTGGCTGCAGCTCAGGTGCCAAGTTGTCCACTTATTCCAGTTGATACTCAGTTCTCTTATCAGTATTTGCCACACTTTTGTGCATTAATCTTCCTGTACAGCAGAGATATACGACTAAGAGCTTCCTTTTATTAGGCGCAGACCATAATTGTATCTTGTATACTCTCACTTCTTGTGCATTAATCTTCCTGTACAACTGAGATATACGACTAAGAGCTTCCTTTCATTAGGCGCAGACCGTAATTGTATCTCCTATACTCTCATTTCTTGTGCATTAATCTTCCTGTACAGCTGAGATATACGACTAAGAGCTTCCTTTCATTAGGCGCAGACCGTAATTGTATCTCGTATACTCCCCCGATGTGTCTCCACCTTGACGTGGTGGGGGAGCTTGCGTGTCCCATCGACCCCATTTGCTTGCCGATGGGTGAAAAATTACATATCGGACAGTTTATGGGATAGGGACCAGACTAAGAGAGACACAACCTGCTGCTCTGCAGGTATAGACTGAGGATAGCAGTCAAAATTTAAATCAGGTGCACGAAGGCAGAATTTCTTGGTTCGGACAAAGCTCTTAAGGCTCCCTGTCGAGGGCTGTGGCTGAACGCCTCTAAGCCACAAACCCTCGGATCTGAGAGCCAGGCCGATACCCGTCTACCGGAAAATAGAAACGTGATACTGAGCAAGCTACATGCTCAGGTCTGATACATGTTCGAAGGCTCTCAGCTGGGGGATATGAGGGATTCCCGGATGAGAGGGCCAGACCGTTTCCCGTTCACTGCTGCACGAAGGTAAGGTGCTGAGCCGGCAGCACATGTAGCCTACCTCGTGAGCGAGTACAAAAAAGAAAGAAAAGTGCCCCAGTCGAAGGGCATGGTTACGGAAACTCTGTATCTAACTCATAGAGAGTGTAGATATAAGTGGAAGAACGTCTCAACGCAAAATGGAACGCACGGCGAGCGTACCTATTGCGTGGGTTGAAGTCACAAGCAAAAGCTTACCGAGTGGATGTCGCCCGCAATCTGACCGCTCCTGGTGTGTGCTTGAGCGATCAGTGGCAAGCGGGATGCTCAACACATGGAAGTGAGGAACAAAAGCAGCCATGAGCAGGACGTGGAAACTCCTTGGGTGAGCCCAGTCTCAGAGCAATATGTGCCGACTCTGCAATTATGGAAGCCTCCTCGGATAGTGAGATGATGCCCATGGTCTGCCCCTGCCTTCCCTTGAGGGCCGTCCGCGATATCGTTGATCGTTCTATCTTGACCAGCTGAGATGTGGGTGACATTACAACAGTCTAACGTGTCTCGAAACCAGAGGAAGGCTAACCTCACTAAAAAATGCCCGCCAGAAGTCGGAAGTGTCGGCCTACGGGTGGCAAACTAAAAATTGACACTACGCAATTACGTCCGAGTGAAATGTCTCGCCCGAATGTCTCTCGTGCTAGGAACAGCTCTGACTACCTAGTTTCCGAATGCCGCTCTTGTTCGGAACAGCTCTGACTGGGTAGTTTTCCGAATGTCTGTTGAGCCTGGAAAAGCTCTGATGGGCGCAACGACAAGCACATGTCCGAAAACTCGCTGAGTGGATGCCGTCTGCAAACCTGTCTGGTTTGTGCGGGAATGACCCGAGGAAACGAAATGACCAATATATTGAAGTGAGGATTTAAAGCAGCCATGAGCAGGACGTGACGATCTCCCTCGGTGAGCCCAGATCCAGGGCGTTATGTGTCGGCCCTGCAACTATGGAAGCAACCTTGGATGGCGGAAAATGCTATGGACTGTCCCTGCCTTCCTTTGAGGGATGACCGTTGTCTTCGACCGTTCCACTTTGGCCAGCATGGTTGCAGATGGCGCCACAAAAGTGAGAGTCTCCCAGGAATGCTAACCTGGTCAAAAATGCACGCTAAAAGCCGGATGTGTTGGCCTAAGGGTTTCGATCCAAGGGTGCCTAACTAGACACACCGCAATCACATCTGAAAAAACACTCCGGATGAACGCAAAGAAGAAGAAGAAGTATCTCGTATACTCTCATTTCTTGTGCATTAATCTTAATGTACAGCTGAGATATACGACTAAGAGCTTCCTTTCATTAGGCGCAGACCGTAATTGTATCTCGTATACTCTCATTTCTTGTGCATTAATCTTCCTGTACAGCTGAGAGATATGACTAAGAGCTTCCTTTCATTAGGCGCAGACCGTAATTGTATCTTGTATACTCTCAGTACTTTAGAACAGTACCTTTCAAACATTGCACACTTTTATCACCCATAACCCATTTTGATCAGACTCAATTGTTCCCCTCACTCAGTGGGTACCAAGATTATGTATACTATTTATGTAGTTGGCGGGTTTGTTACTTGGTCAATTTGTTTATTGGTTGGTCAATTTGTTTGGCTGGTTAATTTGTTTGTTGGCTGGTCAGTTTGTTTGTTGGTTGGTCAGTTTGTTTGTTGGCTGGTCATTTTGTTTCTTGGCTGGTTGGTTATGAATCCACCGGAAGACGAGTTTTAACTGTCCGATGTATTTGGCACTCAGGCTGTCAAGACCCTGACAAGGGTTTCTAACTGTTACAGTCAGGTGGGTGTAGATTTTTTTCCCTACCCAGTCCCAAAGTACCATCCCATGAACCATGTTTATTTACCTCTCCTCTCCCGCCCAGAAACTGGTGGGGTGTGCAAGACCGGTACTGGAACTTCCCATCTGCTGAAAGATACACAGTATTAGGATGTAACCAGATCAGGGTTCAGCACAGCACATGCAGACTGGCTGGAATTAGGCCAAGGTTGGTCATGTTTTCTCCAGGGGTTTTAGGCAGTTCGTTTTTAACAGGCACCGCCATTGCCAAGGAGGATCAATATTAATTATACAGCAAATAAAATATGCAAATGTCTGTACACCCCCCGCCCCAATAATTATTTGCAATTGACCATCCAAGGGATGCAACTCCTTTGAGAAATGCTTTAATAAAGAAAGAAAGCAGGCAGGCATAAAATATATCTCTGCCTGTATTTTGAGTCATTTTTGTTCTCGTTCGCTTGCTTTGAACTCAAGTGTAGTCCATTCAAGTGCTACTAACTCTAGTGTACGGAACTGGTTTTTACATGTGGATTAGCTTTCCTTATTACCAGTGTCTCTTGTCATCAGGCGAACCCACTCCGACTTCTGAGGAATTTTTTTGTAATTTACGTCCTTAAGTCAAGGATGAAAATCAACATTGTAGTTCAACTGGCCCAGTGAAGGGGTTGAACCCGCTACCTCAGCGTAAGCACACCGGATGTTTAAGAGCGAATGTCCTAATCCATTCGACCATGCTGACATTCTGAGTCATGGCAGTACAAGCAGGAAGTCAGGTGAAGCTGTCTGACATCCAACATGGCAGTACAAGCAAGAAGTCAGGTGAAGCTGTCTGTCATCCAACATGACAGTACAAGCAGGAAGTCAGGTGAAGCTGTCTGTCATCCAACATGACAGTACAAGCAGGAAGTCAGGTGAACATGGCATGCTGGGGATGCAGTGTTGGGCTAAGATTTGTGGTGTAGCGCATGAGAAGTGGTTTTGTCTTTTCTTTTTCAAAGATAAATGTAATTCATTTGTGAGGCTGGGTCGGCTCCATAAAGATCTGAAACAGATCCAGCCACTTGTGAGGCTCAAGCACTGTACTATTGTGTCTGTGTTCACTCATTCATGAGGAGTGGAATTTACCACTCTCATCTCATAATGACATGACATGATATATGAAATCCTTAGCTGTCACACCCTTACTATAGCAAATGTTATAGGGTTAACTTTACCTTCTCACCTCAGATGGATCTTTGTAATTAACTCTTTATGGTTACCTGTTTCAAATACCATCAAATTGTACTTGTATTTTACTGAGTCATGTTATGTCAGGAAAGTCATGACAAGAAATTCAAACTTACAGGATGTATCAGTGTTCTACTGAGTCATGTTATGTTGGGTTATTCAATCTGAAGACAGTTATGCAGTTTTGGAACATGTCATTCCTCCATTCTAGGGTTTGTGGGCTGCTCATTCTTAGGAAGGTAATTTGGTAGATTCCTCTTGACTTCCATATTCAGTGGGTGGTTTGTGACTTCCATAGAGTTGTCCACTTACTGTGGTGGATACTGGGAGCTCTAAACAGTGTTAAACACTCTTGTACACTGTTCATTCTCTACAATTAGAAGATCTACTGGTTGAAGAAGGACATATTTCTGGCAGATCTGCTGGTTAGACACCAGGCTAATCTGTTTAGTTACCTCTGAACCTTAGAGTACCCAAGGCTGGTAGAGACACTAGAGCAGTGGTTCTCAACCTTTTTTGGCCCATGGACCCTTTCACCATATGTCAGAATGTCATTCCCCAATTTCCAGCGAACGAAAGAAGAAAACTTTCCCCCTTTCCAAAATTGCCAGCCTCAAAAGGTGAATTTTTTATATTCACAATATTTTATTAACACACCA
The DNA here is from genome assembly GCA_963921405.1 of Cepaea hortensis. Taxonomy (NCBI): domain Eukaryota; kingdom Metazoa; phylum Mollusca; class Gastropoda; order Stylommatophora; family Helicidae; genus Cepaea; species Cepaea hortensis. The sequence continues at coordinate 72,042,241 of OY992878.1, forward strand.
AATTAATCATATTACAATAAACAAACAATTAAAACATCAAAGAATTGTCACTTAATACATGACACCAGAGTGCCAAAAACTTGCGCTTCTTCTAACAAAATGCTCAATAGAAAACCAGGATATTGTGCCTGAAGCCATTTTGAGTCTGCCAATCTGTGGTCTTAATTCTCTCCCCCCTCCCCCCATCCCCCTGGACACCCTAAAATTCCCCACCGGTTGAGAACCATTGCACTAGAGCTACTAGTACAGTGGTTCTCAACTGGTGGGGAATTCCTTCTTCCCCCCCCCCCCCCAGGAATGTTAGGGTTTCCAGGTGGGGAATGAAGACCATTTCAAGATCGCATTAATACAAGAACAGATTACTTGATATTGTTTTTCCCTTCATACTTTACAGTTAAGTACGTCTCATCCTTCTAAAATTCATTTTATAAAGTCAGTAGACCCACAAATCATGTTTTATGTGGATGTCTAGACTTGTTTTAGTATGTGCTATTAAATTTACCTTACATTTTTACGTATACTGTGTAGGGGTGGGGGGATTTTTAGATAGGAAATATGAAAGGGGGGGGATGACGTTCTGAAAATACGGTGTAGGGGGGCATGGGCCAAAAAAGGATGAGAACCACTGTACTAGTAGTTTGTGCAGTGATTAGTAACTCGATTTATTAAATGTGTGACATGCGTGTATAAAATTATTATTTGGTAATGCTTGGAATTTTTGCAAAGCAATTTTTTGTGTACATAGCTGAAACTGTAATGTGTTTATCTTCTTCTTCTTCTTCTTCATCTTCTTCTTCTTCATGGAGTACAGGCCCTCAGTTAACTCACGCCAAGCACTCCTATTCCTTGCAGCCTCCTCCATGTGCCACATCCTCGCCCCATATTATACATCCATTAGGGAAACAAAACTCGCTTACACTCAGGAAATAAATGACCGTAGACCCCGAGGTAGACCAAGAAGGCGGTGGAGAGATAATACATGTACAGACCTACAAGCACTTGGAATCAACGACTGGCAAGAGAAGGTCCACCAGAGAGACGAATGGAGACGGATTGTATTTGCAGCAAAGAACCTCAATGGCTCGGAACGCTGAAGAAGAAGAAGAAGATGTCTCTTCTCCTCTCTCTGTGTTTGTAGATCTCTCTCTCTCTCTCTCTCTCTCTCTCTCTCTCTCTCTCTCTCTCTCTCTCTCCTCTCTCTCTCTCTCTCTCTCTTGCTCTGTGGGTTCTAGCTGAAGGACTTTCTAGTAGTACTATTATTTCTAAATGTGTGTCCTATCCAATGCCAGCGCTTTTATCCCTCGCTGCTTGATTCGCTGCAACCTGTCTAGTTCTACCCGTGAGCTCTGCATTGATGATTCTGTCACACCATTTTATTCCCTCTATTCAGCACAGACACCAATTATTGACTATTTTATTTATTATATGTGTCACTTTGATAATTATTTTTCGCTTTGTAATTGACAAGCATTTAATGATAGCCATGATAGCTATTGTTCGTAGGTTCATGTGTGCATTGACAAGCATTTTTTGATAGTTGTGTTCATAGGTTGATATATACGTGTAGGCATTTTGATGAATGATGTCTGGTGTATATTTATGTTATTGGCTTCTAAGTGAAGAGACTGATTTCTTTGTGTGCTGCTTCATCTTTTACCCTAGTGTGTAGACAGAAATAGCCCCCCCCCCCCCCCACACCTTTCAACATTTGGTATAAACACACCTATGCTATCCTGGTTTGCCAGAATCTGGCCAATGTCTGATGAATGGCCAAATCTAAGACTTCCGTGATTGTTTGTGAGTCTGCCTCAGCTGTACGTGGAATGTGTGAAAGTAACATAGCACTGTTTACATGCCAATTAGGCATATTGGGGATGTGCTAGGCCCAGAAATGGGACGTGCTGGCTACATGTTCCATGTTTTGCGTATCCTTTTACAGGACTTAGCTGTCAACAGCAGCATCTTTCAGCTGTCTGTTGATCTCTTGGCAAGATTACGCTCAGTAGTTTGCCATTGCTTTCTGAGCGGCCGGCTCAGTATCCGCAAGTCACGAGCGGGGGTCGAACCACCTCAGTTCTCGCTCCGCTGCGAGACTCTGCGTGATAAACGGGATTACAGAGAGAAAGTGTTGTAACCCCACAGCCAGAGAGACCGGCACATGTTCCATAGACAACTTTATCTGCAAATCCCAACCAGCGTAGACAGTTCGTGGTAGCCATTTTACACTGGGTTGACCTGGGAGAGCTCTGGACAGCTTTTTAAACATTTTCGATCCGTTGAGGGTTTTAACAATGGCCACTGAGCCGGCAGACAAGTGTATTACTGCACCACTGTAGCTCCGGTGAAGAGAAATATTTAAGAAAAATAGCGGCATATTTTCCTGCTGTAACTCTATGCCCAAACACGTCTGCTAGAAGGGTCCCCTGTTAGACTTGGTTGGTGAATTCTCCACAAGACATAAGTCTTCATTGCTTTGGCATTTCAGTCCTATGGGCCCTGAAAATGGCTTCTATTTATCAGAGTGAGGTTACAGTAAAGAGACATAGCTTCCAACCCGGTACCGAAGTATCATCTCTTCGGGAATTGTGTTGCCGAGCTCTTCTTCTCTTCTCTAAGCTCAGAAACTAGCGGGGTGTGCCAAACAGGTACTGGAATCTCACACCTGTGGAGAGGAATATTAGGATGTAACCAGTTCATGAGCACACCTGCCTGCTGACCCAGTGGTCGTGTGTTTAAACCCCCTTCTAGGCTGGGATTGTTTTCACTGACCTGGAGTCCCAATCCGTCTCAGTGTAAATGGGTACCAGGTACCTAGGAGATAAAGGCGGCTGTCGTGATGTTGACTACATCGTCCATTGAATGCCGACTGGTCTACAAGTATGTGACTAACACCATTTACCCAATATTCCCCATGCTGTGAGCAGGGGCCTTCACTGATAAAGTGCCATGGGATGATTAATCGTCTGAAGCCACTTCCCGTATCTGCCATGGGTTTATGTTCAGTTGTTTTCCTTATACAACCCCTTTTACTTTGATATATAACACAACATGTCTGGTACCATATTAAACACTTATAAGTCAAAACTGTGACACACTCATACTTCCCATTTTCCGCCAAGCATTTTTGTTTGTTCCAAACCTACTTCTTGTTTGGCACTGAATTATTTAATTTAGTTCTCGGTTTGCGCTGTTCAGTTCAACATTGTTCAGTCACCGCCATCTTGGTATTTCTCTTTGTCTTCCACCTGTTAATCTATTTACTATCATATCATCTAACTGCTCTACTAAACACACACACACACACACACACACACACACACACACACACACACAAGCATATTAACACAAAGAGACATAATAATACACACACACGTATATTATATATATATATATATATATATATATATATATATATATATATATATATATATATATATATATATATAATAATCATAGTGTCTTCCACTAATTAATATATTTGCTGTCATCTAATTGCTCTACTAAATACAAACACACAAATGCAAACACAGATAAATAACGCACGTGCCCCCACACACACACAACACACACACAGAGGCACTTATACAATAAAACACACACATATTCATTCAAACACACACAGAGTATAATCCCATTTCTTGTAGCAGGGAAAATTTTATTGTTGCATGACTGGAGAAAATGAACATTTCTAACCTCTTGTAATGGGGAATGTTTACATCTATTGGACTTTCTGTATTAGTGATTGACTTCCTCTTATGAAATGAGCATGAAAGTTGGCAGACGAGTTTTTCAACAACAACCAAAAAAAGATGAATTAACAAAGAGTATTATTTATTACACTTATGTGTGTTATGTTCTTTACTCGAGATGTGAGTTATATTTTGTATGTGATGTGCTTATATTGTCTTCTTTGTTATTTTCCTTTCCACCTCCTCGCCGTCTTACTTTGTGTTTTTTTTTATCATTTATATACTTCGTCTTTTCTACATTCCTCACCATCTTTCTAATCCTCTTTTTCCTCCCCTCCTCCTCGTCCTTCTTATGTGTTTGACATATTTATCCCACGTTTCATTTACTGTGGTAACTCAAACAGCATACAAATGAAACAAAATTCTGGTTTGCAACGTCTAAATGAAAAGACAGCCTACTACAAGAAATCGACAGGACTAATTGGTGAGCAAATAAAGAAGAATAACGGCAGAGGGTAAAATGGGCATATTGAAGGAATGAAGGCACTGGAAGTAGACATTGGGAATAATAACTTGACAACAGATGTATTACTATTTGCTGGAAGAAAATCAGTATGCAAGCAATGGAGATGAGTGCCTCAGACACATGTTGGGAATAACATATAAAGACAAACGGCACACATCATATATTCATATATGACAGGGATTTCAGGCTAACGCAGAAGTGGATGAAATAATCCGGCTAAGACGTCTGGCAATTGACGTCACTTGTGGCAGTAACGGAGACGTGATCGCAGATGTGCGCAATCATAACCAGCGCGCTACTGGAACAACCAACACCAATCTCTGACGTTTGCTGTGGGATTCGGTGCACGCGTAGATGTGTCCCTAGTGCTATGGCGTCGATTCTAGTTAATCCATTTAGTCTCAAATTTATGTGTGCGAAATGTCGGCATACAATGTGTGAGGACACAAAGACATCTGCTAAGAATACTGAAAGCGCGCAAAATCGTGCGGTTAGGTCAACAGCTGAGTTGTGAGAAATTACAGAATAAGAAGTTTATTTCAGAAATGGAAAAGACTGTCGTGCAAGTTTCCCTTCTTCAAGGTGGAAACACGACAGATGTGATGTTACTTATGTCAAATGTGTATTATGGAACAATATTTGATTACAAATTTAAGCTACCCAGGTTTTACCGGCAGCTGTATATACGTTGAATAATGACTACAACCAAACACTTAATGTTTTTTTGTTTTTTTTCACCTCCTCCGGTCTGTTTGATGAAATACCTCGGAACCAGCGGAAGATACATGATCTGTCACTGTCATCTACTGCCTGTGGTACCTTGCGGTGTGTGAGGGGGGGGGGGGGGGGGGGGTCTTGAGCCTGGCCAGTGTAGTCGCCGCAAACTATGCAGGTTAGGGTTGTCTGTTTTCCCCAACAGAAAAAACAAACCATCCACACCTTACCGGGGATTCGAAGACGGATCTCCCATTGGAAAACCCGGCATTCTAGCCACTCGGCCAGCCGCCCCTCGTTACACGATCAACCAGCATGATACCAGGCAGTTGGTATGTAATGTCCTGAGTCATAACATGGCTGCTTCATAATAATGAAATGCTCCCTTATGTATGAAATTCCAGAACCTGCCTTTCGCATCCCGTTGGTTTTTTTTGTTTTTTTAGCTCAAAGAGGGTAAAGAGTGCTTTGCACAACATCTAGTCTGAGAATGGAGGTGGAGGAAGTCACGGCGGCGTCCCGCTGGCTGGAGGACAAAGAGAACATGCATGTCGTGGTTGTAACGGACTCACAAAGTAGGATGAGAAAGGTGAGGACAGACATGCTTCAGTCCGAGTGGCAGGCTTCTGTCCAACAATACAAACAGACAGCATCTGTTGGATTGTACCCCCAGGACATGCTGGTGTGGTGGGAAATGAGCAGGCGGACAGACTGGCTGGGTCTGCACCACTTGGTGGGGTATTTGTGCATGATAAGGCAGATGTGGTCGGGGCCCATGGGAATCGTGTGTGTAATTTGCAGAAGAACGGGTAGATCATTGCGGCTTGGAGAGAATGGTGCTGCAGGGAGTGACCTGGGGATCTGACTGACACTCAAAAGTCCTAGGAACGGCAATACGGACACATAATCAGAATGTTGCTGGTACCATTAGTACTGGAACTCTTCACTGGCTGTTGCAGATGAGGACGGAGCATGGATGCGAATGTCCCGAGAGCTGTGATTTAACTCATCCGTGGGGAATGCTACTTTGGTACATGGTCGAAAGCAAGTCTCTGGACCAGCCAAATTCTAATAAATCCAAACCCTTGTGAGGGCTCAGATTACCTCAGGACCAAGGCCTCGGACTTAAAGTTAAAACAGTCTTTCACAGGTTGCACCAACTAGTGAGTCTTCTGTTATCTTTATGTCCCACGCAACTGATGAACATGTCCACTGGCTGCTACAATCAGTCAGTTGATTCCATGTTTCCCAATTGATGGAAAATATGGTCAGTTGATTCCATACTTCCAATTGATGTAAGACGTGGTCAGTTGATTCCATACTTCCAATTGATGTAAGACGTGGTCAGTTGATTCCATACTTCCAATTGATGTAAGACGTGGTCAGTTGATTCCATACTTCCAATTGATGTAAGACGTGGTCAGTTGATTCCATACTTCCAATTGATGTAAGACGTGGTCAGTTGATTCCATACTTCCAATTGATGGAAGATGTGGTCAGTTGATTCCATACTTCCAATTGATGTAAGACGTGGTCAGTTGATTCCATACTTCCAATTGATGGAAGATGTGGTCAGTTGATTCCATACTTCCAATTGGCGAAAGATAGGGTCAGTTGATTCCATGTTTCCCAATTGATGGACGATATGGTCAGTTGATTCCATACTTCCAATTGATAGAAGATGTGATCAGTTGATTCCATGCTTCCAATTGACGGAAGATATGGTCAGTTAATCCCTTACTTCCAATTGATGGAAGATATGGTCAGTTGATTCCATATTTCCAATTGATGGAAGATAAGGTCATTTGATCCATACTTCCAATTGATGGACGATATGGTCAGTTGATTCCATACTTCCAATTGATAGAAGATGTGATCAGTTGATTCCATGCTTCCAATTGACGGAAGATATGGTCAGTTAATCCCTTACTTCCAATTGATGGAAGATATGGTCAGTTGATTCCATATTTCCAATTGATGGAAGATAAGGTCATTTGATCCATACTTCCAATTGATGGAAGATATGGTCAGTTAATCCCATACTTCCAAATGATGGAAGACGCGCTCAGTTGATCCCATACTTCCAATTGATGATAGATAAGGTCAGTTGATTCCATACTTCTAGTTGATGGAAGATATGGTCAGTTGACTCCATACTTCCACTTTATGGAAAATAAGGTAAGTATCACCAACTCCGTCTAAAAGTCGACAGGGTCGACTTCATTGCACCGGGATTTTATTCCATATGGTTCGGTCTCTTTCCGTGGCACGGAAAGCGTCGCACACAACACGAACTCCGTAGCTCTAGCGACGACCCACAGGAGTCTTCGAAAAATTTCGCTCGTGAACCGAAGGACGCGGCCCGGAATCGAACCCACAACCTTCGGAGCCTGAGTCAAACGGCTTGACCACTTTGTCACGGAGACTCCGCGCGATGGCCGTCTTTACTCCCCAAGACATTTCTTGATAACCATTTTAGACTGGCAGCCCAAGTCTATTTTTAAAACATTCCTTCATATGCAGATTCGAGCCTATGACCACCGGGTCGACAGGCGAGCGTCTAGCCACTACGTTACCGCTACGCCCTTGTGGTTATAGACATATATTTACATAGATCAATAGGCACTCGACTGGTGATATAGTCAATAATACCTCGGCCGTCTTTACTTCCACATTACATTTTTCGGTACTAATTTTGAGTTGATCTTACAATCCGCATGGATGGGGGTTTATACACATGATAGTCGGACCGACTGGCAAGCGTGCTAGCGACTGTGCTATCTTGGCTCACAGTATGCTCTGATTGGTACATAAATAATTTAAAATACATGACATCAATAACTACCTTACAGGTGACGACAAAAGAGGAAGAGGAAGGTACATAAATTATTGAACCGAGAACATTAAAGAATGAACAGACTACGAATTCTAACACATATATGTATCACCCAGGTTAAACACATTAAAGACATCAATCAATCAATCATGTGCCATGCCGGAAAGCGTGGGCGGTCATGATTCGCCATTTCACTCGATCACCAGAGTCGTGGATCAGCTCAGTGTTCCTGTCTCGTCCATGCCATGTGGCCAAGCCATCCAGGTATTTTCCTCTCGGTCTTCCTCTTGGTCTGTTCCCCTCGATCTTGCCAGCTGTCACCAAGTTCTCCAGTCCATTTCTTCTCATAACATGTCCAAAATATTTTGACTGTCTACGTCTAATTTCTCTAATCAATCTACGATTTTCATTTGTCTCTTGTAGTACTTGGTCATTGGTTTTTCTATCTGTCCATGGTATTCTTTGCATTTTCCTCAGAAACCACATTTCTGCAGCCATCAGATGTTTCAGCTTGACTGCACATTGTCCAAGTTTCACATCCATACAAAAGAACAGGCTCTATGTATCCCCTCAACACTCTTTTTCTCGTTTCAATTGACATCAATTTATTGGTCAGAATGTTTTTCATCTTGCTAAAGGCTACTTTCGCAATGGCGATTCTTGTTCTAATCTCTTCAAGGCATCTGCCATCAGATGTTATGACTGTTCCGAGATAATTGAACCGATTCACTTGTTGAAGAATATTCCCATTTACTTGTATATTACATTGTGGTACTTCGTTCTTCCTAGTGACGACCATAACCTGTGTCTTCCTACAATTTAATTCCAACCCCAGCTGCTCACTGTGTACAACCACAGCGTCTACTAATTGTTGCAGATCCTGTGCATTGTCCGCAATCAATACTGTATCATCTGCATATCTAATGTTATTTATGTTTCGTCCTCCAATGCTGATTCCATTTAGGTCTTCTACATTTCTGAAAATATTTTCACTGTATAAGGAAAAAAGATCTGGAGACATTACACATCCCTGCCTAACACCTCTCTTAATAGGTTGGTATTGTCCTACTTCATTATCAATTCTTATGGCAGCTTGTTGTTTCCAATATATGTTTTTTATAAGTCTAATGTCTTTCCCATCAATTTGTAGATCTGCAAGCATATCCACAATGTTGACATGTCTTACTCTATCAAAAGCCTTTGTGTAGTCAATAAAGCAAAGATGTATATCCTTGTTTACTTCTAAAGCACGTTCAATAACTGTTCGCAGCATATACACAGCATTTACTGTACCCTTTCCTTCTACAAAACCACATTGTTCTTCCCCTATTTCAGGTTGTATTTTCTTCCTCACTCTTTGCATGATAATTCGTAACAAAATCTTTGTGATGTGACTCATTATACTAATTGTTCTATGTTGATCACATTCTAAGGTTCCTGATTTCTTTGGGATTGCAATAAATACAGAATTACATAATTCAGAAGGTATATCTCCAGTATCATATAAAGTGTTCAGCAGTCTAGTGACTTGCTCTAGTCCAAATTCTTCTAAAGCTTTAATCATTTCTGTTGTGATGTTATCTGCACCGGGGGCCTTGCCAGCTTTCATATGCTTAAGAACATTTTGAACCTCCATCTTTAAAATTGCTGGTCCTTCATTATTAAATCTAATAGAATACTGTTCCTCTCTGTTATCATTATACAGGTCTTTCACATAATCTGTCCATACATGTAGAATCTGATCTTTTTCTATTATGATTTTGCCATCTTTAGTTCTTAGACAGCCTGTTGATGTACTTGTTCTTTTATTAGTAAGTTCCTGAATCCTTTTGTGCACTAATTTGGTATTTTGACTGTTGTGTTGTTTTTCAATTTCTAAGCACTTTTCCTCAAGCCATGATTCTTTTGCCTTCCTACATAATATTCTGACTTGTCTGTGAATTTCTTCATATTTGGCAGGATTATTTTTGTTGAGTCTTCTTGTTTCCATTAAGTGTAAAATTTCCTCAGTCATCCATTTCTTACGACCCACCTTCTTTAATTTTGGAATAGTTGTTTCTGCAGCCACATTGATTGAATTCTTTAACATTTCCCATTGATCATCCACATCCTGGAATAGGATCTCTAGATCAGACAATATTTCAAATCTGTTCTGTACTTCTATGTTGAATTTGTTTTGTATTTCCTTGTCATTACTCAATGTACACAAATCATATTTAGTGTTCCCTGTTGTATACTTGACTTTCTTCAACTTTATCCTCAATGTTCCTGTGAGTAATCTGTGGTCACTATAACAGTCAGCACTGGGAACTGTTTTTGCTACTGTTAGGGCGTTTCTAAATCTTCTGCTAATGAGAATGTAGTCAATCTGGTTTCTAATCCTGCTATCAGGACTCCTCCAGGTCCATAATCTTCTAGGGTGTTGCTTGAACCAGGTGTTTCCTACAATCATTTCCTGTTCTTTTGCCCACTCTACTAGTCTGTATCCTCTTTCATTTCTCTCTCCTAAACCATAGTTTCCTACTGTGTATCTATCCCCTTGATTTCCTACTTTTGCATTGAAGTCCCCTATTATAATGTTTATTTCTGAATTTTTACATTTCTTTAAGGCAGACTCTATGTCATTATAAAATTCCTCTACACTATCTTCACTGGACTCTCCTGTTGGGGCATATACTTGAATAATATTTATGTTAAAAGGTCTGCCACTCAATTTAACTAGTAGTACTCTGTCCGACACGGCCCAATATCCCTGAACAGACGTTGATGTTTTCCGGTCCAAAACTATTGCCACTCCCCCATGCCGATCCTCACCTCCAGAATAAATAATCTTAAAATCTTTATGTATCTTGATGCCTGCTCCTGTCCATCTCGTTTCGCACATACCTAATATATTAATTTTTTCTCTTTGAATTTCTTGTGTTATGTTCTCTAATTTTCCGTCGTTGTTTAGCGTCCTAACGTTCCATGTTCCTAATTTTAATGTCTCTGTCCTTGTCTTGCGATGATCAGTCTTTAAGCGAATCATAATAAACTAGGCAATTTCAAAGAGGTAGTTTGCCGTTGCTTTCCTCTATGGCAGTGACCATACTGGCCGGATGACCGCAATCAGTGTCTCTCGAAAGAGAGAAAGCTTGCCGTCGCGAAACTCGAGACCATAACCAACAAATATCTGTCGGCTGCCCTCATAATTTCATCCACCACCTGCCTTCCGTGGCTTCTTTTGAACACTTCCAATTAACGAACACGAAATAACATCACATAATCCAAAGGAAAAACACTATCCACACGAATTTCACGGGAATTTCCATAAGGAATCCACAAAAAAACACTGAACAGCTTCTCCCCCAAGACAGCGAGTCATCGCGGGCATACAAATCTACGAGGCAGGGGAAATGGTGAATGATCGACAGTCTGTACGGTGGACTGTGGTGATAAAGACTTTCTGCAAATCCGCTTGATGATGATAATGATGAATAAGACTTCGGCGTCACGAAGGTGGGACACAATAGTACTGTGATTACATTTAAGCTCAAATGTGCAGTTATAAATGATACCATGACATGCTTAGTAAGCCGTTGGATGGTTAAATTGTTCCAATAAACGGGCTAAAGAAACAAAATGGAAAAAAAAAAAAAGAGAAGAATAAATCAACCAACGTGGAGTAACACTCAAGGCAACCGATTTAGACGTGAATAAAATAGCATCACTAAACTGTGGCATCCATCTCCTATCTACGAAGCTGCACAGCTTCAGTAATAGGACAAAAGAAAAAGAAGAAGGATCACGAATGTACGCATCTTTCACTAACTCGACAAGTTTTGCTCCATTTTTTGGACACGAACTATGCATGTGAATAAAATTGTTAAAAGAAACTACACGCTATGATCTACATCTTCAATCTTTCATTCTTTTTCTTTCAAAATAAAACAGTTACGTTTTTGCTTTCTCGTTTTATCAACACAGCTCATCTGGTAACATTCAAGAACTGTGCCTGTAAGCATAAGATGATTTAATCTTTTCTGTCCAATGATTTTTTATATCCAGATTTACCAATAAGGACAAACACGCTTCGGTGCTTCATTTTTATCATTTCAAACACCCAGGAACTCAAGTTCAGACCAGACAATACGATCTCAAGCGCTCTGTACGGGCCTCCTTAATCACATATTCAGCTTGCGAGATGCTCCCGCCAGATACCCTCAGAGATGTAACTCCAATCAGATCATCAAGTCAACCACTTCAAATGCGAAATAAATGGAGGAAAATGTGGAATTGCGGTGAAAGAGCGGCGGGAAGCTAATAAGACGGATAGATAACGTGCAAAAAATACATGGGTAGGCTGAAGAGTGGAGAAGTAAACGAAAGTGAGAGGGAAGGATGTACCACATGATATTTATGGCGCAGGGATATCTCACGCCTTAATGATGCTAAACTGCACTTGCGGCAGATGTGTGGGAGTAATTATTGAGACGTAAACTAACCCCCTTCTGGCGGTTTTTTTTTTTTTTCGGTAGGAGAGGTGGAGGTTTCGAGTGTGTTTTCTCGGCCAGGAGGGTGAGCACTGAGAAGTTAGTTATCACAACACCTGCATCTCTCACGTGCACGTCTGGGGGATTCAGATCTGGCTAGCTGTTCTTCATTTGATTAATACTTTCTCTCGTTTCTTTAGCTTCGCCAAAAGATCGTCTTGCCCTGTTTTTCCTCATGATCGTTGTGTAAACCAACGTTCTGTTCACTCTTAAAATATTTTCTTGTGTGTTAAAATTAGCACCAGAAGACAGATGATTTCTTTCAAGTCATCCTTTCGTATTGTGCCAGTTTCTGCGTGGAATCTGAAGTTAAGCAAAGGACCTTTTTACATGGATTACGGTGCATTGGGTATATGGTGCTGGTCTCATATTTTATCGACCAATTGGGACTCGGTGGGTGATGTGGTCAGTGACTGTCAGTCTCACACCAGCCGCCTTTACTTCCTAAGACGTTTCCTGGTGCCAACATTTTAGCCTGAGTCTGTCTCGGGTCATTTTTCACATCCGTTCCGATGCGAATTCGAACCCATGACCAGCAGGTCGGCAAACCAGCTTAGTAGTCAATACGCTAGCACGTCTCCGGTGTGGAATATGGACTGAGACGTTATTGCTGTCCTCACATCACATGATAAACACGATACGTGCCTGTGAATATAAGTGTTAAAAAGAGTTTTTAAATAATTCATTGGTTGGAAAAGATAACAAATTGATTTCTCCAACACAACTCAATATTAAAAATATTGTTATTGCTGTCCTCAGATCACATAATAAGCACGATACGTGCCTGTGAATATAAGTGCTAAAATGAGTTTTACAAATTCATTGGTTGGATTGATTGATTGATTGATTGATTGATTTAAGTTGGAAAAAATAGCAAATATATCTCTCCAACACAACTTAATATTGAAAAATATTGGTTATTGAGACAAGTATAATTGGGGGAAATGGACACGTAGAAAGCCAGCTACAGAATGTCATAAGATTAGATATTCATAGATTCACACACGCACGCAAGCACGCACGCACACACACGCACGCACGCACGCACACAGAGCTACAGAATGTCACACGGACACACACAGAGCTACATAATGTCATATAAGTATGCAGTTTGCTATTGCCACATACAAACAGAGATACAGACTATCGTAAAATTAGACAGTCTTAAACTGACACATTCAAACAGAATATCAGGTGACTAGACAGTATAGGCAGACACAAACACATCTGCAGTGTTATATACTGGACGTCAAATGCTGACATATCATACATCATATCAGCAATACGGCGAAAGATTCACCTTGTCAGTGCCCAAAGGAAACTCGAGGTGGTAACGGTTACTGTCACAGAACTCAATCCATCATCATAACTCTGTTGATATATACTAGGGGGATATTGGCATGCCATGCCAAGAAATTTTTGCAGCTTAACAGCAACAACATGTTCCAATATCTTGCCAGATGTACTCTGCAAGGTGATAATCCTATAGCCATTCAGTCTTGAATGGTCTTTGCCTAGCTTGGGTAGTGGAATTAAATAGCTGTGCACCCACTCTTGGAGCATTAATGCTGTGCTATTGCTCTGATTAAAACAAGTAGCCATCTCACCCAAATCTCCACCCCTCATATCTTTCATATGGTAGTACCTGAATTCGTCAATGAGACCTGGATGCAGATGCTGCTATTGAACCGCAGACCGGATGACAAGCTCCAAGGCTACAGCCACACCTGCATCCCCAGGTCTCGTTGCCACTCTAGCTGAAAAGGAAAAGTATGTTTTGCAATAAGTCACTATCATTAAATGTAAGAAAGAGACTTCTGAAATGTTTTGTTGCGTGGCAGTTAATTGTGAACAAATTAGGAAATACTTGGAAGCAACGAAGATGTGGTTCCTGAGATTCTTCTTCTTCTTCTTTCGTTAGCTTGAAATATGTCTATAACTGCAATGCTGTCTCTTGTATGAATTTAACTGTCTTTTTCAGTTCACACAGCGGTCCATAGAGTTTATCTTCCACTGTCGTCTCTCTAGGCCAGAAGGTTTGCCTAGATACGTTATATTTTGGGCAGTCTAGGAGTATGTCATTTGCTGTCTGCGACCCCAATCCACATGTGCACATGGCTGTTTCACCCATCTTGTATACATGTGGTTGCGTAATCTATTGTGTCCTGTTATGAGGCGCAGAATAATGACTTGTTCTGGTCTGTCCATAACGTGATAGTCATCTTAAGCAGGTTTTGGTGGCTTTCTGACTGATTTGATCATTCTTTTCTTTTGGTAGTATGTAACGGGCACATCAGGCTGTTCTTCCGTGGCTCCTTCCTTAGCCAATTGATCAGCTCTGTCGTTTCCGGGTACTCCACAGTGGGATGGTGTCCACTGTATGGTGACCTTATGCTGACTGCTAAGTTCAGAAAGTAGTGTCCTTAGTACTGGCAATTTCCCAGACAGGAACGCCTCGAGTACTGATTTTGCATCTGTCAATAGCACCACAGGTTGTGTACCATTGCTGGTATTTAGTAATTTCTCTGTTGCTATCTTGATTGCCTCAGTTTCAGCATCATAGTTATGGCAGTACTTTCCGGTCGGTACTCTGGCTGTGTCCCTAGTATTATTTGGGTATTCTATGTACACTCCCGCTCCTCCATTTCGAATAGCATTTTGTGCTGACCCATCTGTGTAGACTCGGATCCAGAGGTCCTGTGGGTAATCTTCATCAAGGAAGATGAGAGTGGCTGTTCTGCGCTGCACACTGTTCTGTTCTTCCGTGTCAAATATTCCTCTCACTTTTGTCTAGATTTGTAATGAGTCTATGATCATCTTTCCGTTGAGTTCGCTCTTAAATAGTTGTTAGGGGGATTCCAACTGTGGGCAGATCAGTGGTTTCTCTGCAGAGTCGTTTGGCCTGGTGGATAAAACTACTTCTTTTCAACCGCCCCATAGCTAGGTTTTCAAATCTGTTCTTCATAGGGTGGCCTGGCAAGCTGAGGAACTTTTCTGCTTGTATTAGCGTTTTCGTATCTCTGCGCTCTCTCGGTGCTTGTGTCCTCCCCATCTTCTCCATTTCCACTATAGGGGTTGATCATCCCTCCTGTGGTGACTCTAAGTGCTTGATTTTGCACCTTATCCAGCTCTTGTAGTGTGGTTTTTTTATGCCGAACGTCATGCAGTTGACCGTATTCCAGGTGTGGTCGTATGCTCTGTTGATAAACTTTGCTAAGTGTTTTCCCACTGGCTCCCCATGTGGTTCCACTTAGCTTTCTCACAATGGCTATTTTCCTTCTGGCTTTTGCTACTGCTTTGTTGATGTGCTTTCTCCATGTCAGCCTGCCATCAAATGTTACTCCAAGGTATGTTGGTTCTTTATCTTCTCTTAGGGGTGTTCCATTTATCTGGATGATCACTGCCTTTTGTTTTGGAGAGAGGGTAAATAGGGTGGTGCTGCACTTGTCAGTGTTTATGCTGACACACCATCTATTTGCCCATGCAACAAATGTATCTACAGCTCTTTGTAGTAATCTGGTGGCCACTGATGCATGTTCATTTGTACTCCATAGAACCAGGTCGTCGGCGTACATTGCGGCTTTAATTCCATGCGGTAGATTAGCAACGAGATCATTGATGAAGATTAGAAAGAGTGTGGGGGACAAGACTCCGCCCTGGGGAACACCGTGACGCAGTAGTACTTTCTTGCTCTTTAGTCCGTCTATCTGTACTCGGGCTCTTCTGTTGTGCAAGTATGATTTCACCCATTTGAACATTCTTCCATTGACTTTGCAGTTTCTCAGTTTATTCATCAGACCTTCTTTCCAGACTTTGTCAAAGGCTTTCTTCAAATCTATCCATGCCGCAAGCACCAGCTTCTTTTCTTGGAATGTATCCTCAATTTCTTGAGAGAGGTAGGTTGTCTGATCTTCCGTAGAGTAGCACTGCCTAAAGTCAGCCTGCTGTGGCACAAGGATGTTTTTACTTTCAATGTACCACTGCAGACTGTGATTGATGATGCTCTCCAGTGTTTTGCAGAGACAGCTGGTGAGGCTAACTGGTCTGTAGCTAGAGGCAATGGAACTATCTTTCACTGATTTTAGAAGGGGTATCATGATTGCTTCTCTCCAGGCTTGTCGAACACTGCCTAAGGTCCAGCTGTTATTGAAGGTCTGAAACATCTTTGCTTTGGCCTCTGTTCCTAGGTTCCTGATCATTTCATTGGAGATACCATCAGCTCCTGGTGACTTTCTCATTTTCAGTTTTGATATGGCTAGCTCCAGTTCGCTGATTGTGGTGGGTGCCTCCAGAACCTCATGTACTATTTCCTTCTGTCCTGTATGTTTCCGTTTCTCTCGAATCTCTTGTTGTTTCTCTGGACTCATTTTGATATTGTTATCTTGTGCGAATGAGTCCGCAAAATGGTCAGCTGCTTGCTTTCTTGTTAAGATGTTTCCGTCTTTATGTAGTGCAATTTTTGAGTTTCTCACTGTGCCCTAATCGTTAAGTTGTTTTATTAGCTTCCACAATTTCCTTGTGCCGCTTTCTTCTTCTCTTCTTCTTCTTTGCGTTCATCCGGAGTGATTTTTTCAGATGTGATTGCGGTGTGTCTGGTTAGGCACCCTCGGGTCGAAACCCTCAGGCCAACACATCCGACTTTTAGCGTGCATTTTTGGCCAGGTTAGCAATCCTGGGAGACTCTCACTTTTGTGGTACCGTCCACATCTCTGCTGGTCTAGTTGGAACAGTCGAAGACTACACGGTCATCCCTCAAGTGAAGGCAGGGACAGTCCATAGCATTTTCCGCCATCCTAGGTGGCTTCCATAATTGCAGAGCCGGCACATAACGCTCTGGTGCTGGGTTTACCGAGGGAATCGTCACGTCCTGCTCATGGCTGTTTTAATTCCTCACTTCAATATATTGGGCATTTCGCTCGCCCTGGGCCGTTCCTGCACAAACCAGTCAGCTCTGCGGTTGGTTTCCACTAAGCGAGTTTTCGGACATGTGCTTGTCCCTGTACCCATCAGAGCTGTTCCAGGCACGGCAGACATTCGGAAAACTACCTAGTCAGAGCTGTTCCGAACAAGAGCGGCATTCGGAAACTAGGTAGTCAGAGCTGTTCCTAGCACGGGAGACATTCGGACGAGACATTTCACTCGGACGTAAATGCGTAGTGTCAATTTTTAGTTTGCCACCCGTAGGTCGACACTTCCGACTTCCGGCGGGCATTTTTTAGTGAGGTTAGCCTTCCTCTGGTTTCGAGACACGTTAGACTGTTATAATGTCACCCACATCTCAGCTGGTCAAGATAGAACGATCATCGATATCGTGGTCTGCCCTCAAGGGAAGGCAGGGGCAGACCATGGGCATTATCTCGCTATCCAAGGGGGCTTCCATAATTGCAGAGCCGGCACATATTGCTCTGAGACTGGGCTCACCCAAGGAGTTTCCACGTCCTGCTCATGGCTGCTTTAGTTCCTCACTTCCATGTGTTGGGCATCCCACTTGCCACTGATCGCTCAATCACACACCAGGAGCGGTCAGACTGCGAGTGACATCCACTCGGTAAGCTTTTGCTTGTGACTTCAGACCACGCAATAGGTTCGCTCGCCGTGCGTTCCATTTCGCGTTGATGAGACATTCTTCCACTTTTGTCTACACTCTCTATGAGTTAGATACAGACAGTTTCCATACCCTTCGACTGGGGCACTTTTCTGACTTTTTTGTACTCGCTCACGAGGTAGGCTACATGTGCTGCCGGCTCAGCACCTTACCTTCGTGCAGCAGTGAACGGGAAACGGCCAGGCCCCTTCATCCGGGAAACTCTCATATCCCCCAGCTGGGAGCCTTCGAACATGTATCAGACCTGAGCATGTAGCTTGCTCAGTATCATGTTTCTATTTTCCTGTAGACGGGTATCAGCCTTGCTCTAAGAGCCGAGGGTTTGTGGCTTAGAGGCGTTCAGCCACAGCCCTCGACAGGGAGCCTTAAGAGCTTTGTCCGGACCAAGAAATTCTGCCTTAGTGCACCACATTTAATTTTTGACTGCTATCCTCAGTCTATGCCTGCAGAGCAGCAGGTTGTGTCTCTCTTAGTCTGGTCCCTATCCCATAAGCTGTCCCATATGTAATTTTTCACCCATCGGCAAGCAAATGGGGTCTATGGGACACGCAAGCTCCCCCACCACGTCAAGGTGGAGACACATCGGGGGAGGTGCCGCTTTCAAAGTTCAGAGATTCCGTTTTCACCTGCCAGCTTTTCCGTCTAGCCTGCAGCTTCGCCCTTTGAAATTTGGCTTTTGCGTGCTGGGATTTATTGTGATCTCTTGGCTGGGTGTGGCCTCTGCTTGCTTTCAACACACTTCCACATCATTATGCAACTGTTCCAGTTCACTACTCCAGTAGGGTTTATATTGTTTACGGGCTCCTCTTGGTACTGTTTCTCGCGCTGCCTGTAGTATGCATTTCCCAAACTCTTCAACTACTTTATTTATGTCTTTCTCAGTGTTCAGGTTTCTAACCAATATGCTGGTGCGATTCTTGTACATTGCCCAGTCTGCTTTCTTGTAGTTCCACCCCGAGAGGGTGCTGCTTTCACTTACAAGCTCATTTTCTACAGTTAGAAAGACTGGCCGATGGTCACTGCCACGAAGTTGTTTCCCAACAATTCGTGTAATGTTCCACTCCAGGTCTGGTGAATGAAAAGCCAGGTCAGGTGTAGTTGTAGTGTGCCATGATCTCGAGTAGAAAGTATGTGGGTCGGACGGCTTGTTAATCAAGATAAATCTATTCTCATCCTGCCAGTCTTCCAGTCTCTCTCCTCTCTGGTCCATGTGATCATAGCCCCAATTCTGCGAGTGACTGTTGAAATCGCCACACACAATCATTTTTTCTGTTAATGGTATCGTGTCCAGTGCCTGTGGGCGGTCACTTGGACAGTAGTAATTGATCAGATGTAGGTCTGTATTGCCTGTCTTAAGTTTAAGTGTCTGATACTCAGCCCCTTCCATGTAGACTTCAATTTTGGGAAGCAGTGATGTTATTTTTTTACAAGGGTCAGTATCCCACCTTTTCGCCTGTCCTTTCGGTCAGATCGGTAACATTGGTAGCCTATGATTTTGAAGGCTATATTTTCGTTGAGATAGGTTTCTTGCAAGCAACATACGCTTACTTTTTCTTGGTCCAGGATGTTTTCTAATTCTTTTTTTTTTTTTTTTTTGCTGACTCCCTCCGCATTCCAGTGCATTATTTTAAGTCTTTGTTTAGTATGGCCAGCCATTCTATTCTCATGTCCCCTGGCTCCAAAGGACATCTGAGAAGGACCTCCAGTAGTTGGGGTTGGACCCTTTCGAGACATAGGGCGGCACTGCACCTGCCTGGGGGTCCAAAGCAGGGCGAGTACCATAACATTTAGCAGTAGTCAGACATATTCCATTTTGCGTAATTGCGTGGCATCCTGATTACTGTGGTGCGCCTCCTGGCTGGTTGCCTCCGTCTTCAGCACCTTTCCTTTGCTAGAGCAGACTGTGGTCTCACTCGAGTTTAGATGTGTACGCGCGCACACACGTGTCTGCGCATGCATGTACGTGCATACACATCTAGAGCATACTGGTTATTTTTCGGCGCCAGAAAATTGCCGTCGCCCCTTCTCCTGTTAGTAGAAACAGTTCCGCCACGTGAAGGCCAGGAGTTGGACTTTTGCTGCAGAGGTTGTGTATTCACGAGCCATTGGGGTATTTAAGCAATGTTGGGCGCTCACCCCAACACTGCGCCCCGGCTACATACAGCAACATTTGGAACCGGTTCCTGAGATGAATGTTGCGAATACCTTGGACTGCCAGAGAAACTAACGACGAGTGTCTGGAAGAGGCTAATGAAACTAGAACATTTTATCATCATCATCATCATCATCATCATCATCATTATCATCATGTGCCATGCCAGTAAGCGTGGGAGGTTATGTTTTGCAATCTCACTCGATCACCAGAGTCGTGGGTCAGCTCAGTGTTCTTGCCAAGCCATCCAGGTATTTACTTCTCTATTCCCCCCCCCCCCCCCCTTGTTCTCTTCCCCTCGATCTTGCCAGTTGTCACCAAGTTCTACAATTTATTTCTTCTCATAACATGACCAAAAAATTGTGAATGTCTACGTCTAATTTCTCTAATCAGTTTACTGTTTTCAATTGCATCTTGTAGGACTTGGTCATTGGTTTTTCTGTTTGTCCATGGTATTCCTTGAATTTTCCTCAGAAACAACATTTCCACAGCCATCAGATGTTTTTCAGCTTGTCTGCTCATTGTCTACGCTTCGCATCCATACAAAAGCACAGGTTCTAAGTAGCACCTCAATACTCTTTTTCTCGTTGCAAATAATATCTTTTTATTGGTCAGTATGTTTTGTTTTTTTCATCTTGCAAAAGGCTGCCTTCGCCATGTTCTAATCTCTCCAAGGCATCTTCCGTCAGATGTTATGACCGTTAGGGGATAATTGTACCGATTCACTTGTTTAAGAATATTCCCATTATATCTCTCTTCTCTTGGCACCTTGCCGTCTTTACAGACGAAAGTATGTGGATTGGAACTAGAGCTAGAATTCCATCGCATAATGCCTGAGATTGGATTCAGAGAACATGAGTTGCCCATACAACATGATCCTTCTCTCGGCCTTGCCTTGTTTTATCCAGAGGAAAGGATAACCAGTACTTCAAAACAATGTTTTCCCGTAGTGAATTTGAATAACGAAGACACAAACAATAGATTGCACGATTTATTACCTGGCATATTTCGCTGCATCTCGTCAGGTACATACTGCAGAAATCACACAACTTACGTAAATTAACTAGATAAATCCTTCAAGTTGAAATATACACAATTTCGCACAGTAATGTCACTTATCTACCACGGTAATTTTTAGCTGACTAACATGTCTTTCTGTTTACACAATTCTGGCTTGCGTTGATAGATCATAATTGCTTCTGCAAATTTTAACAAGTGAGTATTTTGTGTGTTAAACAACAAGCGAAATGCAGTGTCTCTGTCCACAACATGGCCACTTTCGACAATGTGCCTACCGATTGAAGACGCCGGGAGCTTCCGGTGTGTCGGCCCCACGAGGCTAGCCAGGGTTGCCACTTTTTTTGACCAAAAGTATCTAGAAACGGCCCAAACAACATCCATAAATATCTAGATTTCGTTGGAAAGTATCTAGGAAAAATATCCAGATTGAGAAAGTAAGAAATTACGTATGTATTGATGTGACTGCGGCTCTCCCTGGCGAAAAGTTTACGGCTATCGCCGTAATCCCGTATATTCTCGTGAGTAACGCAGCTGCACCCGAACCGACAGCGGTTCGAGCCGCGCTGGTAACTTACAGGGGTATGTGAGCCGGTTGCTCAGAAATCAATGGCAAACTACTGAGCGTAATCTTGCCTTGTACATCAACAGCAGCTGAAAAATCCTGATGTTGACTGCACCATCCTGTAAGGGATATAAATGTTTTGCGTATCCTTTTACAGGACTTAGCTGTCAACAACAGCATCTTTCAGCTGTCTGTTGATCTCTTGGCAAGATTACGCTCAGTAGTTTGCCATTGCTTTCTGAGCGGCCGGCTCAGTATCCGCAAGTCACGAGCGGGGGTCGAACCACCTCAGTTCTCGCTCCGCTGCGAGACTCTGCGTGATAAACGGGATTACAGAGAGAAAGTGTTGTAACCCCACAGCCAGAGAGACCGGCGTAAGGGATATGCAACATTAAAAAGAAAATTGATGTGACTTACCTATAGAATCATGCCCTCATTTTCACTGATGCCCGTCTCACAAAATGCACTTAGCTTGGATGACGAAGTTGAAGCTTCAGATTCAAAATGACTCTGGTATGCTTTAGATGTTCCAATTTCTTTTATTACACGATCAGGGAGCTGATAAGTTGAACAGCATTTTCCTGCTCTTATCAGGCCAAATCGTATTGTCAATATAGCATTTAAGAGATCAAGTTTCATCCTGTTTCTTAGTTTACATTTTGTATAATTCACAGTACTGAAAACTCTTTCCGCATCAGCATTTGAATGGGGTAGTATCATGGCAGACATCGCACATTCAAAGAGCTCACAGAATGGACTGTTATCTGAGACATCTTTAAATGGTCTTACTTCACTCCAAAAAGCTTCAGTTTCTGTTTTGTTTATCCGGTCAACCAAATTTATTTTTGTTAACTAATATTCTGCTTCCGCCACATTATTATCAGTAGCCCCTAAAAATTTAATAACTTGACAATATTTAGGTATGTCCTTTACTGGCTGAGGTATGTTGTTAATAGAAAAGAGTGAAATATTTTTCAATACATCTAAATTTTCAGGAAGTCTCTGCTTCAGTTGATCGAATAATGAGACAAGAAAATCTTGACAGCGCTTTCTTAAGTTGTTCTCTTCATTTTCTGTTAACAGTCCTTTTGTTTTTAAACCATCAATTTTTGATTCGATTTGGTATCCCAGGTATGGCTTGGGAGCCAAATAGCTCTCTATAGTGCAAGTGAACAAGTCAGCTTTACAAGTTTGGCAATATAAGTCTTTTACCAATTGAGTGAAATAGCAAAGTGAGGTTGTCAAGTAATTTAACTTTATCAACATTTTGAGATTCAAATTGTTTATTAACTTTTTGCACTTCACTTAAAATGGGTTGTGAAAAGAGAAGGAATGCCAATTTTTTTTCATCACTGTACATTCCATATAGTATTTCAGCTGTGTAGCACTTTTCATTTTGTCTTGTTAATTCGAAGTGTGTCTTCAACTCCAACCATCGGTTCACAATTACTTCAACAGCTGGTTGAATTGATAACCATCTAGTTTTGCAATATGACAGAATTTTCAGTGGTGAGGAACTATCATTTAATGCTTTATATAAATTATTATACTGCTGTTGTCTGACAGATGATTTGGAGAACCAGTTATGTGTTTCAGCAATAAGGAATTCCAAATTCCTTGGTAAACATTCTGACTGATGAGACATGCGATAATGCTAGCTGCAAGGAATGACACGCACATTTTATGAGGATTAAAGATGGGATATCTTCCTTCAATTTTGCATACACGCCATGGTTGATACCGACCATTACCGATGCATTATCGGTTTCAATTGCAGCCAAATTCTTTAAGTTTAAATGTTTACTGACCAAAAGTTTCTTCAGTGCCCTTATGCGCCCTTTTACTCATTACGGGGGGGGGGGGGGGGGGGTTGCCAGATTGTTGAGCGTTGACCCAAGTCAGTTCAAAGTTTAAATAATGGCAGTTACCATAATTTACGCGCGTCCAGACCAAACATAAAATGGGTAAATGACACCGAAAGAAAAGTAAAATCTAGAAAGTATTCAAAATATCCGACTCCAAGTGAAAAGTATCTAGAATTGCATCCAGCATCCAAACGTCAGAAAACGGTATCCAGACGCCCTCAAAAACCTCTAGATCTGGATATAAAATATCTAGAATGGCAACTATGTAGCATCTCCTGTGTGTTGTATGCTGTTGAAACTCTGAAGAATGTCTTAAACCTGAATGGGTATTCCACAGGGTTTATAAAGCGCCACTGCCAACAGCCCAAACCCAAAGCAGACGTAACTACAGTCCCTAAACTCAAGGTATTCATCCAGCTAACCTTTCGAGGGGATGACGTAATGCAACGTCTACAAGACCGGCTTACTACAGCAGTAGGCCGAACATTCTGTGCGGCAACTCCAGTCATTAGATATAAAACCGTACCGATTCCTACACCAGCAGTCAAGGAGCCTGTTCCTCTGTACGCCACAAACAATTGTATTTACCAATTCACATGTAGATGTCAGGCCGTTTACATTGGTAGAACAGAGAGACAGCTTAACAAACGGGTGTCAGAACACATACCTCAATGGGTCAACAAGATACAACACACATGAGATGCTAGCCTCGTGGGGCCGACACACCGGAAGCTCCCGGCGTCTTCAATCGGTAGGCACATTGTCGAAAGTGGCCATGTTGTGGACAGAAACACTGCATTTCGCGTGTTGTTTAATATAACAGAGTTAGTAATAGGAAGAAACCTGCCACTGTTATATTAACACACAAAATACTCGCTTGTTAAAATTTGCAGAAGCAATTATGATCTATCAACACAAGCCAGAATTGTGCAAACAGAAAGACATGTTAGTCAGCTTAAAATTACCGTGGTAGATAATTGACATTACTGTGCGAATATGTGTATATTTCAACTTGAAGGATTTATCTAGTTAATTTACGTAAGTTGTGTGATTTCTGCCTTACAGTACCTGACGAGATGCAGCGAAATATGCCAGGCAATAAATTGTGCAATCTATTGTTTGTGTCTTCGTTATTCAAGATAACCAGTACGTCTGAAACAAGGTAGGCTGAAGATGCTGCCGGTTCAGCATCAAACCTCCAAAAGCAGGAGGTGAGTAGCGGCCAGGCTCTCACGTCTAGGGGATTTGACTTAGAGGTGTTCAGCCATATCCCTCAGCTGAGTGCCTCAAATCAAGTGTCTGGACCGGTATGAGTGTGTACATCTGTCAATCGTAAGTGTAAGCCCATTATATACAACTATAGGAAAGAAACACGTGGCATTTTTTGGGTCATATTATGAGACAGGAGACATTGGAAAACATTGTGACGAATGGAAAGATTAGTGAGAAAAGGAACAGGAGCAGAACGAAAGAAATTATGCTGGATGGACAGAGTCCATGGATGAATATCATCAGCTGAGTTTATCCAGAATACCAAGGACTGAGATTTGTGCAGAGACATGAACGCCTGTGCCAGCTGACAGAGCACATGATGATAATTATCCACGAGTAAACTTGGCACACTTTTCACAAGACTCCTTTTGAAGGGATAGCTCTTGATAGATGTTCTTGTGATTTCATTGTCAGAGCTTCGGTCGTGCCCGATATAGACACCGCGCTACAAGTAATTGGAGAGGGTTTTTTTTTTGTGGTGCAAATATTATATCTTTGTTTCTTGCTGTGCAGTCGCACTTCTATAACAGTGCCTTTCTGCCTGGCAATTCTGTGATCTTCTCACTGTAGCTATTTCTGTTATCTTAAGTTCCTCCACTCTGCACGGTACATAACCGCTACTCTCTAGAACAAACTCGACGCGTCTGGAATAACACAACGCTAACGTATTTGTTTTTCACAATATATATTCGGCTAGTCACAAAATACACTTCATTTATAAGCGCAATTACTCAACATTAGAGTTAACAAAACTACCCAACAAACAATTCCTAACAACACGCCAGTAGCGGCACAACTTGTGGCCGTGCTACTGGAACCAATGAGCCAGGTCCAGACTTAATGACCATGGCTCTCGCCCAACTTATTGTCTCGATGAGACACTGTCCCCTCGCTTACGATTCGCCTTGTCGCCCTCGTGCAAGGCGTAAACCTGTAACGGCTGGATCTTCACAGTGAATTGCGTGCAGCTCTATATTCTATCAATTCACTATTCCATGACCTACTATAGCATCATGGCACTGAGATACTTTTCGTTTTCTAAAATACAGCTTTTGCTTGGTCTATTCTATTTCTAATCTCTTCCCATGTTGATGTCATATCTGTCTGAGATATAACCAATGTTGTTTTGTTTTCTTGATAGTCCGGAAAGCCACGTCATGTAAACAATTGTTCGTATTGTTTTTCCCGTAGTTTCAGAAAAGGACCGTATTGTGGAAGTCACTAGATCTTACATAAGCAATTACTCTTTTTTTTTTTTATTAAACTGCAATGGCCTCAGAATGAAAAACTCCTCAAGAACGTGAGGGACTTTAACCTAATATCACTGTCATCGAATGCATCAATTCAAACAACATGATGCCTCTGAAATGGGTGAACACTAAGGTACAACCTTGTTTGACTTGACATTGAAGAGCTCAGTGTATTCACTATGACCTTGAACTCAAGCTTAGATCCAAACAAACTGCCAGATCATTGTCAAGAAGGTTCTGGGGCATCCAAACTTGGCCACACCTTCCACATGCCCTCATCACTCACACGCGTGGGTAACATCTACTCCTGATCCTCAACCCCACCACAAAAACATGTCTGACAAAATAATCACTGACAGCACCCAACATCTGCAAATGTCCATGTATACAGGTGCACATGTTTCTCAATCACTGACAGCACCCAACATCTACAAATGTCAATGTATACAGGTGCGCATGTTTCTCAATCATAGACAGCACCCAACATCTACAAATGCCCATGTATACAGGTGCGCATGTTTCTCAAATCATGGACACCACCCAACATCTACAAATGTCAATGTATACAGGTGCGCATGTTTCTCAATCATGGACACCACCCAACATCTGCAAATGTCAATGTATACAGGTGCGCATGTTTCTCAATCATGGACACCACCCAACATCTACAAATGTCAATGTATACAGGTGCGCATGTTTCTCAAATCATGGACACCACCCAACATCTACAAATGTCAATGTATACAGGTGCGCATGTTTCTCAATCATGGACACCACCCAACATCTGCAAATGTCCATGTATACAGATGCGCATGTTTCTCAATCATGGACACCACTCATCTGCAAATGTCAATGTATACAGGTGCGCATGTTTCTCAATCATGGACACCACCCAACATCTGCAAATGTCAATGTATACAGGTGCGCATGTTTCTCAATCATGGACACCACCCAACATCTACAAATGTCAATGTATACAGGTGCGCATGTTTCTCAATCATGGACACCACCCAACATCTGCAAATGTCCATGTATACAGGTGCGCATGTTTCTCAATCTTGGACACCACGCAACATCTACAAATGTCAATGTATACAGGTGCGCATGTTTCTCAATCATGGACAGCACCCAACATCTACAAATGTCCATGTATACAGGTGCGCATGTTTCTCAATCTTGGATAAATAGAGCACATGACCAGGGTAGTCCAGAGGTCAGCATGCTTGCCCACCGGCCCGAAGGTCATGTCTTCGTCTTCATTAAACTCGACTTGGGCTCACAGGTTGACCCAGTCAGACATGTACACCAAGAAATGGCCTGGGACGTATAAGGTGTGATATTGACCACACCATCGATGCAGTGCCAGTTTGGTCTATAAACATTGAATTTAGCACGATGTAGACAATAAGCATCTCCCTGGCCAAGGGATTTGCGACTGTCTCCATAATCCCATTTATCCACTTTAGCAAATGTAGTTGCGCGAGAATCGATAGCGGTTCTCGCTGCACCCCGTTACGGGATATGTGAGCCAGCCACTCAGAAAGCAATGGCAAACTACTGAAAGTAATCTTGCCAAGAAATCAACAACAGTGCTAAAATGCTGGTGTTGACAGCAATGTCTTGTAATAGTATATGCAAAAAAAAAAAAAAAAGACAATAAGCATAAAGACTTGCAAGGGTTCTTTCCTTTTTGCACATGGATTGAATTTATGAGCAAGCACACGTGCAGAGAGAGAAGAAACTAATCTAATGGACAAAATGCAACAATTACATGATACAAGAGACAAAAAATGGAGCTCCATAAAGAGACTGCACTAGAATAAATCAAAGGTAGGCAACATATATCACAACAATCAGACTTGAAGAAGACGGTCGGTGCCATGCCAGCAGATGATACACCTGACTGTGTGTACGTGTACACACTTGTATGAAATGAAGACTGTTACAGAACATGTGCAAGAACAACCAAGCTAACACTGAACGTTCATATTTATGTCAAGTTTATTTTCTGTATTCATTTATTACAGTATGTACATTAAAAAATTTACAAAAATCTCTACAGGAACACAGCTCACATAAGCAGAATACCATGTATGACTATCATTGCACTTACAACTGTACACAGACACACATTCTGCTATCAGCAACACACAGACACTGCTCACTCATAC
The DNA here is from genome assembly GCA_963921405.1 of Cepaea hortensis. NCBI lineage: Eukaryota > Metazoa > Mollusca > Gastropoda > Stylommatophora > Helicidae > Cepaea > Cepaea hortensis. The sequence continues at coordinate 72,070,435 of OY992878.1, forward strand.
ACTCCAGCAATACTCAACATGTCTGTTTTAAGACATTTGTAAATGAGGAAGTCAAACAATGTAACACAAGCCTTTTCAAATAAAGTTTAAACAATGAAGAAGGCACTACTTTCTTATCTCACAAGCATGACGACTAGTATATTATTAGCATCAAGAATCCACTGATCTAGTTTCACATTGCCGTCATATCCTTAAAAGACCCAGAACAGGCAGCTCATGCTGCTGTGCTTCTGACCCACCATGAAATGAACACCCTATCTTCCGTGGATAGTTCAGTATACTTTATGGATACCAGACATAAATGCAACACAAAAATACACTGTACTTAAAAGTGGACCAATTGGAACACTAGGACTATGTAACCAATTACCATAATTTACTTTTAGAGCAAATATTCCTCATGAATAATACCACCACACAAACATCTAACAACACCCAACACATCACACATTCAAATACTCAATGCTTACTGTACATTAAATATTTTAACAAACTGAACTCTCTCCCCCATGAAAAAAAAAAGTATAAGTAAGTAGGCAACTATTTTTTTTACCCCTAACCCACATGACAGTGGTGAAATGTTAATCACTCCCCTAACACTCTTACATACTATATAGCATGCAATAATGGGAAGAAACACTGGGAATGACACATCCTTATAAAACAAGTAGATGTGACAGAGGAAGAACAATGGCACCATTTATGATGGGTGAATGAACACAGCAAAGTGTTTGTCAGCATGCGAGGTGATAAAGCTAGACTGAAATCTGTGCAGCAATAGTTCTCCAAGCCACATGTAAAATGTCTGCGTGGATTCTTCCTTACATGAGGATTCTTCCTTACATGAGCTTACATCAGCCACCATATTTCCTAACCAACAATACTACATCCCCCCTCATTTCCATCCTGTTCCAGGATACTGCGGTCAACATCAGCATCTGTCAGCTGTATGTTGATTCCTAGGCTAGATTACGCTCATCAGCACGCCATGACTTTCTGAGCGACAGGCTCCATACTCTCATAAGTCACTGGCGTGACTCGAACCGCTTCCAATTCTCGTGCGCTCACGTCAACCACGAGAGTATTCGGGGTTAACGGAGAAAGCTGCTAACTCCTCGACCAAGGAGCCCGGCAACAATACTATATGTAAGCATTAAATCCAAGAACCTAGGCAGACATTGGCCAGTCCAGGTGACTTCACTTTCATCTGTACAACATAAACATTACACAGCAGTTCTGACAGCTTCATTTATTAAATTATTATTTATGAACAGATAGAAACACTGTCTGTCTATCCAGAAAGCAACATTGAAATTATGTAAACACATATTTTTGTGTTCACAGCACTGATAAAAACCAAAAACACAATCAATGTTAGTTTGAGTGCCTACTCCTGTGCCCCCTAGTTAAACAGAACTAAAGGTACACATACAAACAATGAATCTACAATTTATTATAAACAACTGTTTTACATCAACAGATGCAGCTCCTTTATTTAAACAGGACATCAGGATGTGAAATCTGCATCTAGGACAAGGAGTACGGATTCCATCAGATTATTTCATGGTCAATTAACTTGTCTAGACGCATTGCCAAATCCAACAACAGAACTTTCCTGTTGCACACATCACAACTGCTATCACGGGTGGGTGAATGTGGAGGGAGAATCACCTGGGGGTGGGGGCTGAGGGTAACGAGACTTCCCTTCCATCCGAGGGTCCTTGTTCGTTCTTCTTTCCCAGTCATGATATTCATCAGCTTGTTGTCTATCACCACGTCGTTTCCGGTCTCCAGGCGGTGGCAGGTGACTACAATATGAAGAGAATTGTGAAACAATGTCAAGATCTAAACATCCAACTTAGAATTGTAATTTACTAAGTAACATGCATGGCACAGCAAGTTTCACCTGTTCTGGCAGTTTCTCCATCACACCAATTTTCACCCATCCTGACAGTTGCTACATCACACCAAGTTTCACCTGTCCTGGCAGTTGCTACATCACACCAAGTTTCACCTGTCCTGGCAGTTTCTCCATCACACCAATTTTCACCCATCCTGACAGTTGCTACATTACACCAAGTTTCACCTGTCCTGGCAGTTGCTACATCACACTTAGTTTCACCTGTCCTGACAGTTGCTACATCACACCAAGTTTCACCTGTCCTGACAGTTGCTACATCACACCAAGTTTTACCTGTCCTGACAGTTGCTACATCACACCAAGTTTCACCTGTCCTGGCAGTTGCTACATCACACTTAGTTTCACCTGTCCTGACAGTTGCTACATCACACCAAGTTTCACCCGTCCTGGCAGTTGCTACATCACACCAAGTTTCACCTGTCCTGACAGTTGCTACATCACACTTAGTTTCACCTGTCCTGACAGTTGCTACACCACACCAAGTTTCACCTGTCCTGGCAGTTTCTCCATCACACAAATTTTCACCCATCCTGACAGTTGCTACATCACACCAAGTTTTAACCGTCCTGACAGTTGCTACATCACACCAAGTTTTAACCGTCCTGACAGTTGCTACATCACACCAATTTTCACCCATCCTGACAGTTGCTACATCACACCAAGTTTCACCTGTCCTGGCAGTTGCTACATCACACTTAGTTTGACCTGTCCTGGCAGTTGCTACATCACACCAAGTTTCACCTGTCCTGACAGTTGCTACATCACACTTAGTTTCACCTGTCCTGACAGTTGCTACATCACACTTAGTTAAACCTGTCCTGGCAGTTGCTACATCACACCAAGTTTCACCTGTCCTGACAGTTGCTACATCACACTTAGTTTCACCTGTCCTGGCAGTTGCTACATCACACCAAGTTTCACCTGTCCTGACAGTTGTTACATCACACTTAGTTTCACCTGTCCTGACAGTTGCTACATCACAACAAGTTTCACCTGTCCTGGCAGTTGCTACATCACACCAAGTTTCACCTGTCCTTACAGTTGCTACATAACACCAAGTTTCACCTGTCCTGGCAGTTGCTACATCACACTTAGTTTCACCTGTCCTGACAGTTGCTACATAACACCAAGTTTCACCTGTCCTGGCAGTTGCTACATCACACTTAGTTTCACCTGTCCTGACAGTTGCTACATCACACCAAGTTTCACCTGTCCTGGCAGTTGCTACATCACACCAAGTTTCACCTGTCCTGGCAGTTGCTACATCACACTTAGTTTCACCTGTCCTGACAGTTGCTACATAACACCAAGTTTCACCCGTCATGGCAGTTGCTACATCACACTTAGTTTCACCTGTCCTGACAGTTGCTACATCACACCAAGTTTCACCTGTCCTGGCAGTTGCTACATCACACCAAGTTTCACCTGTCCTGGCAGTTGCTACATCACACTTAGTTTCACCTGTCCTGACAGTTGCTACATAACACCAAGTTTCACCTGTCCTGGCAGTTGCTACATCACACTTAGTTTCACCTGTCCTGACAGTTGCTACATCACACCAAGTTTCACCTGTCCTGGCAGTTGCTACATCATACCCAGTTTCACCTGTCCTGGCAGTTGCTACATCACAGTTTCACCTATCCTGACAACTTTTTGTTTTCTTCAGTTGACAGTTGTCAAAAGCCACCAAAACCTGCTCAAGACTATCACCTTATGGACAGACCAGAAGTCACTATTCTGAGCCTCAGAACAGGACACAATAGATTACACAACTACATGTATACAAAATTTAAGGTTGGTGAATCAGCCATGTGCACATGTGGATTGGTGCGGCAGACTGCAGATCACAGACTCCAAGACTGCCTAAAATAAGACATTTATAGGCAAACCTTCTGGCCTGGAGACACATCAGTGGAAGATAAACTATATGGACCACTGAGTGAACTAAACAAGACAGTGAAGTTCATACAAGAGACAACATTGCAGTGATAGACACATTTCAAGCGAACGAAAGACAAAGGGCCCATGTAATTAATGTACATATATATGCAAATGACTTCAACTGTTTTAGTGTTCTAGACAAGTGGCTACAATCAAGCAGTGATATGTGTCCGCTGTAGAATTGACAACTTGTATTACATGTGAACGAGCTTGAAAGTTGATGCCAACTCAAAACAATTGCATTACTGACTAATTTCCAATATACATGTTGGTGCATCTGTTTGAATTCCCATGATACAAATATCCCATGCTTCCACTCATGTCCTTACATAGCCTCTATTCATGTTACACCTGTGTGTCGTCAATGTGGTCCACATTATTGAAGTTTCAGTTACTGATGTCCTCTCACCATCAGACAGCCTATGCTCAGACTGTCGGATTAATGTGTCATCATCATAAATAGTTCAGAAATCTGTTAAAAACTGGAACAGCCCGAGATTTCTAGTTGTTACATTAAAGATAGTTGATACAGATAATTTTCATATACATGTTACTTTTCACAGACAAAAATTCCTGCCCATATTATTTGTCCATCTTTAATTTTCTCCAAATGTTGTTGGGTCTCCCAATATTTTGCTTCACTTGTGGATTCCAGACAAAGGTGTGTCTAGTTATACCATCCTCAGATTTCCTCAATGTGTGTCCCATACAGTGCCTTTTCCTCAGCTCTTGATTCACTGTAATTAGTTTAGTTCTCTCCATCAGCTATCCACTGGTGACTGTCATCCCGCCTTACTCCCCCTATCCTGTATAGGTGTCCATCAATAATACTGTGTAGTTTACAAGTCATTCTTTGAGTCTGTCTCCATGTGTGTGATCCATATAGCAGTACTAATTTAAAAAGTTTGTTGCTAAGTTTCAAATCTCTCGACTTCCCAGTGATATGAAAGCTGTTCTTATCTGTATTGTTGTTCCATCTTTGTGTACACAGCTATCTAAACAGGCGCATGATTCCACCTGTTGAATGGATGACACGTGCACAATGCATACCTATTATGGCCCCAGTCACTTCCACTCCTGTCACGACCGTAATGCTGCTGTAAACCAGCGTCCCTGTAATGGTTTCCATATTCAGAATGGTAGTGTTCACCTCTGGGTGGATCGGGTCGGTAGCCACCTCGGTGCTCGCCGCGTCCCCGGTAACCACGATGAAAGTGCTGACCACCTCCACCCTGCCGATCACCGTATCTGTTAAACAAAAATATACTGTGTTACTTCATGTGTACGGAATAACACACAACCATCCTGCTCTCAACATGGTACTGTTCTCACACACTCATCAGTCACAGGGTATGTGTGTGTGTGTGTGTGTATATATATATATATATATATATATATATATATATATATATATATATATATATATATATATATATATATATAGCAGATAAAAACTCTGATAACTCATGATAATTTAAGCATCAGGCCCTATTTTTTCAGAAGCTCAATATTTTTTTGCTGTTGCAAATAAGTACCGGTAAAAAAAAAAATAGATGAAAATTCAGGCGCCACGGTAACTGATGTCCTGAATTTTTCTCTACTCCGATTACTATCATCTGTACTCATATACATGCTCTGTGTTTACTGAGCTGTACAAACTGATTAAAAGAAAGAAAGAAAGAAAGAAAAAGAAAGAGAGAGAGAGAGAGCAGAAATAGCGACCGAAAGAAGGGGATGTGGTAAACTTGCCATTGAAAAGAATAAATATGTTATAATTAATTTTAATAGTACTATTTGGGGGGAAATGCATAAAAGTTCTACAGAACAAGATTTAGAAAACAAAAACGATTTGTTACAACCTTGTATTGAAGAAAAATGAAATTACATGGGGAAAAAATTTACCGTTGAACATAAGCTAATTAGGTCTACTTAAACTACACAAATAATGTTTTCCAGTAATAAAGTTGGTATAATTAAAAATGTTGAAAAACATTTAGAAGATAATGTTCCCAAAAATGCTAAACCCCTAAAAATCATGTTTCACAATATTTCTGCTTTTGAAATATGATTTAGCCGACTTCAGTTTACATAAAATCTCAATACATTCACAAAGCCACATACTAATTAGAAACAGTAGAGCACAACAGAGAAGAAAACATGTTCAATGTTTTGCCTCAGTAGGACAGCAACTTAAATAAAAAAGTAGCTTAAAAGTCGACAGGGTCGACTTCATTGCTCCGGGTTTTATCCCATATAGCTCGGTCATTTTCCGCAGCGCGAACCCTGTAGCTCTAGTGACGGCCCACAGGAGTCTCCGAAAAATTTCACTCGTGAACCGAAGGACGCAGCCCGGAAGCAAACCCACAACCTTCGGGGCCCGAGTCAAACGGCTTGACCACTTTGCCAAAGAGACTCCCTGGACAGTAACTATATAAGTAAAGCAGCCTTTCCCAGCCCAAGAGGTGTGATTCCATCCCCATACAACAAACAACTAGCACTCAAAGGGTGATATGTCCAACATATCTCTGGCCACCTTTACTTCTAAGAATATTCCCTGGTTCCAATTTTAGGCTTGATAAACCTGTTAGCATGGGTCAATTCTTTTATTTTTTAAATCTCCGCCTATAGGTGGATTCAAACACATGACCACCAGACAAGACTGTACTACCAGGGCATCAAATGTGTTGTATGTATATAGAGGAATTCAATCATGTTAATGTAGAAAGCTAAATCATGTGTGTATCAATGGGGTTTCAATAATGTACAAGTTAACTAAACTAATATGTGTACAAATGAGACTTCAATACTGTATGTAAGATATCAAACTAATTAAGTTATATAAATACATCTTGAATTCTGCAAGAAGAAAGCTAACTAATGTGTTAGTATAAGGTTTCAAAATGTAAGAACTGTCTGTCTGTCTTGTCTCTCTCTCTGTGTGCGCGCGCGCATATGCACACCCACGCGTTAGACTTCAATAATGTAAGACAGTTAACTATTTAAGTCATTTGTATATAAACAAGACTTGGACACTTAAGAAAGATAACCAACATGTCCATATATGACCTCAATAATGTAAGACAACTAGCTATTTAACTAATGTGTATATAAACAAGACTTGGACACTTAAGAAAGATAACTAACATGTCCATATAAGACTTCAATAATGTGAGACAGCTGGCTATTTAACTAATGTGTGTATAAACACTGTAAGAAACCTAACCAGTGTGCTGATATATAGACACAGCATATATAAACTACGTGATCACTGCCTAGTATTCACCTGTAAAAAGAATCTTTGAACTCCCCTTGTGGCCAGTCACTGCGGTGAGGAGGCTCGTGGTGCGAGGAGAAGGGGTTGGAATGGGAGTGAGGATGACGATGATACACACTATCATATCTGTGAATGCCAGACAGTGTGAACATGACAATCTATGCACAAATAAATACTAAGCAAGCTAGATTTAATTACAGTAATAATTCATATTCAAATATGTGACAATGACTTTTTCATTACTTGTCATTTGTACTATTTTCTAATGATTGTGCACAAGTGCATATATATATATATACATACATACACACACGTGTATGTGTGTGTATGCATGCACAACCAAACATACACTGGAAACAAGCTGTCATAAAAACTGATGAATTAGGTCAATACTAGTCTATCAAGAGGTGTGCAACAGGATTGCATAATGTCCCTAGACTATCCCCCCCCCCCCCCCTCCCCATAGCAAATATCTGAGAAACTTAGAGGATGTGAGAGTAATCAGCATCACAGGAAATAAGATCTGCAGATGATACAGTATTGATTGCATACAATGAACAGGATCTGCAGCATTCAGTAGATGTATTCAATGTACACTGTGAGCATGTACCGCCAGAATTAAATTATAAGAAAAGAAAGACTATTTTCCTCTCCATATAACAAATGCCCAAGCAAATGGGAAAATTGTTAAACCAGTGAATCAGTACAGCTATGTTGGAAGAGTCATAACATGTGATGGGAAGTGCCTTGTAGAGATTAGAACAAGAATCTCTATGGCAAATGTAGCCTTTCACAAGATGGAAAAGATACTGACCAATAAAAAGCTGTCAATTGCAGTCAGGAAAAGAAATGTACAAGTGCTACATATAACCTATACTACTATGTGCATGTGAAACAATAAACAGACAAGCTGAGAAACATCTAATGGCAATGAAAATGTTATTTCTGGACAAAATGAAAAGATTACTATGGACGGACAAAATAAACCAATGAGAATCTTCTACAAGAAGCAAATAAATGTAAATTGATTAGAGAAATTAGCGAAAGAGGATGCAGAGAAAAATATGGATGGCATAATCAGGACAAGAACACAGACCTGATCCATAACTCTGGTGATGGTGTGAGATGGTGACCAAGACATGGCACATGATGATGATGATGTGCACAAGAGACTAATGTGACAAGTTGTGTCCTGGGTTGACTTAGGAATTTACACGTAGATTATTATCTGTTAAACTATGCACTTGAACAACTGCAACTCCAGTTTTTTTTTTAGTTTTTTTTTTTTGGGCTCGCTTGCTTTGAACTCAAGCATAGTCCATACACACTTTTTTTTTAATAGTAGTGATGGACTGAATTGTGTGTGTGGGTTAGCTTTCTCTATTAACAGTGTCCCTCGCCAACAAGCGAATCCACTCCAAATTCAAAGGTACTTGTAATTTACGTCCCCAAGTCAAGGACGACAGGTCAACATTTTAGTCCAGCTGTCCGGTGTAGGGGTTGAACCACTAACCTCGGCATCAGCACACCGGATGTTTAAGAACATGTGTTCTTCAACACTCCAGTTTTAATGTGATCCTTAACCATGGCTTCAAGGGTTAGGAACTGTTATTTTGATTTATATTCAATGTCAATGAAACCCATAAGATTTATGTTAACATAAGATATTTTACAACTAATATATGCAGTGCATACACATTTTCAAACTAATACATGAGAGAAGAGTGCAACAACATTACAACAATTCACTGACATATAAAAATATGTGACTGTTTGTGTTAGATATATTTATTCTGCACACACTTCATAAAAAGAACATTTTAAAATTGTGGTAACATTTGGCACACACAGTTTAAGGGACTCCTGATGGGCTGGCTGGTTCTTGTCCATGCCTCATCAAAGCATGATACCAAATATATGCTTGAATGCATCAAAAGTTGTAGCACAACTTACATGCTGTACAGGATGAACTACTGAGAGGTCCAGTTAATGTATGATGATATTAAAGATCTTCACCAAGAACATGCCATGTTCTTAAGGCCCATAATTACTTTTCTAGTCAACAGAGCGCTTTACTTTGTATAGTTGCAATTTAATTTAATAGCTTCAACCTTTTCAAAGAAAATCTTGTAATACATTTACTTTTAAATTAAGCAGGAAGGCGATGAAAGTATTTTAAAAAAAAAACACACACACGCACCAAAATAATGACATTTTCACACAAACTGCAGAGACTACAATGATTAGAGACCAACACCGAGGTACTTTATTAAACAAAACTAGTTACAACTGTTAGAATGTCATCAATATGTCTATGTTCATAAAAGCTTTAATACCAGCGTTTATAATTTAGCATCTATAAACAGCAGAGAAAGCAGAAATCAGTTTGCACATAATCTGAATTGTGTTTGAGACATTAAGTGAAGATAGCTAGTGCCTGTTCTTTTCTGGTATGTGTAGCCTCTTCTACATCCCTTCACTTGCTTTAACATGCTGCTTGACCAAACATACTGTATATGTTTTATCTGTTTGGTCAGCAGTGATATGTCACAGGAAACATTTTGTTTGCATAAATCCTCTTTCGTGCATCATACCTAATAACATTATTAATTAGTCTTTGATTATTTTTAGTTGTTTAAAACTACCAGTGCGTGCTGATGAAAGATTCAAACCAGCAGAATGTAATTGTTAGAGAACTGGCCAATACTGCTCCAATAGAAGCATTTTTCTGCAACTAGTGTGGCAACAAATGAATGCTCACATCTAAGAGTACCTCAAACATTTAAGATCCAAGCCACACCACACCAAATGCACATCTGATAATATGCTAACATTAGAATAAATTTTAAAAAATAAAAGGAAACAATTCAGACGTACTTGGTGGTTGGTACATCCTCGGTGCGAGACAAAGGGCTGGATAATGTCCAGTTGTTGCCTGGACTTATTCCCCCGCCAGATTCCGACATAGCACTGTCTTTAACTGCCCCTGGGCGGTACAGGGGATTATGAGATGGACCTCGATGATGACTCTTCTGATTACTTTGAAATGAATAAGAAATATCTGTTGTAACATTCCTGTACAATCTGTCTTTATATTGATAAATCATATGTAAACATGGCTAAAGAGCAATCAAACACAATAAGAGTGTCTATTTCTAATAAACATTAATGATTAATCTCCCATTCTCTAATTAAAGGGAGACAAAGGGTAACATACAAAATAAAATGTGAGATCTGATTGTTGGCCAATTTACACCAGGCATGATTTGCTCTTCAATCACAGGAAAGACACAAAGTGGTCGGTCTGTATATAGGTTTTCAGTGATGTTTTTTGCTGATGTTTTGTTTCTTCTTCTTCTTTTCGTTCATCCGGAGTGTTTTTTCAGATGTCATTTCAGTGTGTATTAGGGACCCTTGGGTTGAAAACCCTTAGGTCAACACATGCGGCTTATGCGTGCATTTTTGACCAGGTTAGCATTCCTGGGGTTTTGTTTCAATCTGTGTGTTTTCTTAGATTTCTTCAGTATTCCATCTTAAAACTAAGTCATATCTCATCATTTAAGTAATGTAAATATAAACCACAGTATTTTTAAAAGATAAATCAGTCTAAAAGACATTGGATGTTTTTCTTTTTAAACAAGGTGCAGGTTGTTTCAGTAAGAGTTTTGTTGCCAGGCAACAAATTTATTTATCAAATTTTTTTTTCTATCCGCTTTAAATATAAAGATCTTTTAATTCATTATTGACACAGCAGAAATGCTTTTTATATGATTGGCCTGCAGTTTGTATTCAGCCTTGAAAAGGTGATTCAGTTTACCATTAGTACGGCAAATATCTTTATTTCATTCATGGTAATTACTCACTGGAAGTAACTTCAAACAATCTGCTTGTGCATTAGTGTTTTTGTTAAAAGTAACCTACGTAGTTATATGAATAAATGAATTTGTTACAATTCAGAATTTTAGTTACAATGAAAATTTCTGGGGATGGTAGATACAAACAATTCGTAAGGAAAAGAATGAAAATAAACCAAGAAATAACCATGGTGAAATCTCACTGAAGAGGCAGAAACATAACCTATTTAGATAGCAATGTACCCAAAAATTTGGAACAAATACAGATAAGAATACAAAAGAAGTTTCATAGCACTAAGAAATTTTTAAAGTCAAAAGTAATTAAATTTAGCACCAAAGTTGAAATATTTAAAATTAAACAGCACCAAAATTTAAATATTTAACTCTAACATGAAAACTCTACAGATCAGAAATGAAAACGATCCAATTACTGATAAAGGACAAACATTTATTAACTGGTGTCTGTGGAAAGTTGAAGGACTTAAATGGTATGACAGTCACCAATGTGAATCTCAACATCACAGAATCAAGAGCTGGGGAAAGGGCACTGATGCTAGACAGGACACATATTGAGAAAACATGAAAACTGTGTAACTAGAAAGTGCTTGTTCTAGCACCCAGAGGGCAAACAAAATAGAGGAAGATCTATCAACAGGGGGAGAAGAGATTTATAGACAGAGATGAATAATAAGGGAAGGACAGCCTGTGCTCCAAGGCGGGATACAGGGCAGAATAGAGAGACCTCTTACAGTTACTCTTTAAAAATAAACATAACATGCAAGTTATACACATGAGACAAAAGTGAATCCATACCCATCTTTTGGATGATAGTTGTGCGAATGAGACTGATCATTCCTGGCACTGGAGTTATGTGGCTTTTTCACTTTATCATCATGTCTATGAGATTTGTCAGGTCCTCGTTTCAATACACTATTATGGTGTTTAGAATCACCTCCCTAATAATACAAAACAAACATCTATTTAATGTTACACCCTAAAGTGCATTTTTCAACAACAAAGTGACTGAAATTATTTAATTCATGAGTCAGTAAACTATCCTTCTACATGCCTAAAGTTGCATTGGGCATGTAGCGCTAATTTTATATAAAAACTGGCACAATGTTGGTGATATTGTCAGTATTTTGCCGACAGCCTTTACTTGACACAATATTTACAGGCACCCTTTTAGTATGAGTCACCAGTAGCCCAGGTCAATTTTACACATTCCAATCCAATCCGACCAGAATCAAACCTATGACCACTAGATATCAGGCAAGGTCTAGCCACAATGCTGATTAATGGAAACTATTTCTGTTTAAAAAAATCATGGACAGAGATGTTCAAATGACATTATACTGACATTAAGTAGCAAAGTTTATAGATGACAGAAAAGCAAAACACAAAATACCATATGGAAAGAAAAAGTCCAAGAAGGCATCTAGAGATGAACTAACAGCAATCTGTCAGTGTACAACATCCAGGACTAGAGAGATAGTGTTAGACACCCACTGCAGCCAACCTCCTCATTGTGCACATGGCAGCAGATTGGAGAGAGAGAGTGAGAGAGAGAGAGAGAGAGAGAGAGAGAGAGAGAGAGAGAGAGAGAGAGAGAGAGAGAGAGAGAGACAAAGAGAGAGAGAGAGAGAGAGAGAGAGAGAGAGAGAGAGAGAGAGAGAGAGAGAGAGACAAAGAGAGAGAGAGAGAGAGAGAGAGAGAGAGAGAGAGAGAGAGAGAGAGAGAGAGAGAGAGAGAGAGAGAGAGACAAAGAGAGAGAGAGAGAGAGAGAGACAGACATAGAGAGAGAGAAAAAGAGATGGCTGAGAGAGTATGATCCATTGGGAGGTAAACAGCACAAGAAGAGGAGGAAGAGCATGTTGACATGCATGAACTTTGAGCAATTGTTTTAGCATTTACCTCTCCTTTATCCTGGCTCTCAAGTTTCCTCTTCTTACATGCTCCTTTATACAGCTTGCGCAGCTTGTTGTGGTTGAGCGTGGTAAAATTTGAAACAAACAGCCACAGATTGCTGAGGAAACATTCAGTTTGTTTACGTTTGGTAAGACAAAGAGAAAACACGTCTAGATTAACATTTATCAAACCGACTAATGCAATAATAATGAAAGACTTTCAATGAGCAAGTTTTACCATTTAATTTTGGCAGAAAATGGCATCATCAAATTAGTCGGATTAATGTTTCAATGACATGCCACATAGAAAGATTATAAATTTGTCACAATTTTAGCATCTAGATGTACCCTACTATGACGATGGTTTATGTTGAACACACTTTTAATATTCCTTAACATGCATCATCATCACACTGAAACAAAGCAATAATTATGGCTTCAAGCGCCCTCAATGATAATACGTAACATTTAAGGACGGGATTCAGAAGTACAAAGAGACTCACATTTACAATAAAAGAAGATACTAATAGATACATAAGGAAAAAAAAACCAGAAAAGCAAAATACCCAGCCATTTGTAAAGTTGAGAAGATAACATGTTATATGTATTACAGAACATGAAACTACCAGTAAAAACTACATTAACAGTTTCAACTTACTCTCGCCAAAACTTTATCTTTTCTGGATCCGAATATTCTTCAATGCAAATATTGATGTGGTCTCCAATTTTGAGCAGAATGCCTCTTATAAATACCACTTGTTCTTTCTCATCGAGGCTTTCATCTGGTTCACTTAACTGCTTTAGTACTTTCTTTAGAGGCCGCATCTTCTCTTTGCACTGTCAAAGTATAAGAAATATTACTTATCTTAAAACAGAAGGATTCAAAAGGTTGTACCTACTGATATCACCCATTGTCAATTGTCTGTTACATCATCCCTCATCTACAGTCAGCTGACATCACCCGTTGTCTACTGTCTGCTACATCATCCATTGTCTACGGTCTGCTACATCATCCATTGTCTACTGTCTGCTACATCACCCATTGTCTACTGTCTGCTACATCACCCGTTGTCTACTGTCTGCTACATCATCCATTGTCTACTGTCTGCTACATCACCCATTGTCTACTGTCTGCTACATCACCCGTTGTCTACTGTCTGCTACATCATCCATTGTCTACTGTCTGCTACATCACCCGTTGTCTACTGTCTGCTACATCACCCATTGTCTACTGTCTGCTTGACTGCTACATCATCCATTGTCTACTGTCTGCTACATCACCCGTTGTCTACTACATCATCCATTGTCTACTGTCTGCTACATCATCCCTCATCTACAGTCTGGTGACATCACCCATTGTCTACTACATCACCCCTCATCTACAGTCTGGTGACATCACCCATTGTCTACTGTCTGGTGACATCACCCATTGTCTACTGTCTGCTACATCACCCCTCATCTACAGTCAGCTGACATCACCCCTCATCTACAGTCAGCTGACATCATCCATTGTCTACTACTGTCTGCTACATCATCCATTGTCTACTACTGTCTGCTACATCATCCATTGTCTACTGTCTGCTACATCACCCCTCATCTACAGTCAGCTGACATCACCCCTCATCTACAGTCAGCTGACATCACCCCTCATCTACAGTCAGCTGACATCATCCATTGTCTACTGTCTGCTACATCATCCATTGTCTACTGTCTGCTACATCATCCATTGTCTACTGTCTGCTACATAATCCATTGTCTACTGTCTGCTACATAATCCATTGTTTACTGTCTGCTACATCATCCATTGTCTACTGTCTGCTACACATCATCCGTTGTCTACTGTCTGCTACATCATCCATTGTCTACTGTCTGCTACATCACCCATTGTCTACTGTCTGCTACATCACCCATTGTCTACTGTCTGCTACATCATCCATTGTCTACTGTCTGCTACATCATCCATTGTCTACTGTCTGCTACATCATCCATTGTCTACTGTCTGCTACATCATCCATTGTCTACTGTCTGCTACATCATCCATTGTCTACTGTCTGCTACATCATCCCTCATCTACACTCAGCTGACATCACCCGTTGTCTACTGTCTGCTACATCATCCATTGTCTACTGTCTGCTACATCATCCATTGTCTACTGTCTGCTACATCATCCATTGTGTACTGTCTGCGACATCATCCATTGTGTACTGTCTGCGACATCATCCGTTGTCTGTCTGCTACATCATCCATTGTCTACTGTCTGCTACATCACCCATTATCTACTGTCTGCTACATCATCCATTGTCTACTGTCTGCTACATCATCCCTCGTCTACACTCAGCTGACATCACCTGTTGTCTACTGTCTGCTACACCATCCATTGTCTACTGTCTGCTACATTATCCCTCATCTACAGTCTGGTGACATCACCCATTGTCTACTGTCTGCTACATCACCCCTCATCTACAGTCTGGAGACATCACCCATTGTCTACTGTCTGCTACATCACCCCTCATCTACAGTCAGCTGACATCATCCATAGTCTGCTGACATCAGCATTGTCTACTGTCTGCTACATCATCCATTGTCTACTGTCTGCTACATCATCCATTGTCTACTGTCTGCTACATCATCCCTCATCTACACTCAGCTGACATCACCCGTTGTCTACTGTCTGCTACATCACCCGTTGTCTACTGTCTGCTACATCATCCATTGTCTACTGTCTGCTACATCATCCCTCATCTACAGTCTGGTGACATCACCCATTGTCTACTGTCTGCTACATCACCCCTCATCTACAGTCAGCTGACATCACCCCTCATCTACAGTCAGCTGACATCACCATTGTCTACTGTCTGCTACATCATCCATTGTCTACTGTCTGCTACATCATCCCTCATCTACAGTCAGCTGACATCACCCTTTCTCTACTACATCATCCATCATCTACAGTCAGGTGACATCACCATTGTCTACTGTCTGCTACATCATCCCTCATCTACACTAAGCTGACATCACCCGTTGTCTACTGTCTGCTACATCATCCATTGCCTACTGTCTGCTACATCATCCATTGCCTACTGTCTGCTACATCATCCATTGCCTACTGTCTGCTACATCATCCATTGTCTACTGTCTGCTACATCATCCATTGTCTACTGTCTGCTACATCATCCATTGCCTACTGTCTGCTACATCATCCATTGTCTACTGTCTGCTACATCATCCATTGCCTACTGTCTGCTACATCATCCATTGTCTACTGTCTGCTACATCATCCATTGCCTACTGTCTGCTACATCATCCATTGTCTACTACATCATCCATTGTCTACTGTCTGCTACATCATCCATTGTCTACTGTCTGCTACATCATCCATTGCCTACTGTCTGCTACATCATCCCTCATCTACACTCAGCTGACATCACCCGTTGTCTACTGTCTGCTACATCATCCATTGTCTACTGTCTGCTACATCATCCATTGTCTGCTACATCATCCATTGCCTACTGTCTGCTACATCATCCATTGTCTGTCTGCTACATCATCCATTGCCTACTGTCTGCTACATCATCCATTGCCTACTGTCTGCTACATCATCCATTGTCTACTGTCTGCTACATCATCCATTGTCTACTGTCTGCTACATCATCCATTGTCTACTGTCTGCTACATCACCCATTGTCTACTGTCTGCTACATCATCCATTGTCTACTGTCTGCTACATCACCCATTGTCGACTGTCTGCTACATCACCCGTTGTCTACTACATCATCCATTGTCTACTGTCTGCTACATCATCCATTGTCTACTGTCTGCTACATCATCCATTGCCTACTGTCTGCTACATCATCCCTCATCTACACTCAGCTGACATCACCCGTTGTCTACTGTCTGCTACATCACCCATTGTCTACTGTCTGCTACATCACCCATTGTCTACTGTCTGCTACATCATCCATTGTCTACTGTCTGCTACATCATCCATTGTCTACTGTCTGCTACATCATCCCTCATCTACAGTCAGGTGACATCACCCATTGTCTACTGTCTGCTACATCATCCCTCATCTACAGTCAGCTAACATCACCCATTGTCTACTGTCTGCTACATCATCCCCCATCTACAGTCAGGTGACATCACCCATTGTCTACTGTCTGCTACATCATCCATCATCTACAGTCAGCTAACATCACCCATTGTCTACTGTCTGCTACATCATTGCTCATCTAATCTGCTACATCACCCCTCATCTACAGTCAGCTGACATCACCCATCATCCCCTCCTGTTGATGTCACCCCTTATCTACAGTCTGCTGACACCGACCATAATCTCCTATCTGCTGACACTCATGTCTGATGATATCACCTATCACCTACTGCCAGATGACATCACATATAGTCATTCAATAAAACTAGAGAAATAAAAATAACAAAATGGATCTATATTCCAAACAGTAACAGCACACATTGCTGTTAGCATGCAGATATTTTGTTAAAGCCCTGTGGGTTGTCACAGTTAGGGGTTTCAAACCAAAATGCGGAAACTGACAAATAAATTGAGATTACAGCAACTCTGCATCCAGAGCAGAAGGGAAACAAAATTGAATGAATGAAAATACAGTTACAAGTAATGGAGCCTGAAAGCTGTCACACCAATAGCATGAACATGCATTGCAAACTTGTTTTACTCGATATCTAGTTCCATGAAGTAAAATGTTATGGATTATTTTCTTCTTCTTTATTACTTTTTAATAAGCACTTTCAGAATAACAACAAAATTTAAATGTGCTAACAACTTACGTATTCTAGCTTTCCAGTTATACATTTACCAACAAAACAGTCACCAGTTCAACCCTGTGGTATCAATGCTTGATTTTTTCTGGCTCTGAAGTTGACAGTATCTGCCATAGTGATACCATTACCTTCTCCCAGGTCAAACCAGCGGGAAAACTGGTACCAGGAAATGCTATTATTAACTGAAGACAATATTGCCGATTGATCTACAAACATACAAGTCTAGCATCATAAGTCCACTATGCCTTAACGCACGTAAAAGGGTCTGGTCCTTTACATAATGCTCTTACAGTAAGACGTATGTGATTTGGGTTAACTTACTTCATCAAAAATTTTGGGATCCATTTTCTGCAGTTCATTATCATTCTCTTCATCAGCAATTTCCTTGGGCTCTGAGCTAGCTGTAAAGTGCATGGGACCCGTCTGCTGTAAGACAAAAAACAAAACAGTTCATTGAAAACATCACAACCTTATACACCAGCCAATAATATTGTATCTGGGTGAACAAAACAGAACTACTGCAGCTATACTTAAAATATTTCACCCTGTGAGCAAACAATAACTGACAGCAATTTGACACAAACCATCACACATGTACACAACATACTATAAAACTTAAAATCTTTCAAGATAATATAATTTTAACGAACCTTTTTCTTGCTTTTACTTTTCCCCTTGGCAGTTTTTTCTTTCTTGTCATCTTTGATATTTTTTTCCTTCTTAGATTTTGCTTTTGATTTAGGTTTAGGTTTTGAGTCTGTCCCTGACTCAGCATCCATATCACTGATATCAGACAATTCATTGTCCTTCTTTACTTCCTTTTCAGAATTTGCTTGTTTTTTCTTTGAGGCTGTCTCGGTATTTGAAGGCTTCTTGTCTTTGGTGTCATCTGAGCTGCTTGAATCCTCTTTTTCAATTTCTGCCTTGGATTTTGGGGTTCTTTTTCTTGGTTTCGTTGGTTTCTGCAAAAGATCAATAACATTATGTAAATCTATGTATAAAATAAATCACTTGTGCTGAAGCAATTAAAAAACAAAAGAAGCTAATGAAAATTATAAGAAGAAAAGGGAATGATACAATAGTTTCATCAAACTGCTCAACACAGGATTCGGCAGTAGTAACAGAAAAAACATCGATTATTCCAAGAGTGTAGATTCTGAACCACCCTGACAAATCATCATAGAATAATCAAGCACTTTGGTAAGTAAATTAACCTTACAAATTTTAAACAGTAATTTTAAGAGTATAGACCAAACAGCTATGTGGAAAGTAACCCTTTATTCCATTGGCCATGTGTATAAAGTAGGCATCATGATATATTTGATATACTTGTGAATGGCTCTATGAGTTAAGCTGACAGTACAATTATGAATTCAATCAATGTTACTCACGCTAGGAGCTGCAGACACATCTTTCCTCATAATCCTGAGTAGGTAATCCACTCTTGTCTGCAAGTGCTTGGCTTGTGGCTTCAGTTCACCATCTGGTAGAATCTATACACATAATCATGTGCTCAATCAGTTGAATGAATGAATTCTGCAGTAAATAAATTCATGCATTCTTAAGACAAAAAAAAAAAAAACAATTCTGTAGCGATAAAAACAAGATGAGAGATACTAAAACAATTCTTTAGTGATGAAAACAAGATTAAAGAGGTTTTTATGTAGTCCAAATCAATATATTCCTGTTACAGATTTAAATAAACAATACATTGCACAATTTACTGCCTGGCATGTTTAGCGGCATCTAGCCAGGTGTAGAAATCACTGAACATAAAACAAAGCAAACAATGAATAATTAAAACATATATACAACACACACATCCTCGCAATAATTTAAACCGGCCACCGGTCATTTTTTAAACTGACAATCATGCTTTTGTTTACAAAGCAACGCCTTAGCCATTCAAATCGCAACTCTTCAGCATATCTGAACGCACAAAATGGACGGCTGATCATTTCAAAAACCAAAATCATGCACAAACTACAACATAAGTTCATAAAGTTACTCAGAATGGTCATTCTTCAATGCCAACAAGACTCAAAGCGAGCTGGGTTAAAGCATTAGCCTTCATCACTGTAATTTTATAACACTGCAGATTGCCATAATTTGATTGCAAAGATAGAAATGCTGTTGGTTACTCACTCTGTCACACAATCCCAGACTTTCATCCAGTTTGATAGCCTCCCAACTGCCCATACCATGCTCATAGACACCCTTCAACAAGGCACTGTCATCATCAATGTTCCAAAAGCAATCCCAGTGTACTTTCTTGACTGCATGTTCCAGGCGCCATCTGAGAAAATGAAATCACACGCTAGTAAGATCTACACACGGCAGTTCATTTAAAGGGCACAACATATCTAAAAGAAACTGATTTCTGACTGAAAATTTAAATAGGAAAGCAATAACTAAGAAGCTAAAACATACAAAAGAAAGAAAAAATTACTTTTTCCTCTGTTCCTTGTCATCAGGGATAGCTTCTGCTAGTGGTTTGAGATCCTCTTCAGATCTGATCAAAGACTGAGCATTGACACATACACTCCCTATCTTGAATGAAGGGCCTTTGTTGGATTTCTTTGCAACTGAAGTGAAAATTAAGACATATTGACTGATGTTTTCTCCTTCTTCTTTGTTCAACAATTTGTTTGAATGATGGTAAATGCAGTGTCTGATTATGGCAGAGATATAATATTTGCACTTTTCGACGTAATTATACGACTTAATTCCAGGATTTCTTAGGATTTACATTCCCATTTAGTGTGAGATACCCAACACAATTTCATGCATTGAAGGCAGAAGAACTGTTATCACCTTATACTCTCATTTTTGTATTATGAAAAGTAGTCATTCTTGCTGGTATGCAATAGAACAGCACATCAGAAGCATTAGTCACACAATATGTATAAGACTACATAAAAAGGCAACTGGCAATATAATAACATTTTCAAACTAACATTAAAACCTATTGTGAGAACATTACAGACTTGTAATTCTTCAATGTCATATCATATGACTCAAAGCAAGCTGGGTTAAAGCATTAGCTTTCATCATTGCAACCTTCTGATGAGTGGCAATTACATAAGCTAATTAGGAACACACTGATACTTCTGTACATTACCGAACATAATTGTTGTACTAGTTAATTTTAACAGATGTATTTATGCATAACAAGAATAGCTGCATTTTATAAAAATGCTTTGGCAATATTAAACATCACAAAGACTTGGAAAGAAGGAACAAAGATGGAAGGCGTGGTTCCTGGAAGATAAGGCCTCGTCCGCCCTCTTTTGCCAGTCTGTCAGCCTCTTCATTCCCAGGTATTCTGCAATGTGTTGGGATTCACTGTAATACAACTTTTTTTAAATTTCTGACATAACCCATGGAGTGCTGCTTTTGCTCTTCAGTATTGAGACAGCTGACTTTGCATCTGTGAAGATAACTATTTGCTTCTCTTTAGTTTCCTCCATCAAGATCATTTTTGCTGCAGTTTTCAAAGCCTCCATCTCTATTTTGAAGTTACTTGAAAATTTTTCAGTTGTCACTGACTTTTTTTTTAACCACTCCATTTTTTAAATTTAGAAGAATTCCTCATCGCTTTTCTATTGAATTTTTGGCTGATCCCTCTGTATATACATGGGTCCAATTGCTGCTTGGGTAATGTTCTTTTATATAGTTTAGGGCTATTTTTCTTTTTTCAGTTTCATGCTGAGTGTTCTTTTTCTCAATACCAGGAATGTTTTCTATCAGCTCAGGCAGTTGCTGCTGTCTAAAAGCTGGGAACTTGTGTGCATTGTTGATGGGTTTGACTGTTGATATGTTAAGTATGGGATCTGCCTTCTTTCGTTTTGCAGTTTCTACAAAGTTGCTACGCTTCAGTCTTCCCTTTCCAAAACCATTTATGCATGGGGTGGTCTGTCCATCTTCTAAATTTTTCTGCTTGTTGCTGGGCTCTACTATCTCTTCTATCCTGCATTGGTTATAAACAAATGATCTTTTCTAGTTTATTAATAGGCGTTGTCTTCAGGCTTCCAGTTATGATCCGCATTCCTTGATTTAGGGCTCTACTTATTTTGTTAAAGTTTGACTTAGCTGCTGTTGCCCAAGCTGCGATGCAATAATCCAGTGCTGTCCTCACCTGTCCGGTATATAACTTCTTCAGAACTTTCTCATCTGCTCACCACATTGTACCAGCAAGCTTTTTCATGTTTGCCATTCTTTGCCTTGCTCTTGTTCGATTTTTCTCAACCTGTATCTTCCATGTCTGGTGACGATCAAATGTGAGTGACCCCTAGATAGTTTGAATTTTCTTCATAGCGCAATATTTTTCCATTCAAAACCAACTTAGGGTGCTTAGGTTTATTTGAGATACAGAACACTGTGCATGTTGTTTTCTCCTCACTTAGCCATGATTCTGACCAGTCCTCTAGCGTTAAAAAGGCTTGCTGTATTCTGCCGTTAGCTGTACTAATATATTCTTCAGATGTCCATATGGCTAGGTCATCTGCAAAGGAGGATGTGTGTACTCTGGCTGGAAAATTTTCTGTGACGTCATTTAATATGCTAGGAATAATGTTGGTGAAAGAACTCCTTGGGGAACACGTTGCTCCAACAGCATCTTTTTGCTGATCTTCAGTGGATCCGTACTTTCTGAATTCTGCTTGGTGTGGTGTTAAGAGTTTGTTTTCTTCCAGATGCCATGTTAGCCTGCCATTGATAATGCGTTCCATTAATTTTCCTACACAGCTAAGTAAACTGATAGGTCGATTAGCCGTTTGGTTCTTCCGGGTCTTTTCCTTTCTTTTGGGATTGGTATTAGCATGGATCCTTCCATGCCTTGAGACTATTCCTCTCTTCCAGCTGTAATTTAAGACTGCTATGCGAATGCATTAAAAGAATAACTTTGTGAAGGAGATGAACCAGTTACCTTCAGGTGTTGTGTTCTCCTGCAACTTTTGATTGTGTTCTCTGAGGGCTTCCTCACAAGTACGTTTCAGATATTCAGCCAGTCTGCGCAAATCGGCTTCACTTTTCTCTGGAAGCTCAGCATCTTCTGCTATTGCATCAAGTCTGTTGGACAATCATAAAAGTGCATGACAAAGTAAATTCTGAGGTGTATTAAATTCACACCTATATAATGCAAACACACATAGGCAACCCACAGATTCATGCACATGGCCTTCAGCCATTTTGGCTGTGAGAAGATGACTGAATTGATATTCTTCAATGTTGTAAGTGTCATGGGGAATCACAAAGGAGAAAAGAAAAAATAGACTGAGCCTGCTAGCATCACATGTGTCTAATAACAGCTGAAATAATTCATGTCTGCATCAAAAGTTGCTGTCTACTCTAAATGCCGGCTCTTTACCACAATAATTCTGAGGAGAAAATCAATATGTCTAGTTTCAATGCAGTGCAACAAACATGGTATGACAAGACAAGGCAGACATGCAGCCACAGACACAGCGGCGCCCACGTACACATAAAAAGATCAGTAGTCCATAAGGCTGTGAGAAGATTACTCAGACTTGTCATTCTTCAATGTCATAAGAATCCAAGCGAGCTGGGTTAAAGCATTAGCTTTCATCATTGCAACCTTCTGACATTTATTATCATTTATTAGATATATACTAGAATCAATGTGATAGGAACAGGCACACATACACAACCAGTCAAGAGACAAGCAACTATTAAGACTTAGAAGATTACTCAGACTTGTCAGTCTTCAACGTCATAAGACTCCAAGCGAGCTGGGTTAAAGCATTAGCTTTCATCATTGAAACCTTCTGACCTCTAACACCATTTATTAGAAAGAAAAACACTTAAATCAATGTGATAGGAACAGGTACACACACATCCAACCTACAGACATGGAACTTGTAAGGCAGTGGGAAGATTACTCAGACCTGTCATTCTTCAATGTCATAAGACTAAGCGAGCTGGGTTAAAGCATTAGCTTTCATCACTGCAACCTTCTGACATCTAACACCATTTATCTGAAATCGTTGTGATAGGAACAGGTATACACACACCAAACCAGCCTACAGACACAGAACTATTAAGGCAGTGAGAAGATTACTCAGACTTGACATTCTTCAACGTCATAAGACTCCAAGCGAGCTGGGTTAAAGCATTAGCTTTCATCAATGCAACCTTCTGACATCTAACATCATTTATTAGAAAAACACTGAAATCAATATGATAGGAACAGGTATACACACAACCAGCCTACAGATACAGAACTAGTAAGGCAGTGAGAAGATTACTCAGACTTGTCATTCTTCAATGTCATAAGACTAAGCGAGCTGGGTTAAAGCATTAGCTTTCATCACTGCAACCTTCTGACCTCTCACACCATTTATTAGAAAGAAAAACACTGAAATCATTGTGATAGGAACAGGCACCAGACACACGAGAAGATTACTCAAGACTTGTCATTCTTCAACGTCATAAGACTCCAAGCGAGCTGGGTTAAAAAGCATTAGCTTTCATCACTGCAACCTTCTGACATCTAACACCATTTATTAGAAAAACACTGAAATCATTGTGATAGGAACAGGTATACACACACAACCAGCCTACAGATACAGAACTATTAAGGCAGTGAGAAGATTACTCAGACTTGACATTCTTCAAAGTCATAAGACTCCAAGCGAGCTGGGATAAAGCATTAGCTTTCATCAGTGCAACCTTCTGACCTCAGACACCATTTATTAGAAAGAAAAAAACTGAAATCAATGTGTTAGGAAGGAAGGCAGGCACTACACACACAGACAACTAGCCTACATACACACAGCTATTAAGATTCAATGTGATAGGAACAGGTACACACACATCCAACCTACAGACATGGAACTTGTAAGGCAGTGGGAAGATTACTCAGACCTGTCATTCTTCAATGTCATAAGACTAAGCGAGCTGGGTTAAAGCATTAGCTTTCATCACTGCAACCTTCTGACATCTAACAAAATTTATCTGAAATCGTTGTGATAGGAACAGGTATACACACACCAAACCAGCCTACAGACACAGAACTATTAAGGCAGTGAGAAGATTACTCAGACTTGACATTCTTCAACGTCATAAGACTCCAAGCGAGCTGGGTTAAAGCATTAGCTTTCATCACTGCAACCTTCTGACCTCTCACACCATTTATTAGAAAGAAAAAAACTGAAATCAATGTGTTAGGAAGGAAGGAAGGCAGGCACACACACACACACAACAACTAGCCTACATACACACAGCTATTAAGATTCAATGTGATAGGAACAGGAACACACACACACACACAACCAGTCTAGAGACAAGCATCTATTAAGACTTAGAAGATTACTCAGACTTGACATTCTTCAACGTCATAAGACTAAGCGAGCTGGGTTAAAGCATTAGCTTTCATCACTGCAACCTTCTGACCTCTAACATCATTTATTAGAAAAACACTGAAATCATTGTGATAGGAACAGGTATACACACACAACCAGCCTACAGACACAGAACTATTAAGGCAGTGAGAAGATTACTCAGACTTGACATTCTTCAACGTCATAAGACTCCAAGCGAGCTGGGTTAAAGCATTAGCTTTCATCACTGCAACCTTCTGACATCTAACATCATTTATTAGAAAGAAAAAAACTGAAATCAATGTGTTAGGAAGGAAGGAAGGAAGGCACACACACACACACACACAACAACAACTAGCCTACATACACACAGCTATTAAGATTCAATGTGATAGGAACAGGAACACACACACACACAACCAGTCTAGAGACAAGCATCTATTAAGACTTAGAAGATTACTCAGACTTGACATTCTTCAACGTCATAAGACTAAGCGAGCTGGGTTAAAGCATTAGCTTTCATCACTGCAACCTTCTGACCTCTAACATCATTTATTAGAAAAACACTGAAATCATTGTGATAGGAACAGGTATACACACACAACCAGCCTACAGACATAGAACTATTAAGGCAGTGAGAAGATTACTCAGACTTGTCATTCTTCAACGTCATAAGACTCCAAGCGAGCTGGGTTAAAGCATTAGCTTTCATCACTGCAACCTTCTGACCTCTAACATCATTTATTAGAAAAACACTGAAATCATTGTGATAGGAACAGGTATACACACACAACCAGCCTACAGATATAGAACTAGTAAGGCAGTGAGAAGATTACTCAGACTTGTCATTCTTCAACGTCATAAGACTCCAAGCGAGCTGGGTTAAGCATTAGCTTTCATCACTGCAACCTTCTGACCTCTCACACCATTTATTAGAAAGAAAAAAAACTGAAATCAATGTGTTAGGAAGGAAGGAATAGGCGCGCGCACGCACGCACACACACACACAACTAGCCTACCATACACACAGCTATTAAGATTCAATGTGATAGGAACAGGAACACACACAACCAGTCTAGAAACAAGCATCTATTAAGACTTAGAAGATTACTCAGACTTGTCATTCTTCAACGTCATAAGACTAAGCGAGCTGGGTTAAAGCATTAGCTTTCATCACTGCAACCTTCTGACCTCTAACATCATTTATTAGAAAAACACTGAAATCATTGTGATAGGAACAGGTATACACACACAACCAGCCTACAGACACAGAACTATTAAGGCAGTGAGAAGATTACTCAGACTTGACATTCTTCAACGTCATAAGACTCCAAGCGAGCTGGGTTAAAGCATTAGCTTTCATCACTGCAACCTTCTGACATCTAACATCATTTATTAGAAAGAAAAAAACTGAAATCAATGTGTTAGGAAGGAAGGAAGGATGGCACACACACACACACAACAACTAGCCTACATACACACAGCTATTAAGATTCAATGTGATAGGAACAGGAACACACACACAACCAGTCTAGAGACAAGCATCTATTAAGACTTAGAAGATTACTCAGACTTGACATTCTTCAACGTCATAAGACTAAGCGAGCTGGGTAAAGCATTAGCTTTCATCACTGCAACCTTCTGACCTCTAACATCATTTATTAGAAAAACACTGAAATCATTGTGATAGGAACAAGTATACACACACAACCAGCCTACAGACACAGAACTATTAAGGCAGTGAGAAGATTACTCAGACTTGTCATTCTTCAACGTCATAAGACTCCAAGCGAGCTGGGTTAAAGCATTAGCTTTCATCACTGCAACCTTCTGACATCTAACATCATTTATTAGAAAAACACTGAAATCAATATGATAGGAACAGGTATACACACACAACCAGCCTACAGATATAGAACTAGTAAGGCAGTGAGAAGATTACTCAGACTTGTCATTCTTCAACGTCATAAGACTCCAAGCGAGCTGGGTTAAGCATTAGCTTTCATCACTGCAACCTTCTGACCTCTCACACCATTTATTAGAAAGAAAAAAAACTGAAATCAATGTGTTAGGAAGGAAGGAATAGGCGCGCGCACGCACACACACACACAACTAGCCTACCATACACACAGCTATTAAGATTCAATGTGATAGGAACAGGAACACACACAACCAGTCTAGAGACAAGCATCTATTAAGACTTAGAAGATTACTCAGACTTGTCATTCTTCAACGTCATAAGACTAAGCGAGCTGGGTTAAAGCATTAGCTTTCATCACTGCAACCTTCTGACCTCTAACATCATTTATTAGAAAAACACTGAAATCATTGTGATAGGAACAGGTATACACACACAACCAGCCTACAGACACAGAACTATTAAGGCAGTGAGAAGATTACTCAGACTTGACATTCTTCAACGTCATAAGACTCCAAGCGAGCTGGGTTAAAGCATTAGCTTTCATCACTGCAACCTTCTGACATCTAACATCATTTATTAGAAAGAAAAAAACTGAAATCAATGTGTTAGGAAGGAAGGAAGGAAGGCACACACACACACACACACACACACAACAACTAGCCTACATACACACAGCTATTAAGATTCAATGTGATAGGAACAGGAACACACACACACACACACAACCAGTCTAGAGACAAGCATCTATTAAGACTTAGAAGATTACTCAGACTTGTCATTCTTCAACGTCATAAGACTAAGCGAGCTGGGTTAAAGCATTAGCTTTCATCACTGCAACCTTCTGACCTCTAACATCATTTATTAGAAAAACACTGAAATCATTGTGATAGGAACAGGTATACACACACAACCAGCCTACAGACACAGAACTATTAAGGCAGTGAGAAGATTACTAAGACTTGACATTCTTCAACGTCATAAGACTCCAAGCGAGCTGGGTTAAAGCATTAGCTTTCATCACTGCAACCTTCTGACATCTAACATCATTTATTAGAAAAACACTGAAATCAATATGATAGGAACAGGTATACACACACAACCAGCCTACAGATATAGAACTAGTAAGGCAGTGAGAAGATTACTCAGACTTGTCATTCTTCAACGTCATAAGACTCCAAGCGAGCTGGGTTAAGCATTAGCTTTCATCACTGCAACCTTCTGACCTCTCACACCATTTATTAGAAAGAAAAAAAACTGAAATCAATGTGTTAGGAAGGAAGGAATGAAGGCAGGCGCGCGCACGCACACACACACACAACTAGCCTACCATACACACAGCTATTAAGATTCAATGTGATAGGAACAGGAACACACACAACCAGTCTAGAGACAAGCATCTATTAAGACTTAGAAGATTACTCAGACTTGTCATTCTTCAACGTCATAAGACTAAGCGAGCTGGGTTAAAGCATTAGCTTTCATCACTGCAACCTTCTGACCTCTAACATCATTTATTAGAAAAACACTGAAATCATTGTGATAGGAACAGGTATACACACACAACCAGCCTACAGACACAGAACTATTAAGGCAGTGAGAAGATTACTCAGACTTGACATTCTTCAACGTCATAAGACTCCAAGCGAGCTGGGTTAAAGCATTAGCTTTCATCACTGCAACCTTCTGACATCTAACATCATTTATTAGAAAGAAAAAAACTGAAATCAATGTGTTAGGAAGGAAGGAAGGAAGGCACACACACACACACACAACAACTAGCCTACATACACACAGCTATTAAGATTCAATGTGATAGGAACAGGAACACACA
Source organism: Cepaea hortensis (assembly GCA_963921405.1). Taxonomy (NCBI): domain Eukaryota; kingdom Metazoa; phylum Mollusca; class Gastropoda; order Stylommatophora; family Helicidae; genus Cepaea; species Cepaea hortensis. The sequence continues at coordinate 72,099,221 of OY992878.1, forward strand.
CACACACACAACCAGTCTAGAGACAAGCATCTATTAAGACTTAGAAGATTACTCAGACTTGTCATTCTTCAACGTCATAAGACTAAGCGAGCTGGGTTAAAGCATTAGCTTTCATCACTGCAACCTTCTGACCTCTAACATCATTTATTAGAAAAACACTGAAATCATTGTGATAGGAACAGGTATACACACACAACCAGCCTACAGACACAGAACTATTAAGGCAGTGAGAAGATTACTAAGACTTGACATTCTTCAACGTCATAAGACTCCAAGCGAGCTGGGTTAAAGCATTAGCTTTCATCACTGCAACCTTCTGACATCTAACATCATTTATTAGAAAAACACTGAAATCAATATGATAGGAACAGGTATACACACACAACCAGCCTACAGATATAGAACTAGTAAGGCAGTGAGAAGATTACTCAGACTTGTCATTCTTCAACGTCATAAGACTCCAAGCGAGCTGGGTTAATCATTAGCTTTCATCACTGCAACCTTCTGACCTCTCACACCATTTATTAGAAAGAAAAAAACTGAAATCAATGTGTTAGGAAGGAAGGAATGAAAGCAGGCGCGCGCACGCGCACACGCACACAACTAGCCTACATACACACAGCTATTAAGATTCAATGTGATAGGAACAGGAACACACACAACCAGTCTAGAGACAAGCATCTATTAAGACTTAGAAGATTACTCAGACTTGTCATTCTTCAACGTCATAAGACTAAGCGAGCTGGGTTAAAGCATTAGCTTTCATCACTGCAACCTTCTGACCTCTAACATCATTTATTAGAAAAACACTGAAATCAATGTGATAGGAACAGGTATACACACACAACCAGCCTACAGACACAGAACTATTAAGGCAGTGAGAAGATTACTCAGACTTGACATTCTTCAACGTCATAAGACTCCAAGCGAGCTGGGTTAAAGCATTAGCTTTCATCACTGCAACCTTCTGACCTCAGACACCATTTATTAGAAAGAAAAAAACTGAAATCAATGTGTTAGGAAGGAAGGAATGAAGGCAGGCGCGCGCACGCGCACACACACACAACTAGCCTACCATACACACAGCTATTAAGATTCAATGTGATAGGAACAGGAACACACACAACCAGTCTAGAGACAAGCATCTATTAAGACTTAGAAGATTACTCAGACTTGACATTCTTCAACGTCATAAGACTAAGCGAGCTGGGTTAAAGCATTAGCTTTCATCACTGCAACCTTCTGACCTCTAACATCATTTATTAGAAAAACACTGAAATCAATGTGATAGGAACAGGTATACACACACAACCAGCCTACAGACACAGAACTATTAAGGCAGTGAGAAGATTACTCAGACTTGACATTCTTCAACGTCATAAGACTCCAAGCGAGCTGGGTTAAAGCATTAGCTTTCATCACTGCAACCTTCTGACCTCAGACACCATTTATTAGAAAGAAAAAAACTGAAATCAATGTGTTAGGAAGGAAGGAATGAAGGCAGGCGCGCGCACGCGCACACACACACAACTAGCCTACCATACACACAGCTATTAAGATTCAATGTGATAGGAACAGGAACACACACAACCAGTCTAGAGACAAGCATCTATTAAGACTTAGAAGATTACTCAGACTTGTCATTCTTCAACGTCATAAGACTAAGCAAGCTGGTTTAAAGCAGACACACACACACACAACCAGTCTACAGACACGGAATTATTAAGGCAGCGAGAAGATTACTCAGACTTGTCATTCTTCAATGTCACAAGACTCCAAGCGAGCTGGATTAAAGCATCAGCTTTTAAATCCATGTCATTAGATTATCAATAACCATAAGAAGACTTCACGTTCAACACAACAATACGTTGCCAAATGCATTAACTAGACATAGCATCTGATAAGAATACTTCCAGTAAAAAGAGACTACCCCCAGACAGCAGGTTAATTTATTGGTGAAGATCTTCAAATAAAATCTCTCTTACTGAAAATATAATGTAACATCTCGTTTTTGCTGTACAATGTTTTACGAGAAAATTTAGGCCCTGTCACATAACATTACCATAGTAAAAGAGAAGGAATTCACAGCCCAAATACTGATGCAACCAAGACTTAGCCAACAAGTCTGTTCGTTGCAGTCTCAGTTGTATTTCAATAATTCACTCAGTGATCTCATTCTATCCAATCTCAATATAAGATTTGTTTTAGACCACCCCACTATAACTACTAAAATATGTTATCTTACCTTTTTAAAGGTGCTGCAAACTTTTTAATACTCTTCACAAAACGCCTGATTTCAGCATTCGAGAATCCTTTCACGCCATCTCGAGCTCCCTTAGGCCTTCCTCTCTTCCGCGGCTGATCATCATCATCATCTTCCTCATCGTCATCACTACCTTCAGAATCAGACTGCTTTTTCTTTTTTCTCTTTTTGTTATCTTTATCGGAGTCATAATCAACCTGTAGCTGTGAACAACAAATAGTAGATTTCAATAAGAGAACCTTAAACATGATGTGAGCAAACATAGGGAATCCTCTAATGTTTATGTAAGCGATCCCCTCTGCCCTGGTGTGAATGTGATTTAAATACTTGAGCATGGAACAGGCTGAGTTCAGCTTTATATGAAAATGTAATAGGGGTAGCTAAGCAATGTACAGTGTGTAGAATGTCAAATATGAAAGACTGCAACTAACAACTATAATGATACCTTGAACATGTGATCACCTTAATTCAATATTTGCACACAAAGGATGAACCATGATTTTTTTTATGACATTTCAAAATAACAGTGTAAAACTAACTGAAAGACAAGAAGGTAAATAAGTTTTAAAACAAATATATCTTAAGATTTATTGGCTTTTCTTATTAATGTATTGTTTAGAAGGAAAAAAAAAAACCACCGCCACGACCTTTATCTTCATTGAGAGAACACAGGAAGGAATATGAGCCCTCCATACTGATCTCTTAAAGCTGCTGCTTTTATATGTGACCCTCAATTTAGAATATTGTGATGTACCTGGCCATTAGAATATAAATGGATATTGAACCCACCTGCTTCACTGTCTTCCTGTTCCTGGGACCTAGCTCTAGATCCAACATCTGCTGCTGCCTTTCTTCTTCTTCCATCTTCTGTCTCACACTTTCTGGTATAATGTCCTCCCAATCCTTTTCTACTAGGAAGAAACAAAATCAAAATAAACATACTGCTATATATTAAAATCTACTGTCATTAAAAATACTAATTAACGAACTACTACTGCCTTTGTAATAAGTGTTTAAGTACTACATTATGTATCACCACTTGTACGTGACTATAGACAGATACAGAATATGCTATAAATGAAATGCAAATGTGAAAAAACGACGATGTTATATATTTTAACCAAGCAAGGAAATTGTAGTTCTGGGTAAAGCTACTGAAAACACATGGATTAATAAGAATGTTATTTACCTTCTTCACCATAGCTGGCTCTAGATGCGTCGGCTTCCTCCTCCAAATTGCCAAAGCTAGCAACCTTGAACTGAGACAAGAGTTCATCCCCAACACCATGACTTTCAGTTTCATGCTCTTCAGCCCGATTCAAGATGTCATCAATGTCAACCTGTGAGAAGAATGATTTCAAGTGGACATTATTATTATACTTCACATCAGTTCATTTAATAATTAAATCAAAGATATCGTAGTCTACCTTGACAAACCGAAACAAGATCACAGAGGATACACAATTTTACTTTCATCAACAATGCGATCATAGCAGACTGACTGACTTCTTACAGAAGAAAGAGAACGTAATCTAAGAGAGCTGCCACACTAACAAAAGCAATCAGTGCTAGACTATTCATTGTCAGATGACCAAAAGGTTTGATATGCGGTGTGTATGTGTGTGTATTTTAAAGTAACAATGGATACATGCTAGTGGTGAGGTGCAGAGATCTGATGTGTCAGGGATGAGACACTGACCAAAGCACCATTCCAGCAGAAGAGGCACCTTGGGCAAACAGCACTGACAAAAGCACCATTCCAGCAGAAGAGGCACCTTGGGCAAACAGCAAACACTAGGATTAGTGTGTTGTCTGCTTAAAGGATGCCACCAAGTCATCACTAGTCACCAATTCTTTAATTCAAACAAGAGTGAACAGCTTGACTAGACAGGCTTCTGTAACTACTAATGGCAATGGGCAAGCACCTATGGGCTTACTTGGGGCACAATGCCCTTTTTTCTGTAAGTTAAATTAGGGAAAGAAATATCCACCAAGTTTAACTATTGCAGGTGACATAATTGTAGCCATTACGTTTCACTTCGCTGAATTTTACCGGAGTTTTTTTTGTTTTTGCGTTTACCGTCGGTTATTTGTTTTTGTCTCTCCGATATGGGACAGTAAGGGGACTCTAAGCGTACTCGTTATGTTAAATTCCCGATTATTTTAAGATTGCATTAAAACAGAAACCTATTACGGAGTTTTGTAGTTCCCTCCATTGTCTACGAATCTATACATCTTGGCTTCTCAAATGTTTCTTCTTACGGAGATAAAGAGACTGTCTTTTTAAGACGCAAGTAAACTCGTAAATTCCGTTTTATATAGACTTTGGGCATTAATGTAGTGAGAATAATTAAATTGTGCATCCATTTGTACGTGCATTGTGTCATTTTTGACTATTTAGGCTATAGGTAACATCCCAAACTAATATGATGAAGATTGCATGCTATGATGCTGTAATGGGATATTTCCATGGCGGGAAATAGCAGTTTTCCGTGACTTAATATATCGATGACCATTTAATAAATATTCTTATGGGTTATTCAGAGCGACGGCAATGATAATGAATACATGTTTGCATTCAACATCCATTCTAGTATTTATGTGTAATTTTTCATCACTCTACTCGGTCAGGATCATTGATAATTTTTAGACAGCCGCTGTGTTAATCTCCTTTGGCATGAGTGTAACCAACAGTTGTGTGAGTGTGTATGGTCACAAAAATTGAAAAGGTCAAGATCGTTTTTTTCTATATGTTCCTATTAAATGATAAACTGACAAACAAGCATTAATATCTGTGCTTAAAATTGACCTACAGACTCAAATAAGGTAGCGTTGGATTTGTTTTCTCAAGAGGTATCCAACTATGCAGGTTATATAATTAAAAAGCAATTGAGAAAATATTACTAAAGTGGATATATAATTGTCTTTGTTCACAGCCTTCTCTCTCCAATCATCTCTAGAGAAGCAGTCCTCTTATATGCGTGCCTTCCCGACTCTCGTCCCCTCCAATGTCAACATTATTGTGACAGATTCCAAAAACCTTCACAGGACATATCCACTGTGAGGTATCTTCTGACGTGAGTAACCAGTTCTCTAAAATAAAATTAGATTTGTTTAAAATGTCTAATGTTTTCAGTATTCTTTTAAGGAATACATCTCTGCAGGCCATTAGTAAGTTCTCAATCTACAGCTGACTGATTAATTTTCATGCAAATGGCATGAGACATAAACCATCTACAGTCATTGAAAGTCATACCCTATATATACATCTTTTTCAAACCCCTAAGATGAATTATGTATTTAAAGTGTTTAACTTACTTGTTGTTCCTCTTCATCTTCATTATCCTTTTCCTTGAAGAGCTCTTCTGCTCCGAACTTGAGTATGGCACACAATTCTTCCTTGCTAAATGGTGTCGCAGAACTGTTGATACAAATACTGAATGCTATACTGTATGAACTCTTGTATCCATGCACAAATGAATGCTTAAGACAATTTCAATACACACTTTTACATCTTGCATTATCATGTGCCTTACAAAGGTGTTAGTTATGCCACAGATTTTGGTCCTTGGTATTTTGAAATATATGTTAAACACATTTCTCTATTCTATTATTATTATTATTATTATTAAATCACAAATACTGAAGTATTGGAAAGATCAGGTTGTGTGACGGTGTATTCCATGCTCAGTCTTCATAGACTTAGATGGATAGGACATGTTATGAGGATGGATGATGGTAGAATACCAAAGGACATCTTTTTTGGTGAATTACAGACGGGTAGGAGATCTCAGGGTCGGCCTCTACTACGATACAAAGATGTGTGTAAGCGGGACATGATTGATACAGGCATAGATAATGCACATTGGGAGCAAGTCGCCGCTGAACGTGTTGCGTGGAGGGCAAATATCAGAAATGGAATAAAGACAAAGAGAAAATGGTTGCAGATAAAGCACACACAGAGCGTGAGAGACGTAAGATGGTGCACAATGGTGGAAATGACCATGTTTTCACATGCATCTACTGTGGGCAAACATTTGCAGCAAGAATAGGTCTTACCAGCCACACTCGCCACCGCCATGGTTCGTAGTTATTAAGCCTTTTTGAAGCACAATGTACCAAACTATCGTCTGTCAAGACGGAAAGGTGCCAATGAATTCTATTATCATCTTAGACATCCGCAACCGATGATCATTCTCACCGTCGCTACTATCTCCAATGCCTCTATTCTCTATTATTTGACCAAAGAAAACTGTCCCTATCTTTTAGTTGTAGAAAAATCTCTATTTTTATTACTCTTTCAGACAATCATTGTTATTCTGGTCTCCAAGGTATTTGCAACATGTGTCTCAGAAACCACATAGTTATTACATTCATCCTCTTTCTAATTTACTCTTTTACATTCCAATAGTCATTCCCATACAGCAGAACATGTTTGATATTTTTTATTTATATATTTTAGTTTTTTTGTTTATTTTTTTAAAGATATTTTAGTACTCTATCTGACATTCACTGAAAGTGATGTCTTACTTAAGGTACTTTTCATCTTCTAACATGCAGTTTTTGCTAGCTTACATTTCTGCCATGCATACATATTACACAAATTTATAAAAATATGAAGACTTTTTTTTTTAAAGTGAAAAGTCTACTCAGACAAAGCTGAAAAAAAAAGCATCACCAAGGACACACAAGGCGCCCACGTCAGTTTTAAAAATCATCATCGTAGACATTGAGATTAAATTGCCTTTTAACATGAAAACAAACTGATACCTCGGTGCAGCCCCTCTGTCCAAAACAGTTCGGCCAGTTGTGTCCATTCTCTGAATGACAAGATGGTCCAGCACCATCTTTTTCTTGGCACTTTCAACAATCTTTTCCTCAACCGTTGAGCTGGTCACTAACCGGTAAACACTGACCTGTAAGCAGCAATACACGAGGAGCATTACCAGCAATAACTCTGATTTTTCAAAGAACAACATCAACGTCTCTTGAATTAAACAGTTAAATGTACACAAATAAAATAAATAATTGCTTCCTACTAAAATTACACATACTTCTATTGAAACATTTCAATCAGTGATGTCACAAAAATATTACAATTCTATCACAGCAATTACTGATTGTGTGATTCACTCCCCTCTCTTGCCATGACCAAAGGAAGGCAATGCAATTCTATTTTAGTTGAACCTAACCATTTCAATTGATAGACAATTAAGCTTTAGTGATCTGCCTTAGTCAGGTGGTTCTCTCTAACTGATCTGTTTGCCAAGTTAGTTGCACATCCTTTACAGGACGTCGCAATCAACCTTAGAATGTTTTGGCTGTTTGTGATTTCTTGGCAAGTTTACGTTTAATAGTTTGCCATTGCTTTCTGAACAATCAACACCCTTACTACTGAATGAAAACCAATGCAAGACGGTCTGCTTCCAAATCGCCCACAGCTGTGTTTCGAACGTGGTATGCGGGATTGCAAATTGCGTTCATAAGCCCTTCGCCAGAGCCAGCTAGCAATAACTGTCATTTGTTGAACCACAAATTCTGGTAGCTAGCAGCCACATGTGCACTGCATTATCATCATTCATCACCAACAGAAACCCATCTACAACTATTATTGGTCATAAGCATTTTTAACAAACCATTTTAAATGTAAACAATATCTTCACCATAATGCTAACTCATTTTAAAATAAGATGTTGCATGCTGACATCTGCAACTTTATCAGCCTATAGAACTAAATGGGGACATCCACAAATATTAAATTATTACATGATTCAGAATTTTACTAATTATTGAATACCGAGTCTTGGAGAATTTTAAAAGCACAGGACATATTTTGTGTAAATTAATTTAAGCTCAAATCAGATGCACATTTACAACCAATAAGATTTGACAGAAAAGGATAAAACAAAATACACTTAAAGAGGCTTATAAAAAAAACTAAGCAACTTTGATGCTATGATAAAAAACGTATTTCTAATATCTAAGGATCATGTCAGAAATATGACAACAGTGGAACTGACCTGTTTTGTCTGGCCTATGCGATGCGCCCTGGCCTGTGCTTGCAGATCATTCTGAGGGTTCCAGTCACTATCAAAAATTATCACAGTATCTGCTGTAGCAAGGTTGATGCCCAAACCCCCAGCACGAGTGGAGAGCAGAAAGCAAAAGTCCTGCAAATATAACATTTTAAACATACAAATCGCATGAATAAAAATACGAACTAATGTAATAATCAATGTCTTGCTATGTCCAGCACAAATGTTCACTGATTTCTAAAGCATTCAAGATCTTACAGTAACATCAATACAATCTATTCTAGAGACTGTATCAAAGTCAGCTACAATCTAGCAAGACCCCAGTGTTTTATCCCATCTGTAACCTAACTTGCTGTATTTATTCAACTTTTACAAAACAGTCTTTGTGGATGTACTTCTCAAACATCACAACAACAAAAAACCAAAGCGATTGATTTATTTGGAAATTGCAGACATCCATCCAGTATAAAATTACTTCTACAATTACTAGAACAAGAGCAAACTCCGAGGCAAAGAAACAGACCTTTAAAATTACATCAGCAACAGTTTAACGTGTAAAAATATTCTTGGAGAAGAAAACTAAATTGGTACAAGCCAGCCAAATATATCTAGCTTAAAATGAAACGTTTTGTAATATCAGATTTTATTACTATTAAATCTGCATGATCTTATTTAAAATTGTTATTTTAAAGTACAAACGAATGAACGAACAAACTATTTTCAAAGAGTAATAAATTGGGCACGCAGGCCCGTCTTACATTCAGCCCTTCCAATCACTTGTCTTTCGTTCATCAATAGTGCATGATACACACATAGGAAAAACCATTGTCAAATGAATGTTGTAAACAACAATGCATATTACCATGTTATGAGACATCCCCCACCCACCCACACCCCCAGACATACATATATGCCCCACCCACCCACCAAGCCCATAACCCACAGTCAGTCACCCACATATCCTCACAACCCACACACCCAGCCAAACACACATCCCCCAAACATATATCCCACCACCCACATCTAACCGCCAATCCAATCGTCCCGCACCCATACCCACACACATCCCCCACCACACTCACCCACATCCCACCACCCAGTAACGGTAAAGGTAGACCAATCCCATGCCGTTGGGGTGTGAATTTTGGGGCTTTATAATTTCTAGGCTACACTTTCTCAATAATTCTCAGAGAAACATTTAAAGTCATTCATCCATCCATCCATCATGTGACATGCCGATAAGCATGGGCGATCATGTTCTGCCATCTCACTCGATCACCAGTCGTGGATCCAGTACCAACATTAAATGGCTGGGTCGACCCAAGAGCTGAATTGATTGGAAAATAAATGCTGCCTCTACTGTGTACTGAAGCTGGAGCAGAGTGCAAGCACACGGACCAATATGGTGCCCCAACTCCAAAACTGATGTTACAAAGTGTTTTATTGCTGTTAACATTATTTAGCAAGGGAACAGCTATAATGGTCCAACCCCTCATATAATAAACTGTTAGTTTACCTGAGATCCTTCTGCATTAAAATGTTCCATAGCTTGTTTTCTCAAATCCCCCCTGATAGATCCATCAAGTCTCTGTGGACAGCAACAATAAAGACAGGTAAGCATCTTTTAGTCATTAACACGCCCGTGTGTTGCCTGGGCCCATACGGGGGAGCAAAGAATAGTAACACTGTTGCCTACCATGCACGTCGTAAGAGGCGACTAAAGAGGCTATGATTCCGTCGCCCTGCTACTGAGCGAGTGCGTGGCGCAACACTGTGAGCTGTGAATTTAACGTGGAATGCTTTTACATCTGTTCGCAGTTTGTGGCGTGAACTGCATGTTTGTAACGATGGCAGCCGGCTGTTGCTGGATTGACTGGTTTGCCTTTTCGGTTAACGGGTGCATTTTTCAGGAGACTCCTGGGAGTCAATCGCTGGAGCTACGGAGTTCATGCTTTGTGCGGCACTTTCGGCAGGTTGCCCTGCGGAAAGAGACCACGCCATATGGGATAAAACCCGGGTCAGTGAAGTCTTTCTGGTGACTGCCGGTTCCATCGATAATGAACTGTATTTCTCGTGGAGGACTTTTGTGTTGGCATTCTGGTGGCAGCAATATGCAGTGTACCTGTGCGGGCTGTTGGCTTGCCATACTCCTGTCTATTCCATTGTTCACATAGGGCAGTGAGGAGCATTTTGTGTGACATTCACTGGCACAGGAACGAAGCATAATGGAGACGACCCATTGCCGTGAAGTTGGAACCTCGACTAACTAGTCATTAACATTACTACACTAGGCTGCCAAATCTTGGACATAATGGACCTAGCCAGGAAGATGTGATTTGGTACTTTAAACCAAGTCTTGTTGAGGCTGTTTTATCAGAAATGAGTTCATCTGTCCTGTGATTTGTCTGAAGGAACAGACAACATGGTTTTATTATGTTAAAGAAGTGTTACAAAATTACAAACTATTGCCTGATGCAGATGTTGGCTATGAATACTGCAGAATGGTTCCAAACACTACATGCTACCATCATGGTTGTAGAAACTATATTTTGGAGACAAAATTGTCAAAAAAGAACAGATAATAAACACTCTAAAAACCGTATTTCATTATATCTCTGGTAAATAAAATACCAACAACCTCACAAGCCCAAGCTATGCATTAACAGTATGTGGTAAATTAGGATGGAGTATTTGTGCCAGAAATGTTTGTAGAGATAGATTACCATTACCTTCATATTTATTTGATAATCCAATTATATGAAGTATTTTCTTATTTTTACAAGCATGACTGATCCAAGCAAGGCTGTTAATGAGTCTCTCTATTCATGTTGAAAATGGAAACAAATGAGACATGATTTTAAATGTAATTGATGTAATTCTCACCTGATATTGAAAGTGTCTGCACTGCAGGTATTCAGCCACAATGTCCAGCATTCTAACCATCTGAGAGAATATAAGTACCCTGTGTCCTGTTTCCTTCAGCCTGACCAACAGCTTGTCCAGCAATAACAGCTTCCCGCTGCCTCGAAGGAGTATCTGAATTATACATTCAAACGATCCACTTTCAGCAAAAACAACTAGTGTTTCCAGAAATCAATTATACATGACAATCAATACATTTTTAAAACTATGTCTGCTAAGTAACCTTCTTTCTCAAATATAACTACCTTTGTTTTGATACCATACATTTTTGTGTGAATAAACCCACACTGCTATACTAATTAAGCTCTCCCTCCTTAATTGGGCATATGGTACTAGATCCATATTTGTATAAACCCATCGGCAGGCTGTGGGTGGTGTGGTCAGTACCAAACCAGCCACCTTTACTTCTCCAGAATTTCCTGGTACTCACTTCAGGCCAGGTCGACGTGAGAGCCCAGGTCAATGTTAAAAACCTGCCCCAGAGCAGATTCTAACTTAGCAAGCATCAAGCCATTATGCTATCGCTGCTCCCTGGGATTACCAAGACTTGGTCAAGTGTTAACATGACTTGGTCAAGTGTTAACATGACTTGGGTAAATGTTACTATGACTTGATCAAATGTTTCCCTGAGACATCACTCCATGCACACACAGCCTACCTGCAGCCTTTCCTTATAGGGCAACTCTTCTTGTGGGGGGACAACCAAGTGAGCATGATTGGCACATTTCTTCAATTCCATCATGATGTTAGCAAAACTGGACACATTGCCTCGCCTGCCTTTCATCAAAGTACGAAACTCCTTTTTTAATATTGCTCTGAAACAGGTAAGAATATATTCATAACAAACAGTTATTATAATCCTTACATCACGCTTTTGACTACTGATGAGATTCTTGGCTTAGTAAGAAATACTCATCGCTGGACAGAAAGGAAGGACAAAAATAAGAGAGAAAACAAACAACTTACAAGTGAATAAAATTTATTAGATGTAATATTTGTAATCTTAGAAAATAACTTTTCAGATTAGTAACTAATATAACATGTTCTTGATTTGTCTTTACAGGGACTTATTAATAACACACTGCAAGGTAACTGTATCCAATCTTCCTTAGACAGGAATACTTCCACAAGAACAGGGAACCCTAATGTCCATAGGGTAACCTTTAATATGTGACTTTAATGATAGCAACTGACTTTATGCTGCACAATTAAAAATCAGCATCCTATTATTTAATTTGTTTTTGGCATAGCTTTGAACATGCTTTGTGCATAAATTACAAGTACCTCTAAAATCAGAGTGGGTTCGCCTGAGGGTGTGGAACGCTGGTAAAAGGGAAAGCTAATCCATAGACAAAATTCAGTTCAGTGAACTAGAAGTAGTAGCACGTGTATGGACTACGCTTGAATTCAAAGCAAGAGAGTAAAAAAGAATTGGTTCTTTCTCGTTGATTAGACTTAACAACATGCAGCAAAACAAACGTGCCCATCACTCGGAGATCATGCTTATTACAAAGTGGACTTCTACTAGAATATTTTCTTCAGCATTTTAAAAGGAGCAACAGTCTGTTCATTTGAATAACTATGGAACATCACTTCTACATATAAAATTCTAATAACTATACACACAATACATACAAAATACTCTAGCCTTTAAAGAAAAGCAATTGGAATAATAGTGTCAACAAGGTCAAGTAGTTGGTGATGTGACAGTCATGATACCCATAATGAAAATGTTGACAACTGTCATGACAGTTTCTAGCAACAAGAAGGAATCCTAAAAACAATGAGCTTTTTTTAAGCTAGCAATTTTACCTGTAGTAAGTTTTTTGCAATGAAGAGAGTTCTACACGGAGAATTCTTTCAGTTTTGGCAGGCAAGGACTTTTCCACATCTTTTTTAACTCTCCTTATCAGATACGGCTCCAGTTGTTTGTGCAATGAAAGAAACCCTTTCCCCTCTTCATTCTGATGTTTTTCTTCAAAGTCTGGCCAGCTATCAAATCTGTATATAAATTACGAACAAATTAACATCAACTGACATTGCTAAGGACGCAAAATCAACATAACATACATAAAAGTCAGCTGGAGGTTATTATATTTTGAAATCGTCTGGAGAAGTAATGATGCGGCGATTACCAGTTAAATCAGCAAGCAATATGAACTTTTTCAAACAGAATGCTGTCAATTTCTAACTCAACAATTTAACGAGAATGAAATAAAGGAACTATACTTTTCCAGCAATTTTCTCAATAAGTCACTGAGAGAATTTCTTCACAATTGACATTTATCACACAAATAAATCATCTGCCTTTTTAAGCTCAAGAGTCAAGACATCTGGGTTCATCCACAAAAAGCTGGAAAAATACTCCAATCAGTACATTTCTGATATTGAACCAGTCTGTTAAAAATGAGTACCAAGCAATTTTTTTGGAACTGTCTGGGAAGGAAAGACAAAGATGAAGAGAAAAAGCTACCCCCACCACATTATGTTGTTGCCTAACATTTCAAGCCCTAATGTCAGTAACTGTTATGAGAAAATTAGCAAATGGGTAATGCATAAAACCATTCTCAATTTCCCCTTTTAAATTTGTAATTTTAAAAATTGCCTCAGATCTCTTTTTAATTCGCTTACCTCCTCCGAAGTCGGAGAGTGTCTGCCTGTACGGCGAGGAACCACCAGTCTGCACACCAATAAGCCAGACATGGGACAACGGATACTCACGCAAAACTCAGGTCCTGTATGACATCACACTGATGTTGGACAACAGGATGCCTTTATCCGACATACAGGACTTCGCGTTGGAGCTCAAGCCAACGAACACAAGAAAGCAAGCAATTCGCTTACCAACTGCCAACAATTGGTTGAGATTTCCTTTTTTAACAAACAAATCTGCATGCTGCCAACACTATTTTGTCATTTTAAAAACTGCCTCAGATCTTTTTTCTTTGCTTACTATCTGCCAACAATTGGTTGAGATTTCCTTTTTTAACATTAATCAAATCTGCATGCTGCCAAAACTATTTTGTCATTTTAAAAACTGCCTCAGATCTCTTTTTTCTTCGCTTACTATCTTCCAACAATTGGTTGATATTTCCTTTAACATTAAACAAATCTGCATGCTGCCAACACTATTTTGTCATTTTAAAAACTGCCTCAGATCTTTTTTCTTTGCTTACTATCTGCCAACAATTGGTTGAGATTTCCTTTTTTAACAATCAAATCTGCATGCTGCCAAAACTATTTTGTCATTTTTAAAACTGCCTCAGATCTCTTTTTTCTTCGCTTACTATCTGCCAACAATTGGTTGAGATTTCCTTTTTTAACATTAACCCTTTAACGGGCATAACGCCTGATAGCGTTCGATGCGTTAAACGGGCGTAGCGCCCAATCGCGTCTTTGACGACTAGTCGTTTTAAAAATGCGATCTCTCGGTTTTCCGACACTTCCGATGACTACTTTCACTTTCGCCGATAGCTTGACAACGTGGTCGCCATTTGTAAACGCGCTACAATGACTTTGAACAGACTTTAACGGACTTTTATAGTTTTCGGGATTTTCACGCTGTTTTTCAAAATGGATTTCGGCGATTCTTCAAGTGATAGCCGAGATTTCGCTCTGTTCAATTTAAATGACATTAAAGGGCACGAAGTTGATTATTAATCGGAGCTAGATATCAGTACAAAGCGTTACTTTGCATTAGCCGTCGTGAGTCGGACTTTAAAGAAAGTGATTATGATTCTGAAAATGTGTTTGTAAATTGCCGTATAGATGACGGAAAATCACAAACAACATGCCGTATTTCGTAAATATTTGTGTTCATATATGGATTACCGGCAACAATCACGTGAGTAACATATTCTGCATGCTTTTCCCTTCATTGTGTTGTTTATTTAACTAAAATCGGTTGACTAACACCTTATTTGTGATGTTTTTACTAACGCGACCCGAAATTTTACAGAACCTGAAAAAATCTTCCCTGTTCAGGGCTACAAAACGGACAAACATCTGCCCTGTAAAGGGTTAATCAAATCTGCATGGTGCCAACACTATTTTTTCCCAACCTAATTGTAATGCTATCATATAATAATCTGTGTAGATAAAAAAGGCATACTAACTTTTCAGGCATAATGAAGTGCAGCAGAGACCACAACTCCTTCAGTGAGTTCTGCAACGGGGTGCCTGTGATAAGAATCCTATGGTTTGTGTCAAATGTTTCTAAAGATCTGTATAAGAGGGAGTCATCATTTTTCAATCGATGAGCTTCATCTACACCAAGGAATGCCCACGATTCTGCAGCCAAAAAAGCCTGCCATTGACAAAGGGGAGAGAAAACAAGACACAGTATTATAAATAAAATACTGTGCATTAAATTCATTCACTGAAACAACATTAAGTATATTAAGCATAATTTTCCCATTCACAACGCAGAGCTCAATAGAGAATAATGCTGACGTGTTTATACAGTTATTTTACTTATATAAGCAACTGTGGTGACATAGTGGTTTAGTGCCTTTGCTTAACAGTAGTCCAGCTTCAATCCAAATAGTGGCATATTACTCATTATTCACTTTACAAGACTATATAAAGCCTAGCTTTACTCACTATAAGAGACTATATAAAGCCTATCTTTGTTTTTGTTTTTTTTTAAAAGAGAGAGAAGGGAACTTCAATACATTAACAATGCATAGTTCTGAATTATATAATGAAAAAATGAAGTTCAACAACATGTAGGTGCAAAATAACACTTACCTTGTCCTTCAACAAGATTTCATATGTTGTAATGAGAGCATTAAATTTCAGGCGCTTATTACCCGGATGTCTCCATTCTTGTTCTCTTAACTGCAAAATAAATATTACAAGGCTTAAATCACAAAAATACCTTTATAATCAGGTTACTTGTAAACATACGTTGAAAGCATCCACCTTTATATCAAACTATGTCCCGGTATTTATAGCATGGACTGCATAGCTTCCGCATCACTGCCCCAGCTAAACTGCTTCTAAGTATTTTTCAGATCAAAAATACTTGCAATTCTTTCCGACTACAACTACTCTTCTATATGTTCAATATTTTTCTCAAGCCTCTTCGAGGCATGTTTCCAATTTAGTCCTTGTTCCTTCAGTGAATTGCTCAATGTTGTCACTTGTTAAATGTTGGCCAGTCAGGAGACCCTGGTTTTAGTTTTTGTTTCCCACACTTGTCATGGACGAGTTTTCCTTCGTGCTGTAGACATGAGCAAAATATCTCAAAGGGGCTGGGTTAGTTAGATATGCATAACATTTCCTTGCTGTGTAATTGCTTCTCTCTTGCAATCGCATTTTGAGTTGCCCCTGATCATTCCAATTATCCCCTGTTCTCTAACTTGTACATTACACTATAGATGTACTTTTTACTTAACACTTTAGAGTTAATATACTTAAAAGTAAATACTATATATAAAAGTCCACTTGGTAATCTAGATAAATGCCACTTCGGCCATTTAGCCTTCAATAAAATAATTTATCAGAGAATTGCACACAACAAAGAAATAACCTACCACTTACAATCTAAAATTGACAGCACAACAACAAAATAACATACCACTGTGCGACTAGTGACATCTCCAATGTACACAATAACGTTTATTTCTGGAGCCCATTTGTCAAACTCCTTCTGCCAAGCAACGATGGTAGAAAGAGGCACCACTAGTAGGTATGGCCCATATAAATGATAATGGTTGAACAAGTGAGAAATAAAGCTGATAATCTGGATTGTTTTTCCTAAACCCATTTCATCTGCAAGTATTACACTGTTTTCTCTGTAAAAAAAAAATTACTTTATTTATTCAACTGAAACCATAGATTTACCAACTGTATGTACAATAATTTGCATTAAAAAAT
Organism: Cepaea hortensis; assembly: GCA_963921405.1. NCBI lineage: Eukaryota > Metazoa > Mollusca > Gastropoda > Stylommatophora > Helicidae > Cepaea > Cepaea hortensis. The sequence goes on from OY992878.1 coordinate 72,116,321, forward strand.
TCTTAAGAACATAAATAGACCATGCAATTTACTTTACTCAACTTATTCGGGTGCCTGGTCTGGCTAACTCTATCATCTGATATTCTGATGAGGTTGACTATATTTTTTATGTTGCCATGCTGATACAGTTTTCCCACATTCATCCTCCTCTCTTGTCTAGTGTTTTCCCATGTGAAGGTAATTTTGCTTTTGTCAATCAGCATTATAAAGCCTATTCCTCACGAATTCGTTCAGTGATACTACAAAAGTTGCAGAACTCAACACCTCAGTATTAGTTTCCTTCTATGCCCATGTATTCTTTAAAAAAAATTCTTAAAAAATAACCACATCAACACTGTCTCCAGTTTCTTCATTTTGTTGCTCATTGACAGCATTCACATTTTTATAGAAAGGAGTCAAACATAATTTTTCAGTTCTGTTTTTCATGACGACATTCATTTCTATAAAAGAATCTTTGGGTATGGTGATTCTTGTCTTTATCTGTGCCACATCTTTTACCAGATGTCACTGTTTAGCCTACCTATTTACGATTGATAAAATGATCGACATGTTTGACTTGTGTGCCTTTCGTGTGCCTTTAGTCTTTGTAAAACTATATAAATAGAATTAGTGGTGGATTCTAGGTGGAAAATATTATTCGAAAGTTAAATGTAGAGTAGCTCAAGCCATATTATTCACATTCAAGTTGAAGAATATTCTATGCAAAATATACTTGTCATTGAAAGTAAGAAAGAGTTGCAAAGAGTTACATAGAGCCTATTTTGATTTATGGAAATAAACAGGGAAAAATCAACAGATCGGCAAGAAATTACTTCTACAGAGCCATGTTTCCATACAGGAATGCTGATAACATCATGGACAGATAAAAAGAGCCATAACCATAAAGACATGATGAAAGAAACCAAAAAAAAAAAAAAAAAAAAAAAAAAATAAAGAACTGGTTAATGCACGTCAGAAATAAGTCATGAAAAGAGAGAAACTGAAATATGCAATGACAATGAGGAAGGTTGGAGGGAGAAAAAAATAGAATGACCCTGAGAAATCATGAAGCTTGACTGGGTATGGAGAAACATCTGTTAACAGAAATAATAATTGGCAGTATGCAAGACAGTAAACTTACCATACATGAAGACTAACTTGTGTCACATGGACATAGTGGAGGAACATGGTATTTGAATGGTTAGGAAATTTATCACACAGATAAGAGACGAGTTCTAATTCAATGGAAGACGAGAATGAAATAAAAACAATTGCTGCCAATAAGGGTACCAAATTCTACACTCATACTTTATGTTAGTCTATGTGAAAGAATGCACTGATATTAAAAATGCTTCAGATAATTATACACTTGTGTAACTAAGCTATACATCATTAATATTATTTCTTAAAATAAAATGATAATGCTGTTATTTCAACACGGAAAGCACACTTACTTGCACCATGAATGTATTAACCAATTCAGACCATCAAGCTGGTAATCTCTTAGCTCCAGGTTTTCTGAACCTCCCAAGTATGGTGGCTGCAGTTTCAGTGGATTAAACTTGGGACGAACTTTTAGAACCTAAGACAATGTTTAACATACTTGTATCTTTATCGAAACAAAATCTCAAATTTTAAAAAATCCAAAATAATGAAAATATGATCCTACTGCTAATGACTGACAGTTATGAATTAAGTTTACAACCTTTAACATTGATGAAAAAGTCTGTAAAAGAAAAATAGCAAGCCACTAAACAAAAAACATTTTCAGATGAAATAATTTAGTGAAACTGAATAAAGCATGTCCTCTAAAAGTACTGGAGAGTTTTGATCATAGACCATAATTTTAGGAAGGAAAAATCCCAACTGCACCTCCACGTGGTAGAGGATGGAAACACCAGACCATCATCCACCTACTGATGACAAAACTAAAACTATAACTAAACTAAATAAATTTAGAGTAGGAACATGGAATGTTAGGACATTAAATGAGCTAGGAAAGTTAAACAATGTTCTAAGAGAAATGGAAAACATGAAAATAAATATACTAGGCATAAGTGAGATGAGATGGAAGGGATCTGGCAAAATTATAACCGACAAACACACAATAATTTATTCTGAAGGGGACACATGAAAAAGGTGTAGGAATAATATTTGATGAAAAAACAGCCAAATCTATGACTGGATACTGGTGCATTTCAGATAGAGTTATAATGGTCAAAATCAAAGGCAAAACAACAGATATAAATATTATACATGTATATGCACCAACAACAAGCAGTAGTGATGAAGAAATACAACACTTTTACGATGAAATAGAAATGGCAATAGCTCAAATAGGATCATCACAAGAAATAAAAATAATACTGGGAGATTTTAATTCAAAGTAGGAACAGGAAAAATAGAGGATATAGTGGGGAAATACGGTTTAGGTACAAGAAATGAACAAGAAGAGAAACTAATAGAACTGGCAAATATTAGTGATATGATAATTGGAAACACATGGTTTACACACCACAAAAGATGACTATACACATGGAAAAGCCCTGATATGAAAATACGCAACCAAATTGACTACATACTTATTAATAAAAGATTTAGAAATGCATTAATTAATGTAAAGACAGTGCCTGCTGCTGACAGTAATAGTGATCATGTACCACTATGTGGACAAATAAAAGTAAGATTAAAGGGAGGGGGAAAAATGGTTAAGAACTTGAGACTTAATAAAGAAATTCTGAAAGTAGATACAGAAATTCAAGAATAATAGTCTCATCTCATCTCATCATGTTCCTCTTATACCTTGCGGTGTCGAGGTGAAGTATAAATGTAGTTATACTTCACAATACAGAGTGACTGTGAAAAATAGATACAATGCAATAGCTAAAATACAGAGTATAAATGAACAATGGGAAATGTTAAGGGACTCCATTCATCAAACTAGCAAAGAAATATTACTGGAGAGAAGTCAAAAAGCTAAGAAAAAAATGGACGAATGAAGAAATCTTAATGCTGATGGACAAAAGGAAATTGAATAAAAATGATAAACAAGAGTATGCTAAGATAAATAAAGAAATAGATAAATGTCTGAAGGCAAAACAAAGTTGGTTAACCCTTTACAGGGCAGAGCGCCCGTTAGCGGCCGATCGCTTAAACGAGCGGATCGACCGTTTACGTCCGATACTATTATGCATTGTAAAAACGCGATCTCTCGGCTTCCCGGCACTTCAGACGGCTACTTTCGCTTTCGGCGACAGCTTGGCAACGTGGCCGCCATTTGTAAACACGATACTATGAATTTGAATGGACTTTTACGGACTTTTTTTGATAGTTTTCGGGATTTTTACGCTGTTTTTCAAAATGGATTTCGGCGATTCTTCAAGTGATAGCCGAGATTTCGCTCTGTTCAATTTAAATGACATTAAAGGGCACGAAGTTGACTATTAATCGGAGCTAGATATCAGTGCAAAGCGTTACTTTGCATTAGCAGTCGTGAGTCGGACTTTAAAGAAAGTGATGATTCTGAAAATGTTTGTAAATTGCCGTATAGGTGACGGAAAATCACAAACATGCCATATTTCGTAAATATTTGTGTTCATATATGGATTACCGGCAACAATCACGTGAGTAACATATTCTGCATGCTTTTCCCTTCATTGTGTTGTTTATTTAACTAAAATCGGTTGACTAACACCTTATTTGTGATGTTTTTACTAACGCGACCCGAAATTTTACAGAACCTGAAAAAATCTTGCCCGTTCAGGGCTACAAAACGGACAAGCGTCTGCCCTGTAAAGGGTTAAACGAGCAATGCAAAAATATTGAATTAAATTCCATTAAAGATCAAAAAAGTATGCACAGACAAATCAGTGAGCTCACAGGAAGAAAAATAAGAATAAATACAGGGTGTTTGAAATCAAAAAAAGGAAATATATTATTGGAGGCAGGTGCTATAATGAAGAGGTGGAATGAGTATATAAGAGAATTATATAATGGAGAAAGGGAAGAATTAACAGAAAAAAGTAACTTAGAAGGCCCACCTATTCTAAAAGAAGTCGATGATGCTATGAAACATATGAAGAAAAGGAAAAACAGCTGGGCCAGATGAAATCACAGTAGAAGAATTAGAATTATTGGGAGAATTTGGGGTAGACATATTAACCAAAATGCTCAATGATATTTACAACAGTGGATATTTACCGAGCAATATGCTAAAATCTGTATTTATAGCAATACCAAAGAGACCAGGAGCAATTGGATGTGAAGATTTTCGTACAATTAACCTCATAAACCATGTCACTAAGCTTCTACTCAGAATTATGAGAAGAACAAGAAAGAACATAAAAATGGAAATTAGTGAAGAACAGTATGGTTTTATGGAAGGAAAGGATACAAACAATGCAATATATATATTACGAACACTAATAGAAAGGTCAATAGAGAAACAGAGAGACATATATTTATGCTTCATAGATTATACTAAGGCATTTGATAAAGTAAAACATGATGCGCTGATTAAAATGTTGGAAGATATCAACATTGATGGGAAAGATTAAAAAATAATGAAGAATATAAACTGGAACCAAGTAGCAGCAATTAAAATGGGAAATAAAAAGGGTAGTTACGAACAGATAAAGCTAGGAGTACGACAGGGGTGTGTCTTGTCACCCAATCTCTTCTCCCTATATAGCGAAGTAATAATGAGAGAGATCAAAGAGAAGCCAGGAATACTAATTGGAGGATATAATATAAACAATATACGCTATGCAGATGACACAGTATTGGTGGCGGATAATACAACAGACCTACAATTATTGGACATTGTAGTATCAGAGAGTGCACAGAAAGGACTCTCCTTAAATATCAAGAAAACAGTAACATTGGTGATATCAAAGAAAATGGAGACACCAAAATGTGACATAGAAAAATTCTCAACCAAGTGGATAATTTTCAATACTTAGGTGCACTTATACCATCAGATGGAAGATGCTCAACAGAGATTAAGAGCAGAATAGGGCAGGCAAAAGCCGCATTTAAGAAAATGAAGAGTATCTTATGCAATAAGTCGCTATCAATGAATGTAAGAGTGCTAAAATTCTATAAAGAACCAGTTTTGCCATATGGGCTTGGAATGTAAATGAACAAATGAGGAAGAACTTGGAAGCAACAGAAATGTGGTTTTTGAGACGAATGTTGCGAATTCCTTAGACTGCCAGAGTAACTAACAACGACTGCCTGAAAAAGGCTAATGAAACTAGAACATTATATACAACAATAAGAAAGAGACAAATACCTTTCTTTGGTCATGTGATGAGAAGAGAGCCATTGGAGAACATCGTGACAACTGGAAAGATTGAGGGGAAGAGAGGCAGAGGCAGACCAAGAGAAGTGAAGCTGGACGGATTGAGACGGCATGGAGGAATATCAGCAGCAGAATTGATCCAGAACACCAAAGACCGAGATCTGTGGTGAGCCAGCTGGCACGGCACTTGATGATGAATAAAGCATTCCATTAAAGACATGCCTAAAAAAATTTTTTAAGTATAGAATAACAGCACCAAAAAAAAGTGTACAAAACGATGTAAATGTGTGCGAGAGTACACAGTGACCCAGCATTACAGCACCACTTTTTCAACAGACATTCTGGGACAAATCTAAAATGTTGTACAAGTTATTTATACAATCTGCTACTCTTACCCTGGTGAGTTTGGTAGGAATGCACTGTGACTTGTTTCTGGCCAGATACTTGTCTATATGACTCTGGAACAGTTTGGATGCTAGCTCTCCATCTTCCCAAGTACAGTCAGAGTAGGGCAATCCCTGCCACTTGCACAGGTAGTCTGAGCCATTGTTTTCCTTGCGGTGTGCTGTTATAACAAGACAGCAGGGGTATAAAATGTATCATTGCTGTGAGTTACAGTACAAATTTAAGATAGTTTTGTTTAATAAAAAAAAAAAAAAACTAGGGGTGGTGGAGAGAAAGAGAAGTGAGAACACAAATTACAAAACCAAGAGGAGAGGGGGCAAGGAGAGGAAGAGGAGATGAGGAGATAGAAAACAAATAAAACAGAGGAGAGGGAGGAGGGGGGAAGAGAGAGAGAGAGAGAGAGAGAGAGAGAGAGAGAGAGAGAGAGAGAGAGAGAGAGAGAGAGAGAGAGAGAGAGAGAGAGAGAGAGAGAGAGAGAGAGAGAAGAAAAAGAGGAATCACTTACAGATAATTCTCTCCACACTCTTGTGAGACTCCAAAAGGTCGTGCATCATCTCTTGCTGACATTCATAGTACTCAACATCCTCAGGGGTTGCATTATCCTTCCTGCAGAACGTAAGCATATAGTCAGCTTAACATTAAATCACACACAACATGGCATGAAGGAGTATTGCTCCTAATCATTGTCCTGCACATACAGCTACTACTGATATCACAACAAACAGAATACTCAGGTAACACCCAGCAGTAAATTACTATGGCTTGACTAGCAGTCTACAGTGAAATGAAATATATGGCCAACATTAACACATTAAGTTATTGAGTTGAGCTTATAACATGAAAGAAGCAAAATATGGTAAAAAGAGGAGAGAAATACCAAACCCACTAAATGTTATGTATATGATGATGGTGAAAATAAACTGCCTAATAAAACAGTCTTACTGAACAGCTAAGGATTCTGAGTTAACTAGCCTTTACAGAACAAATATGCTAAACCAACTATCCAATGCTCTGTACCCATAAGCATGCTGAATAATGAAACAACAACAAAGCACACAAATACATTTGAAAAATCTGACAACAAAAACTTACCATTCTTTAATTTCATCATCCCGTTTGATAAAGTTTTCCAACTTCTTGATTCCATTAACCTTCTGTTCTCGAAGTGAGGCCTCTGTCTCCCAGGTATTATGAATGTGGGACCAGCCCTTCCATTTGATCAGATACTGTGTCTCAAATTCTTCGACTTCGCCATCTTTCAAAGGGATGGTGTTGGGATCACCCATTTCTCTCACATTGTAGAGCGTTGTTCTATGACCACTGGCTGAAATGGTAAAGAATAGTACAAATTAATTGAGGTTGCAATGAGTGAGATTTTTTTTTAAAAAGAACAAAGCAACATTAACTTTCACGAAACAAATTAACATTTATAGCTACCAAATATAAAACTGAAATAAACTTGTTTGCTTCTTTTTTGGATCAACTTCCAATCAGCAGAAATTAAACTTAAGTATCAAAGAAATCCTATTTGCTACTTTTGTGAAGAATGAGTGCAAATAAATTTGAGTCTTGATTTTTTTTTTTTTTTTTTTTTAAAGTTTAGTTTAGTTGACGGATCAACATCACAGCACATGGGTGTAACCCATAAGTGCTCCGTTCTACTCCTAACTCAAACGTGAGTCTGGAGAACCTCAGCTCAGTACACGAACTCCGTAGCACTGACGAGGATCCTAAAATACTTTGGGTAGATTTTTAACTCAAAATTTTGCCCGAGTAGCGCTGTAAGCCCACACCTTTTCGATTTCCAACTGCCAAGGGATATTTTACGTGTGCAATAATATACATGGCACCCGGTCTCACTATCACCAGGGCTTGAACCCGGGACCTCCAGCACTCAAGGAGGACACTTAATTTGAGTTTGAAACCTGACATGTTTTATATTTATATATATATATATATATATATATATATATATATATATATATATATATATATATATATATATATGTGTGTGTTTGTGTGTGTGTGTATGTATATATATAATCCTCACCTCCTTTCCTTCCTTTACGGACTTCGAGCACCTTCTCAATGGTTTCCTTGTTGTCCTCTTCTGCAACAGGTGTGACTGCTTCAATAAGGTCATCAGAGTCTGTTGCTTCATCTGAGTCTTCTTTATAACTGAAAACATTAAGAAAAAAGTAGTACTGATTACCGTCTTACATAAAATTCATGCCATCTACAGTGGCTTGCACATGCCTCCCTTTTAAATCCCCCAAGCTCAAGTGTGACTATCAAATTATTTGCCAATGGGAATAGCTCAGCAATTCAACAGTACCTTGCTTTCTTGAAGTAAAAAGTATTTCAACTGTCTGTCGATGTGTTATATTTGGGGCCTTTAGAGTTTATCCTTTCAGCTTTTGCTTTCGAATGCTGCTTGTTTTGCTTCCTATTTTCTCTTGTGTTTCTAGGTTTGGTGTTATTTTCTCCTTTGTTGCTTCATGTCATGTCTGGTAGTTGTCAGGTTTCTGCTCTAACTGTACCCATGTTTCAATCATTTATAAAAGATACACATAAATTAACATTTAACATGTCTGAAATGCTCCTCACCTGGGAACTAAATTAAAAAAATCTAATGCCCATGCAGCAACATAACCTATTAGAGTACTTCTAAGAAGATTTGATAGCACTGTAATTGGGGTTCTTGGTGAACTGCACTCAAAGATTGTATTTTTAAAACAAAGCTGCATATCCTTTACAGTACATCGTGGTCACCCCCAGCATTTTTGGGCTGCAATTTCTTGGAAAATTTACATTCAGTAGTTTGCCATTGCTTTTTGAATGACTGACACTCATACCATTGAATGAAAACCAGCTATGGCAGTCTGCTTTCAAATCCCCCACAGCTGTGTTATGAATGCGGTATGCAGGATTATGAATTGCATTCATACGTCCTCCATCATAGCGCTGGCTTAAAGATTGTAAAGACTATACTGTGACACTCAACCTACCCTTTTACAGAAACAAGGGGGAAAACAAAACTAATCTGAATATAAGTGTCTGATATGACAGAAATTATTGTTATAACAAGAGCAACAGGGTAGTCATATGTTCAAAACCCTTTAGCGGGCAAAGCATCCGGGAACGTTTCTAACCCCGAACTGGCAAACAATCTGAAAGAGCCCGTGATTATTATGCATTGTAAAAACGCGATCTCTGCTTTCCGGGACTTCCGATTGTCTACTTTCGGTTTCGTCGATAGCTTGACAACGTGGCCGCCATTTGCAAGCATGTACTTTGAATTTGAACAGATTTTAACAAATAGTTTTTGTGGGTTTTACGCTTTGTATTTCAAAATGGATTTCGACGATTCTTCAAATGCTAGCGGGGATTTCGCTGGGTTCAATTTAAGTGACATTGAAAGGCACGAAGTTGACTATTAATCGGAGCTAGATATCAGTGATCAGCATTACTTTGCATTAGCAGTCGTGAGTCGGACTTTAAAGAAAGTGATTATGATTCAGAAAATGTGTTTGTAAATTGCCATATAGATGACTGACAATCACAAACAATATGTTATATTTTGTAAATATTTGTGTTCATGTATGGATTAGCAGCATAATTCACGTGAGTAAAATAATATAAAATTAAAAATAAAATATTTTTGCTGTTTATTTGACTAAAATCTGTTGACTAACAACTTATATGTGATATTTTTACTAACGTAACCCAAAATTTTACCGAACCTAAAAATTCTTCTTGCCCGTTCAGGGCTACAAAACAGACAAACGTCTGTCCAGTAAAGGATTAAAACAAACTACATACATAAGTGTTGTATTTATTTCTACATAAGTTCAACTCAGTAGCACAATTAAAAATTGTATGTGTTTACAATAAATTACATAACATAAAACAACAATTTTAATCATGTGACGTCTTCGCATACATTTAGGTAATGTTATGATGTGTGCAAAGAATTACATTAGATGACAAAAGAAGTGCAGTAAGATCTAACATGACTGGTGCACAATTAATGCCCTTCCTACCATTCAGATAGATAAATAAATTACATTCAGGACAGACTCAAAGTATGCTACTAACATTCTGATAAATAGTGTACACTTAAGTTCATAGTGTACACTTAAGTTCATTGCCATCAGTAAGTTTCCATTAATGTGTTTAATGGCAAACAATTTGAACAGAGAATAAAAATACTGTTTTGTAAGAGTTTCATTGGTCGAGACAGGAACACGAAGCTGATCCACGACTCTGGTGAACATGACCACCCACACTTAACATCATGGCACATGATGATTGGATGGATCAGTTTCATACTTTTAAATCACAATATAATTTAAAAACTAGATTTTCAATATAACAAAACACTGAGAGGCTGCATTCCTTGGTTTAACAATATTTTGTTCACAACGTACATATTTTTAAAACACACTACTGCTAAAGGGTCAGTAGATGAGCTCACTTTGATAGATTAAGCACCTTTGAGGGCTGAAGCCACCTGAAAAACATCGCACATTGTTCAGTTTTCTGAGATGACCCTTGATTATCTAACTTCCCTGAATGCATTTAAATTATGTGTTATCCCAGCGACTAACTGCTCTGCTTTTTTAACATTACCACTGATGCATGACAGCTCCAGAAAACATGACATGAAATCCAAATCCTCCACTTGTCCCTCACACTATTTTTTGCTATTTACGTCTCAACCTAAGTTAAGGTCTTGTGCATTGTATCTGTATTATTTATTGTTCACATGGATTGCTGAAATTCTCTCAGTATCAAATATAATAGACAATTTGCACATGCACACAGTATCACTATTTTATTTTATTTCTCAATAAATGTATACTGATAGAAAACCTACATGCGATCCAACCTCATGCCAGCTGATATATCTACCTGTAATTATAACACCACCATACAAATTAACAAATAGCTGAAGATTTTTTTTTAAAGTATTCCAGATATCAGCATCAACATATATTTGCAGCTAGCATTGAATTGAAACTCATGATAGGAGAAAACTTAATTTTTTTTTTTTTTTATTTCCATATTCATTCAGCACTAATAATATTTGTTCACATAGTTACATTAATATCTGAGTGAAGGAAATGTCTGAAAACTTTACACTTATATACAGTCATTCAGAAATCTTCAAATTACTTAAAGCAGCCTAAAACAACACACAATATTCCAATGGTATGCTGCACAGACAGGACAAGTAATTTTAATACAATGTTTGGTCATAAGACTTACAACATCTAACTCATCAGCATTTATAAAGAATGTCACCAACAGATTATTTGAACCTTCTTAAAACTGAAAACATTATAATAAATAGCTACGTAATACACATAAGATATGAAGAAACATTAGACATAAAACCTGTATAGATTCCAGTACTAAATTAAATTACCAGCCTATGAAATATTTTGATATTTCTAGAAAAAGCGCCTCCAATATTGTGCTCGTGCAAGAAAAGCCACAACTGTGCCGCCAAAATCTTCACAACTACCGAAAAGTTATCATATCAACCCTTCACACGGGACACCTATCATCTTCTCCCATGTGTTGCCGGGCCCATAAGGGAAGCAAAGAATAGCTATACTGCAGCCTACCACGCATGTCATAAGAGGCGACTAAGGAGGCTTGATGGTTCCGTCGCCCTGCTACTGAGTGAGTGCGTGGCGCGACACTGTGAGCTGTGAGTTTCGTGTGAAATGCTTTTGAATCTGCCCGAGGTTTTTTGGAACGTGACTGCATGTTCGGAGCGATGGCAGATGGCTATGTCCCAGAGTTGACCGGTTTTTGCCTTATGCAGAAATGCGTGGCTGCTGGTTGACTGCCACTGCCATCGACGAACTGTATTTCGTGGACTGTGTGGGTGAACATCTAGGAAACATCCAGATGGGAAAATGACTGCCGATTCCATCAGAAATGAAGTGGGTGTTTTGTGGGGGACTATTGTGTTGGCATTCTGGCGGCGGCATAATGGGGACGACCCGTTGCTGTGAAGTTGGAACTGCGACTAACTAATCTATCATCTTACCTAACACCTTGTTTAGAAACAGAACGCCTGCGCGTATGATAGTGATACTTCTTCCTATGGTGAAAATAGAAGACTATCTTATTTTTTCGACTCAAAAAAAAAATACAGTTCTATTTCTGGTGTTAGTATTACATTTCGGAAACACAACAGGCTCATACATTTTCAGAAAGAAGCGCTGACAAATTATAATTGAAGTGTATTACCTTATTTTCTGTGCACTTTTCCTCTGTGGTACTGGTCTACTATGGGAATCACTGTCATCAGAAGATTCAGAAGAAGAGAGATTTCTACTGCGACCCTTTGACTTAGACTGGGCTTTTGTGGTAGTTCGCTTCTTTGTAATTCTTGGTGAAGGTTTAACTCTGTAATATGAGATAAAAACAACCAGAACATATTACCACAGTAAGGTTATATCTGTATGTAAACAAAAATACCAGGCACCTCATCATAATATAACTAACTACTGCCAGCACTTAATGATTTGGACTTAAATGACGACACTGCCCTCCTGTACCACATACACAATTAGATACTATAATATAAACTAAACACACTTGATGGGAAGTCATAATTAGATCTAAAATTGCATGATCAAAAGAGAATATATATATAATATATATATATATATATAAGAATAAATTAAGCAATTAGATCTAAACATGCATGAAAAAAAGACAAAGATAAGAATATTAAGCAAACGATAAATCCTATCCTCCTTGGTGAAATCTCATCAAGAGATAAAATGTTACACATATTTAGATCGCAATTTATACATAGATGGAGGAACAAATAGAGAGAACATAAGAATAAAAAGGGCAAGAGGAGCTTTTTCTGGGAAATTTGTGGAAGTCAAAAGAAATTAAAAACTAGTTTCAAATATATGTTAGCTTAGTACTGTTATATGAATCAGAAATATGGAACATGACTAAAACAATTACAAATAAACTACAAACATTCATTAACTAGTGCTTACACAGAATAAATCAGAAGAATAAAATGGAATGACAGAATGACTACTGTGGGAAAGAACTAGACATATTCTAGCAAATTAACAGGTGAAGAATAGCTGATGCTGGATATTGACACACATTGAGGAAACCAGTTAGTAGTACAATTATAAAGCATTTTATCAGGAATCCACGGGGCAAACAAAACAGCCTAAGACCTAAAACTTCTTCTTCTTCGCTTGAAATGACTATAACTGCAATGTTGTCTCTTGTATGAATCTAACAGTCTTTTTCAGTTCACACAGCAGTCCATAGAGTTTATCTTCCACTTTCGTCGCTCTAGGCCAGAAGGTTTGCCTAGATATGTTATATTTTGGGCAGTCTTGGAGTATGTGCTCTGCTGTCTGCGACGCCAATCCACATGTGCACATGGCTGTTTAACCAATCTTGAATTTTGTATACATGTGGTTGCGTAATCTATTGTGTCCTGTTCTGAGGCGCAGAATAATGACTTGTTCTGGTCTATCCATCATGTGGTTGCGTAATCTATTGTGTCCTGTTCTGAGGCGCAGAATAATGACTTGTTCTGGTCTATCCATCATGTGGTAGTCATCTTGAGCAGGTTTTGGTGGCTTTCTGACTGATTTGATCATTCTTTTCTTTTGGTGATATGTAACGGGCACATCAGGCTGTTCTTCTTTGGCTCCTTCCTTAGCCAATTGATTAGCTCTGTCATTTCCGGGTACTCCACAGTGGGATGGTATCCACTGTATGGTGACCTTATGCTGACTGCTAAGTTCAGAAAGTAGTGTCCTTAGTACTGGCAATTTCCCAGACAGGAGCGCCTCTATTATGGATTTTGCATCTGTCAATATCACCACAGGTTGTGTACCATGGCTGGTATTTTGTAATTTCTCTGTGCCTATCTTGATTGCCTCAATTTCAGCATCATAGTTATGGCAGTACTTTCCTGTTGGAACTCTGGCCGTGTCTCTAGTATTATTTGGGTATTCTATGTACACTCCCGCTCCTCCATTTCGAACAGCATTTTGTGCTGACCCATCTGTGTAGACTCGGATCCAAAGGTCCTGTGGGTATTCTTCATCAAGGAAGCTGAGAATGGCTGTTCTGCGCTGCACACTTCTGTTCTTCCTTGTCAAATATTCCTCTCACTTTTGTCTGGATTTGTAATGATAGTCTATGTTCATCTTTCCATGGAGTTCGCTCCGGAATAGTTGTTAGAGGGATACCAACTGTGGGCAGATCGGTGGTTTCTCTGCAGTCGTTTGGCTTGGTGGATAAAACTACTACTTTTCAACCGCCCCATAGCTAGGTTATCAAATCTTTCTTCATAGGGTGGCCTGGCAAGCTGAGGAACTTTTCTGCTTGTATTAGCGTTTTCGTATCTCTGCGCTCTCTCAGTGCTTGTGTCCTCCCCATCTTCTCCATTTCCACTATAGGGGTTGATCTCCTCCTTCCTGTGGTGACTCTTAAGTGCTTGATTTTGCACCTTGTCCAGCTCTTGTAGTGTGGTGTTTGATGCCGAACACCACGCAGATGGCCCATATTCCAGGTGTGGTCGTATGCTCTGTTGATAAACTTTGCTAAGTATTTTCCCACTGGCTCCCCATGTGGTTCCACTTAGCTTTCTCAGGATGGCTATTTTCCTTCTTGCTTTTGCTACTGCTTTGTTGATGTGCTTTCTCCATGTCAGCCTGCCATCAAATGTTACTCCAAGGTATGCTGGTTCTTTATCTTCTCTTAGGGGTGTTCCATTTATCTGGATGACCCCTGCCTTTTGTTTTGGAGAGAGGGTAAATAGAGTGGTGCTGCACTTGTCAGTGTTTATGCTGACACACCATCTATTTGCCCATGCAACAAATGTATCTACAGCTCTTTGTAGCGATCTGGTGGCCACTGATGCATGTTCATTTGTGCTCCATAGAACCAAGACCTAAAACTAAAAATGTGGGAAAGAGAATTAAGAGACAGAGATGAACAAGAGGACATGAATGGGAGCTTCAGGAGATCACAGAAGATTGGCTGGCTTGGTATGAGGGTAGAAGAATGTATAGTAATATGGTTTGTAGCTTACAATGATACATACAAATATAAGGTCCAATTGTGATTATATTTTAACTCACCAACTACCAGATGAAAAACATGAAGATTGCATTTATTTAGATTTGTCCCTTGCCGAAGCCTTGCAAAGACCACACAAAAATCCAGTAATAACCATGCAGAATACAATAGGCAAGCTGCTGGAGAAGTTAATTGCCAGGAAAATATCAAACCAGCTAGAGAGGCAAGGTGTTTTCCCCACCTATCCTGGGTAGGTATGAGTCTGCAACCATAGTCAGGCTACGAGAACAGTAAGTTAAAAGAAGTGTGGCCAAACAAGAACGCTATGCAGAAAGCCAAAGAAGATTGATAAACCAACACAGAACTGGTGTTGTTAGCCGCTGTGGGATTTGCTGTGGAGGGGATCCGAGCATTTATGGACTGAATGGTTCGACGTGCAATGAGGATGATCTGTCGACTAACTAATATTTGTCAAATGTTCAAACATTTTTCATTTATATTTGAATGTTGACCGATTTACAGTTAATTCATTAACAATTTTCCAGAGCTTGCATTTTCATGATGATGGCAGCTAATGAGTTAAATATTGCAACAGTAAATAAGTTATGTTCCAGACCGATATCACATTTCATCACCATTTTAGCCAACAGTTGTTACAAGTGTCCTATTATAGTCTAAATAATGACAATGCAAGTAGAAGTTACCTCTTGCCTGCCTTCACAGGTCTGTAATCTTCACTCTCACTACTTCCTTCTTCACTACCATCTTCATTATTATCATCATCATCTTCGTCCCCTTGACTTCTCCAATCCTCAGATCTGTAAAGAAACATATTACATTCTAATATAGTTACAATAAAATATATATAAAACAAGCATGTAAAAACATATTTGCAGTGTCCGTTGTTGGACAAGAGTTTCATGCCAGCTCTTATTTGCTACAGGAGGGAAGAACTGGCCACTTTTTTTTGTGTGCACCAGACCAGGCCTACAAAATATGTGACTGTCCTAACACTTCATAAGATGACAGCAGATTCCTGCTATGGGATTGGTTTTTTCTTCCTCCAAACATACTGAGACCACTAAAAACAAAATGCATGAAAGAGCAGGGGTTGAATATCGACACATGCCAGCTATAAAACATAAAAGAAAGTAGACATTTTCAGTATGAGCAATGTGCCCACAATGAATGACCTTTGATATGAAACTTAGTATATTACCAATTTTAGGGAACCAACTGTGACAATGCCCCCCCCCCATTTTTTTTAACATGTAATAAATTTGCCAAATGTACAAGCTATGATGAAAATTCAAAGTACTATTAAAAAACATAAGGATGATTATCACAAAGAAGGGATCTTTTCAACTATGGAAAGGTCTATGACATTTTGCAATGGAACATACTTGTCCAAATCTTAGAACAGCTTGGAGTGACCAAACCAGTTATTAAGCTAATTCTGAGCTTAAATGAAAACTTAGCAGTAAAGTAGTACTCAGGGAAAGAATAACTTGAATAACGCATGAAATGCCAGGAGGTAAGAATGTTTATCATCACCAATCCTAATCAATGCTTACTGAGAAGAATACACTTCCGGATTCAATGTTAATGATGAGTGAATACGTACCATTCAATTTGTGGATGACAGTGCCATTACAGAAAACCAAATTTTTTAACTGTCCAACAAAGTAGCCAACATATTTGACATGAAGATAATGCCTGCAACCGAAAAGAGATAATTGCCAAACAAGCTCAAAGCATAAATATTACTTTAAAAAAAGATCCGGAAACAAGTGCCAAATTATTAGAGGATGAATGTTTTGAATCTCAAATCACATGCAGTACAATCAATTAGACCAGCAGCAACTAATTAGACCAAATTAAATAGTGCATAAAGATATACTGGCAAGTAGATATAATTTGTGAAGTATAGAAAATGTAGACTGTCTTGACCACAATATGTAACATAGAAGTCTGATTTTGAACAGTCTAGGAAAAAGAAAAGGATGCATAAGAAACAACAGCACAAGGCAGACATCAAGGTTATCAGACACACATCAAGATTATCAGACACACGTCAAGGTTCACACAGAAAAACATCAAGGTTCACACAGAAAAACATCAAGATTTACAGTCACACATAAAGAGGGAAGGATTTAGTGTACACTCCGTAAACAAGTGTAGTAAAATAATACAATTCATGACACTGTTTTGACTGGCACATTTACAATGCATTTTGAAACTAACATAAGACAATCACAAATGAAGGTCAAAATATAAAAATGTACTTACTCTCGCCTTTTTCTTCTCTTCTTTTTATCTTCGTCACTGTCACTATTTTGCTAGAAAAGACGAAAGAAAATAAATATATATACACATATTTTTTTAAAAAGACATCCATGAGGCAAGAAGATTCATGAATTATGCATTTTAGTTTATTATTATACCACAAAATAGTGCATATAATACTTAACTTTTCAGTTGTCACATTCACACTTAGCAGTGGCAAACATCTACATTGCTGTGTAGAACTCAATAACACTTATGTCAGTTTTATAACTTTAAAGTCATTTACTATCTTTACATTTTGCCTGCATGGTGCAAACATGCCAAGCAGATCGACCTCAAATATTTAAAAAATACGCAACCTGAAAGAGAATTTTGCAACAAATAAGGAATTGGGAAAACTGAATTTGCAACAATGAGCTAGGGATAATACAAATACGGTGTAGTTTCTCTGCTGTGCTAAAACCCAAATTACTCTTTAGGTAATTCAAAAGATTGTATGCGCTATTTCACAGAAAGCTGCAGATGGCACTAACATACTATACTGAAAAACAAAAAAATCTACAGTGCAAGTCATACTTACTCCCACATTGTAACGAACAACTTCTCTTCTTGGCCTCCCAGATCTACGAATTCCATACAAATCAGGACGCTGATCCCATTCCTGGGGGGGAAATATGTAGACTATTAGTTTCTTCCCTTAGTTACATAAAGTTGTATCCTATCTTTCACAATAACTGCTAATAAAATTGTGTTTATCTAGAACACATCCCTTTAGCATGATAGCAAAACAGGCATCTTATTAAATATGGTTGGCTCAAAACAGTACATTAATGTTATGCATTTATTATACGAGGAGAACTAGCTTTTAAGATTATGTCTTATGTCTGAATCATCTGAGTCATACAAATAGAAAACTAACATCAAATTTACCACTTTAAGATACAAGATCTGTGCAATTTTTTTCTTTCAAATTTCAAAATCACGATAATAGCAGTTTTCAATCTAATTACAGGTAGCATTTGAGTAAAGATTACCCTTTCACTCCATCATTAATTAAATTCATCTAAGTGATTAATTTTATGAAATCAATGTTTAGATGCAAAGGTAAGTTCATGTTTGTACTGCTATGATTTAAGGTAAGTTACCATTAACATTGGTAATTTTTTTTTTTACAAGGTCTGCTACAGTTTGGTTACTAATTTAATTCCAATTATCGCAAATAATTTTTTTCAAGGTGTCTTAAGCTATGTGTGATTTTGTTTATCTCATGTAACTTTGTAGCAATGTAATAACAGAGTCATTTAAGCTTCTGACAGCAGTTACCATATTTTACTGAGAACATTAAAAAAACCTCATACATTATAACATCAAAATGATACTTCAATACAATTTTGTCATTTTGTACAATTATTTATTTTAAGTAGGTGGTCCTAACTTGACACCATTAATTATTGCATCATGCATGTCTTTTAACAATTCCAATATAGCAGTGCTTAATGACATGACCAAAACACAACCTGCTAAATGACTATTTCCTTCAATGGAAGTAATCTGTACAATTGTTTACTATGAAATTCACACATTTTAGTTGTGATGAGAAATAATAAGAGTGTGGTTTCTGGAAGACAGAAGCTGACAAATATGACGGTCGACACAAGACTGGGAAAAGCATGAGATAGGGGAACTGGCACAAAAGAAGTGTATTTTCAGCAAGCTGAGTCGAGAGCACCATTCTGTAAAGGACCTGCTACCTCAGACAGGCTTTAACAAGTACCCAGCTGTTTACAGATTATGGGCTAATTTAAAATATTTACTATACAATTTCAGTTGAGAGCAAAACAGAATGTCTGATTTATGTCTTTGTTTATAGTCTGTCCGGAAATTTATGCCGTCATTCAAGATCAATTATTTTGAAAACTATCTGTTGCATCGTTATGAAATTTTTCCAGCCGTCTTATATTTACCCCCACCCAAGGAATATGTCTTTGATAGGTCCCAAAACAACTTAAATCATTAAAAGCGGCATCATTCCTTTGATGTTTTGCTTAACAACTAGTGATTTCTTGTTAAAAATGTTATGTTTACGGTAATGAGGACCTGCAAATTCAGATGACAAACAAAGGCGTATCTGGATTCGTATGGGAGTGGGTGCAATCAAAGAAGTAGCTTACAGTCGACAGAATCGGCTGCATTGCACAGGGTTTTTATCCCATATGGCTCAGTTTCTTTCCGCAGCGCGGAAAGCGTCGCACAAAGCACGAACTCCGTAGCTCCAGCGACGACCCTCGGCAGTCTCCGAATAAAATGAATGATGCGGCCCGGACAGACAGACAGAAAGGTAGGTAGGTAGGCAGGCAGAAAGATAGGTGGGTGGATGGATGGCTGGCTGGCTGGCTGAGTGGGTGGATCGGTCGGTCGGTGGGTCGGTCGGTCGGTGGGTGGGTGGGTGGGTCGGCAGGCAGACAGATAGATTAGATAGATAGATAGATAGATAGATAGATAGATAGATGGATGGATGGATGGATGGATAGATAGATAGATAGATAGATAGATAGATAGATAGATAGATAGATAGATAGATAGATAGATAGATAGATAGATAGATAGATCGATATCGGTAGGTCGGTCGGTTAGTGGGTGGGTGGGCAGGCAGGCAGACAGACAGACAGATAGATTAGATAGATAGGACAGACAGATTGATATCGGTAGGTCGGTCGGTCTGTCGGTGGGTGGGTGGTCGGGCCGGCAGGCAGGCAGATAGATAGATAAATAGATAGATAGATAGATAGATAGATAGATAGATATATAGATAGATAGATAGATAGATATCGGTAGGTCGGTCGGTTAATGGGTGGGTGGGCCGGCAGGCAGGCAGACAGACAGACAGATAGATTAGATAGATAGGACAGACAGATAGATTAGATAGATAGGACAGACAGATAGATTAGATTAGATTAGATAGATAGATAGATAGATAGATAGATAGATAGATAGATAGATAGATAGATAGATAGATAGATAGATAGATAGATATCGGTACGTCGGTCGATCGGTCGGTGGGTGGGTGGGTGGGCGGGCCGGCAGGCAGACAGGCAGACAGACAGACAGACAGACAGACAGACAGACAGACAGACAGACAGACAGATAGATAGATAGATAGATAGATAGATAGATATCGGTAGGTCGGTCGGTCGGTGGGTGGGTGGTCGGGCTGGCAGGCAGGCAGATAGATAGATAGATAGATAGATAGATAGATAGATAGATATCGGTAGGTCGGTGGGTCGGTGGATGGGTCAGCCGACCGGCAGACATTCAGACATTCAGACAGACATTCAGACAGACAGACAGACAGATTGATTGATTGATTGATTGATTTCCACCAGAAACCGGGCCTTGTCAGCTAGTTTATTTATATAATCACGTTTCATGAAAGAACCCACATTTGGAGACGCCTCTGAATCTTCGCGCTGTTTGTTTGAAAACGAAAGTCACGTGAAAATTTTGAATAATTTGGGTCGAATCTTGGGGAAGCTGTAAAACTGTTAAAATCATGGTCGTAATCTTTAAGTCATAATTAATATACCGTATATAAGCTAACTTTAAAATCTGCTGTAAAATCTCCAGAACAAAAATTGTTTTGTTGGGTGGACATAATGATAACGTTATATACTAAATCTCATCATTTTATCTCAGCCCGTTACTGAGATATTGAATTTTATATTGAGGCAACCAAAAAAAAACACACTATAATTAATTGCTTGCCAGCAATTCATTTGAAATAAGATCTATGGAATAGAGACTTAAATGATCTACCTGTGGATGAGATATAGTTTTCAAGATCTATCCTGCTATGCAGGATTATTTATTTATTTTTTTTTTTATTTGACAATGTTACTAAAATAATTACTAAGAACCAATGTGTTTATACATGTGCAGAAAACAAATTTACTCGCCTGAACAGAATAATTTACTCGCCTGAACAGAATAATTAACCCCCCTCTCAAGGGAAATACTGTCATATTTGAAACAAAGTTTATAACTGTCACCATCATCATGAGCTTTGCTAATTGGCATAGTCATTCACGTCTCTCCACAGGTCTTGGTCCTGGGTGTTTTGGATCAATCCTGTTTTTGATATTCCTCCATGCCATCATCACACATTTTATCTCTCTCCTCTGCCTCTTCAACCGCTGATCTTGCCAGTCTCTTCTCATAATATGACCAATGAACACTGTCTCTGTATTATAGTTTCACATAATATTCTACTTTCATCAACCTCTTCCAGGCAATCTTTGTTAGTTATTTAGGCGGTCTTAAGGTATTCGGAAAACTTATAAACTGCCTCTAAGCCTCTTCCTAATTTGTTTGTACAGCTTCAAAGATTTCCTGCCACACAACAGGTCTGATATAACATTTCGTAACTCTCTGCCACTGAATGATAGTGACATTACCAGAGATACTTTTCATCTTATGACATACAGGTATCGAATGCCCTATTTTGCTCTTAATTCCTGTCAAGCATATTCCATCTGAAGTTTTTTGTTTTTGCGCTCGCTCGCTTTGAACTCAAGCGTAGTCCATGCACACTAACTTTAGTAGTGATGAACTGAATTTTGCATGTGGATTAGCTTTCCATATTAACAGTGTCCCCTGCCATCAGACGAACCCATTCTGACTTCAGAGTAATCTGATGTTATGATTTACCCCAAATATTTGAATTTATTTACTTGGTTAACCCTTTACCGGGTGGAACGTCCATTTCGTCCGATCGCTTAAACGGGCAGACCGCCCGAATGCGCCTGATACTATTATGCATTGTAAAAACGCGATCTCTCGGCTTTCCGATACTTCAGATGGCTACTTTCGCTTTTGCCGATAGCTTGACAACGTGGCCGCCATTTGCAAGCGCCTTCTCTGAATTTGAACGAAGTTTTTTTTATAGTTTTCGGGGTTTTTACGCTTAGTTTTTCAAAATGGATTTCGGCGATTCTTCAAGTGATAGCCGAGATTTCGCTAGGTTCAATTTAAGTGACATTAAAGGGCACGAAGTTGATTACTAATCGGAGCTAGATATCAGTGAAACTTTGCATTAGCAGTCGTGAGTCGGACTTTAAAGAAAGTGATTATGATTCTGAAAATGTGTTTGTAAATTGCCGTATAGATGACTGAAAATCACAAAACAATAAATGTATTTCGTAAATATTTGCGTTCATATCAGAATAACCGGCAACAATCATGTGAGTAACATATTCTGCATGCTTTTCAATTCATTGAGTTGTTTATTTAACTAAAATCGGTTGACTAACACCTTATTTGTGATGTTTTTACTAACGCAACCAGAAATTTTACCGAACCTGAAAAAGTCTTGCCTGTTGAGGGCTAAAAAACGGACAAGCGTCTGCCCGGTAAAGGGTTAAGCAATTTTTTTGTTCTTATATTGTAACATCACATTTTGATGTTATCTACTTCTTTGATATAAACTGTTTCTGTTTTGATATTCAAGGAAACATTTATTATTTTGCACTCGTACTACTACATTATCTGATCTTAAGATTATCTTTGTCAAATCTAGTGTTCTTAAGCTTTTGCTTGTATCTTTTTAATATTACTTTCATATATAGAAAGGTAAAAGAAAGAAAATAAGCCTAATAAAGAACTGAACAAACTAATTAAAAACAACTGAACGCCTACATCTTTTATATGCTAAAGAAAGTAGACATACTCACATCTTTTAATTCTCTGATAGCGGTAACTCTCCGACCACTGCTGCCTCGAGTGGTTTCGTTATCATTGGTGTCTTGGGAATCTGTGTCGAAGAGTGCTCTTTGTATGCTTGACTTTTGATTCTCCTTTTTTCTGATTCTTTGGTTTTCATCATTTTCATCATCAGAAGAATTAGCTTCAGAAATAGAATCCTTTTTCTTTTGAGGATACTCTGACGCCGAATCATTTTTTTCAGACTCAGCATTGACATCAGAACAAGAGTCTTTCGATTTTTTATAATCTTCATCTTCATCATCCGATGACTGAAGCTGCTTTGGTAGTTCAATATCTTCATCAGATGAGGAATTAATTTTCTTTTTCACATCCCCAGCATCACCATCCGAGTCTGAATCTGAACTGCAGTCGCTGATAGAATTTTTAAAAATATATATACATTACCCAAAAATAGCATATGCTACATTTTAATGATATTGTAGTTATATATCTACTTTATGTGTGCATGCACTCGCCAGTAAAGACATATTCGGAACAATTAAGTGACTGCTCATGTTAAACTAAACCGGCAAACAGTATGAATGATATGATATAAAAGTAATGTGACATTATAATTAAAGCTTATTGAATTTCATTTCACTTGCATCTTAACAGACAATAGTTTGTTACATTGTGCTTTTAAAACAGGCATAATAGCTACAACCCTTGGAGGCAGAGAATATACCTGAACAGACCAATCTTGTTCCGCTTACACACATCTATGTATCGTAGTAGAGGCCGACCCCCGAGATCTTTTCATCATCAAGTGTCATGCCAGCAGGCGTAGGCATTCATGTCTCTCCAAATATCTCAGTCTTTGGTGTTCAGGATCAAATCTGCTGCTGATATTCCTCCATGCCACCATCTCAATCCATCCAGCATCGTTTCTCTTGGTCAGCCTCTCTTCCCCTCGATCTTTCCAGTCATCACGATGTTTTCCAATGCCTCTCTTCTCACCACATGACCAAAGAAAGCTGTTTTCTTTCTTATTGTTGTATATAATGTTCTAGTTTCATTAGCCTCTTTCAGGCAATCGTCGTTAGTTACTATGGCAGTCCAAGAAATTCGAAATATTCGTCTTAGAAACAACATCTATGTTGCTTCCAAGCTCTTCCTAATTTGTTCATTTAAATTCCAAGATTCACTTCCATACAGCAAAACAGGTTCTATATAGCACTTCAGCACCCACTTTCTTACATTCAATAATAGTGATTTATTGCATCAGACACTTTTCATTTTCTGAAATGCAGCTTTTAATTGCCCTATTCTGTTCTTAATCTGTTGTGGACCTTCCGAATGTTATAAATGCCCCTAGGTATTTAAAATTATCCAATTGATTTAGAATGTTCCCTTCTATTTCCATTTCATATTTTGGTGTCAATTTTTTCTTTTGATATCACCATTGTTTCTATTTTCTTATTCACAGAGTCCTTTCTTTGCACCTTCTTACAATGCCCAACAATTGTTGCTGATCTTTTGCATTATCTGCCACAAATATGGTGTCATCTGCACAGCGTATATTGTTTATATAATAACCTCCGATCAGTATCCTCGGCTTCTCTTTGTTCTCTCTAGTGTAGAGGGAGAAGAGATCTGATGACAAAACACATCCCTATCATACTCCTAGCTTTATTTTTATTTGTTAATAATTGCCTTCATTTCACATTGTAATTGCTGCTAGTTGGTTCCAGTAAATATTTTTTTTTATTATGAGATCTTTCCCATTAATGTTGATATCTTCCAACATTTTAATTAGTTCATCATGTTTTACTTTATCAAATACCTTGCTATAATCTATGAAGCACAAATATGTCTTTTTGTGTGTCTATTGATCTTTGTAAAACTTCATAGTGTATATATTGCATTGTTCGTACCCTTTCCTTCCACAAATCCATACGGATCTTCACAAATTTCCATTTTTATTTTCTTTCTTGTTCTCATTATAATTCTGAATATCTTTTATGAGAGAAGAGTTGGCAGGCAGTATATCTTATTTAGCGCATTAAACAGACCCTCACGACTGACCAAATAAAATGACATTGTGAGAGTAATGAAGGCAATAAACAGTGGTTGATTCTGTTCACAGCATTTTTCTTGCACCTGTTCACAATGAGAATATCATACCTATGGTTTCATCGAAATCCACAATGTGATTCGGGGTAGAACAATTCTGTCAAATATTTTCCCAATGATACACAGAAGTGAGATACCCCTATAGTTGTTACAGTCGCTCTGACTCCCCCTTGTTCATGTACAGTGTTATGATGCTTGAATCTTTGAAGTCTGGTGGGACTTGTCCTTCTCGCCAGCATAGCTATATAAGCTGGTGGATCTGTAGTGTGTGTGTGTCTCTCCCACACCTGATAACCTCTATTGGAATCCCATCCATACCTCAGGTAGCTCAGTCATATCTGACTAAGACCTGGCACTGTTGAATTTCAGTTACTTCAGTACTAATATTTGTGAAGAATGAAGTTAAGCTTTCTTGCATAGAGTGATAACAGGAGTTCCTGTGCACAAGCTACACGGACTAAAATCTCCTTGGCCATTCAAAATCACAACTGACATTGGTTCGCGATCCAGCATACCTGCGTTCGAAACACAGCTGCGCGTCATTTGGCAGCAGACCGTGTTGCGCTGGTTTTTCACGAAATGGTATAGGCGCTGGTCATTCAGAAAGCAACGGTAAAAACTGAAAGTAAACTTGCCAAGACAACAACAGCAAAATATGCTGGTGTTGGCTGCAAACGTCCTGTAAAGGATACGCAACTAACTTTAACTTAATTGTGCACCACTGAACTTGAATCTTCTTCTTCTGCGATCTTCCGGAGTTTTTTTCGGACGTGACTGCGTTGTGCCTGTTTACAGCAGAGCTGCGTTCTTGCACCGCTTATGTCTAGACATCCGACTTATGTGGGCATTTGTTGACCGGGTTAACCTTCCCAGGGGTTTCCTAGGACCTTTGACTCTCACTGTTGTGGTGCTATCCCCCATCCCAGCTGGCCCATTTAAAACAGCCGAAGACAGCATTCAGCCCTCAAGGGAACTCGGATCTTATACTCAAGGTGGAAGCCTTTTGTTTTTAAGTCAATGACATAAACAGAAACTAAAGTGTTGTGCCTGTTTACAGCAGAGCTGCGTTCTTGCACCGCTAAGCCTACACATCCGACTTCTGTGGGCATTTGTTGACCGGGTTAACCTTCCCAGGGGTTTCATAGGACCTTTGACTCTCACTGTTGTGCTATCCCCCATCCCAGCTGGCCCATTTAAAACAGCCGAAGACAGCGTTCAGCCCTCAAGGGAACTCAGATCTTATATTCAAGGTGGAAGCCTTTTGTTTTTAAGTCAATGACAAACAGAAACTAAAGTACACAATGCTCTACTTTCAAAAAATGACGAAAAACATTGGAAATTAACAAACCTTGATTCAGACATGGAATCCACATGCCCATTGCCTGGTGAAACTGATGGTTTTTCCGTGTTTAATGCGTCTGTGGCACGGTTGGACCCAAATAATGGGGTGGTCAGATCAGGTAGCGAAGATAATCCTACCTAAAATCATTTAAGTTGATCAAATTGAAGCAGCACCAAAAAAAGTTTAATTATTAGAAATACTATTAACAGTTCATCAACACATTGCTTTAATGGATTTTAAATCTTGAAATTATGAAATAAACATGTCTCAAAATCATGTGTTATATTATTAAACGAGCATAATTGTTCCATCCAGAAGATAGATATCTGCATAAATTACTATTAACTGTGCTTTAGAGTACCTCTGGTGGTTACAACCGACAAGAGAAACAATATTTAATGAAAAATATACAAGTACTAAGAACATCAACATTTCAAAGATAGTCATTTTATTCTCACAACTGACATAATTCACGGTTAAAAAATATAACCACCTACAGTTTTGTTAGTGAGAAAATGTTCCATTTAATATAACATTTCATGCGTAAATGTAAAACTCATTCTATGTAAAGCAACCACACTTCACAATGTGGAAGAAATTGTAATAATCATCGACTGGTATTTGTACCATTGCTATGAATAATTAGCGTTTAACGATGCAATTATGTATTCACATAAACTACTGCATTTAACATGTCGACCAGATGGAAACGTAGCTACCTGCGCTTCTCAAAGATTGACTAAATTATGTGCAAGAGCAAATAAATTAAACTGCAATTCTAATAGGAACTATTTTTCACACTAATATCACACTAATTTAGATACAGAAATGTCAGATTTCTACAGCCAAAGTTTATATATAATCAGATTGCTACTGGTACTATTAGTGTTGGAACTCTTCGCTGGCTGCTGAGGATGGGGACGGAGCACTTATGGGAATGCCCCGAATGCTGTGATGTTGATTCCTCAATCAATCAATCAATATATATATATATATATATATATATATATATATATATATATATATATATATATATATATATATAAAGAATTGCAAATACAGGTCCCCTTTTAATTTCATCTGTAATTTCACAATATGCTGCTTATGTATGCACTGAAGCTATTATAAAAACACATTCAATTACATTGAATAAGCAGTTTTCAACAACAATAAATAATCCTTCGTTCGACATACAACTTGCAAATAGCCAATATCATCCTTTTATTTGGACATGATAGTAATAAAAGCTGCCTACTAGTATTTAATGATTCACTGATATAAGTGGTGTTGACAGGGATTTTCCCATATTTCACGCAATGAATCTTGGTGGCTGTGGAATTTTTCAGAGTATTTCAAGAAATATTTTACCAAAAATGGGTTGAAAATTTGAGACTAAAGGAATGTTGTGCCTGACAGTATAAAATAATACAGGAGAATAACATAATTCAACATAAATTGAAAGCTGAAGTATTTCAGTACAATTTTACCATACTTTTATTAATAAAATCTATGCAGGTCTGCATTATTTTTCTCAGAGTTACAAAGTTTCATCAAAAATTGCAAAAATGGGTCCCCCTTAGATTTTATTCAGACCAAGGTCAAATGAAAGTGGAAGTAACAAGGTATGTATTTCAGCAAGTCTTATGCTGGTCCATGTTCAATAATGTAACAATATTCATATTTAAATAGTTAAAATATACTTTAAAATCTACAGGAGCTAAAATGTAGGGGTTGGATTGGCATCTGATTCTAAGTATAAAGCAGAACTTTCAGAAAAGGAAAAATTGTGATTAAAATATAGCTTTGCTTTTAAACAATGTCCATCAATGTACAGATTTGTAAATAAGTTGTTATAACATGTTTATTACATTGTAATCTTAAAATATAATCAATTGTCAGTCTTCCAGACAACTTTTCACAACAGTGGCTTGTCGGTGCAAAATGAAACTGAAACTGCGCAATTCGTAATCATTTAATTCACAATTCGATTCTCCTTAATATAAGTATCCCTTTATAATTACTAGAAGCTCGGAAAAAGAAAATGTATTTGTAAAAGGCAAGTAAAGTTGCAACCCAAAAAGACCTTGTTCATAGCAGATGAATACGTCTCGTTTCAAGATGGCGTCCGGTGGTCTGGCGATTTTCTCGAATTATGATCGCGCATTCTTAACCAAACCATGTGTTATTTACTATCCAACGGCATTATTAATAATATGTTCTAGATAATGTGTTAAATAATGCTTACAATTATATAGTCTACAGAAAACAATCGTCAAAAATCGGGATTCAAACTGGATTCGTTTTCATCACTCCTTCACTTTCAGTCATCAAAGAACGTACGACAGCTGTAAAATAAAACACGATTTGCTACGCGGCTATATTCACTCTACGGCTTCAAAATTACATTAATATACGCATCTAACAATAGCTCTTTAAAGAATAACTTCAAATACGTACATCCATGAAAGCGTATGTACTTTTACATATCTTACAGACCAAAATGTGTGATTTTTTAGAGCTCAAAAACACAAGCACTGCACAACAAACATGGCAGCCATTACGGTAGTACGAGCTCGTACAAGTGCATTATGGGACTGAAATGAGTGACGCATTTGAAGGCAAGTTTAGGCCGTTTTTAAGCTATATATCCTAGCTTACGACGTTTCAGGACCGGAACACACCAGAACACTATCATTTTAGGGCAAAGCAAAGTCAGGAAGCAAGGAAGGCCTCATTCTAAGTACTCGAGGGCTGCACGCATATGTATAGAAAATGCAAACAAAATATAACAGTTTGCATACAGAAAAAGTACAATGCATTCACAGAGCAATAGCCTGCATTGTTTAATTCGGTATATTACATAGTATATACATCAAGAAACCAATTAGAAGTGCAGAGGCAAACTTGAGAATGCAGCTGTTACAACACCTTAAGTTATGTCTCGAAACATGGAAGAACCACGCTGCTGGTGTTCGGATTAGAAGACAACATGAACGTTAAACCCCAGATATGCACGAACATGGCTTAAGATCACTGGTCAGATTACTTCACTAACCAGAGCAATGGCTGCATTAATGAAACATTGTTTCTGTTTAAACAAGTCTATTTCTTTACTATGAAGACAATAAATGAAGACAGTTCATTAAATGGCGACGCATCATCATCATCATGTAGCATGTCCTTTGAAGGTCTTTGGTCAGTGATGGGGTGATAAAACAATTAATAAAGTATGCCATTTCTTATGATAAGATGATGCAGCATTCTCTGGGCTATATGTCCACCACGAAGACCAGGCTTAGCACGGTGGCGGTCAACTATTGTTGACATAACCTATGTCACATGTACACGACTCAAACGCACGCTGTGTGTGTGTGGTCCATTTCTCCCTGCAAATGAGAATAAATGTGCGAGTTCAGTGCCCATGTAGAATTGCCGTTGTATTCGCATCTACATCGACTATGTATATGATGACCAATGCTGCTTCCTAACTCCGTCCATCTTAGATGTGTTGTTATACCAAACACGGTGCACTCTTGTGATAACTCAACATAACCCTGAACTGACGGTATAGTTCCCAGATCTTGCTCCACTAGATGGCGTCTGTCTTCTGCTACTGGCATCAGTACTATGTCGATCCCCAGTGAGGGGTTTCTATATACGTGGGCAATAAAGCATCTTTGCCAAGTATTGTGCCTTCCGTGATTCTACTGAACTATTGTTATAAGTTATGACCAAACATCGCCAGCCTCTCTTCCTTAGTGTCCACAGCAATTGTCCAAGTTTGTTTCTTTCTTCTCGAATACTGTCGTGTATCATTTATTTTAATTTAAACCTTTTTGCTCTCTTTATTCTATGATAGCATTACATCTCGATTTACTCTACTCGTTTCTCGTCATTCTTGCTGATCGTACGTTTCACAATAGTTGCTCATCATTCTTGTTTAAGCCCCACGTTTCACATCATTCTTGGTGATGCCCCATGTTTCACATCATTCTTGGTGATGCCCCATGTTTCACATCATTCTTGGTGATGCCCCATGTTTCACATCATTCTTGGTGATGCCCCATGTTTCACATCATTCTTGGTGATGCCCCATGTTTCACATCAGTCTTGTTAATCCTACGTTTTACAATAGTTGCTCATCATTCTTGTTGATCGTACATGTTTTACAATAGTTGCTCATCATTCTTGTTGAAGTCCCGTGTTTCACATCATTCTTGTTGAAGCCCCATGTTTCACATCATTCTTGTTGACTGTACATGTTTTACAATAGTTGCTCATCATTCTTGTTGATGCCCCGTGTCTAACATAATTCTTGTTGATGGTAAATGATTTACAGCCGTTTCATCATTTTTGTTTCACAGCCGTTGCTCAACATGGTTTACCGCCGTTTCTTATAATTCTGTTGAAGGTCCATGATTCACGGCCGTAAATCAATGCTGACAGTATGCATTCTACACAATCATCTGCTGTGAACCTCTCACAGTTCCTGGTCACTTACTAACTTTGGTAGCTCAGGGTTACAAAAGCTTCTATTTTTCTTTCTCACCAAAGAGGCTACACTCTCCTCGGCTTTGACCCTTATTCCTCGAACCGCATTTCGCAATACCGCAAATATCCCTAATTTTATAAGAATAACGTCACTCCAGTCGCCACATCGCAATTTACTATTGCAACAAGGTACATGCTTCTCGCAGAATTCGTAATCTGGATCTATACTACGCAACTGTGAAACGCTGAAATGCAAATAGTCAAAGTCAGAAATGAATATCCATGAAATATATCTGCCTCGGCAAACGCCATCGTATTTGGATTGTTTACAATACTTTGTGACAGTATGTCATCTACACCCCCAAGAAGAGGCTCTCTAGAATTGTGTACAAATATGCCAATGCCAAAACGGCGCCATTATAAGAATGCCCACAACGTCCGGTAAAAGTAGAATGCTTTTTGAATAACGAAGACACAAACCATATATAGAATGCTTTTGTTTCGAAGATTTCTTCGACTGCAAGAACTACAGGCAACTAGAAAATAAGGACGCGCAGAAATTTCGTGTTATGAAAATAATTTTCAGAACTTCAAAAACGATCACCCAATTGACGTTACACATATTGACTCATGACCGGCTACCAGTTCTGTCAATGTCACGTTATGCTATAATACTGATGTATGTAGCTTATGGACCACGCTTAGACAATGCGTTATAATATAACTGCAGGTTTTCAACAACAATAAATTCAGCGTCACGGTCGCTGAAGTCAGAAGTTTCTTGCCACGGGTATCTAAGCAGAATTAAGACGCTGTAGTAGTCAGTTTTTATAAATGCTGTTTGCATATGAAACTTTAAAATTAAGGACTTTCCTTGAATATCAAGAAAACAGAAACAATGGTTATATCTAGGAAATAGATGACACCAAAGATAACAGTAAAAGGGAAAACGCTTAACCAATTATAACATCAGATGGAAGATGCATGACAGAGATTAAAAGCAGAATAGGTCAAGCAAAACCTGCATTTCAGAAAATGAAAGTATCTGATGTGTTAAGTCACTATCAATAGATGTAAGAAAGGGAGTGCTGAAATATATAAAACCTGCTTTGTTGTATGGGACAGCATCATGGACCGTGGATTAACAAATCAGGAAGGATTTACAAGCAACGGGGGTGTGGTTCCTGAAACAAATATAGTGAACACCTTGGACTGCCATAGTAAATAACGACTGGCTGGAAAAGATTAGTGAAAACTAGAAGACTATATACAACTATAAGAAAGAGACAAACGGTATTCTTTGGTCATGTAATCAGAACACAGGCGTTGTAGAACATCGCGACATCTGGAAACATCACAGGCAGATGCAGACCAAGAGAAGTGATGCGGGATGGACTGAGACGGTGGCATGGAGGAATATCAGCAGCAGAGTTGATCCAGACCACCATGGACCCAGATATGTGAAGCGACACGAATGTCCATGTCAGTTGGCAAGGCGCATGATGATGATGACATTTGAGATAACCAATGATACAACAGTGCCTATGAAGACACAAAGCCGAACAAACATAACCACGTTAACGGTGTTGCTTAATGTATTTGCACACAGAACAGAATGACTGCGCTAATAGTCGACTGACATGGGTGCACAAAAGTATGGTTAGTATCACACCTTTCCCAGTATATATATATATATATATACACCCCCCCCCCCCCACGAAAAGAGAGCACGATTAATACATATACTATAGATTCTCAGCTTCTGAAGAAATGAGCAGCTTGCGCACATTTCGTCCAACACTCGGCTAAACAAACGTGTCCGAATTTTCTAGCTGTTTGTTGGAGCGGTCTTAGAAGGGACATCAAACAATAGAAGGTTTCTGGCAGCTGGCCATAGAGGAAGATATCTCGTACAATGCCGCATTACCCGGTAGAAATATGGGCGAGAGTAGGAAGCACCCAGCCCACCGAATACGGCGGGTAGGAAGATCTGACAATTATGCGGCGCATGCAGAAATCCGACGCTCTTAGCTAAGGAAGAAGGTACAATGGCATCAAAGTCGTTAGGTGTGGTATAGTGAACCGCGGCTGCCGCGTCAGAGGTTAAATCCCGGGGGGGGGGGGGGAGAGAAGAAGAGAGAACGAGCCGTTAGGAGGAACCAGATCAGGAGACACTGTCTGTCCATCCAAGGAACCAGATCAGGAGACACCAGATGCATGACGTTCGCCTTCCAGAAAGCAGGGTGACAGTCGGGTAGAAACACATTGCGGCGACAATGCGGGAGGATTACATCAGCGGTGAACGCTTCTCTTCAAGCTGACTTACAGGCTTCAAAGCACGAGAAAGACAATTAGGAATCATAACACAGTTTATGAGAGTGTACAGAAGATAAAGAGCCCGAAACAGTTGTATACAAGGGCATTAACTGACGACCAGAAGCATCCTATTATTTACGACCGCTTATCGTGGAATGCCAGCTCCGTGGCGAAGGTGTAACAGACGAAGTTCGTGAGCTCGCATACCCGCGTTCGAAACACAGCTGCGCGTCATTTGGCAGCAGACCGCGTTGCGTTGGTTTTTTACGAAATGGTATAGGTGTCGGTCGTTCAGAAAGCAATGGCAAACTACTGAACGTAAACCTTGCCAAGAGATCGCAACAGCAAAAAATGCTGGTGTTGACTGCAACGTCCTGTAAAGGATATGGAAGTAACTTTTATGGAGGAATAGAACATCTTGCAGGGACCGCGCCCCGCAGCAACAGCGAGGGTGAGGGGGGGGGGGGTTAATAGAATTAGCGGAGTGACAGAGCTGGATTCCACTAGGAGCGTGCAGGAGGGGGGGGGTGGATCCGTAAGCTGTGAACGGGGTACGAAGAAAGCAACATGGCAGCAACGACGTCTGCTGACTGGGTCATAGCTAACTACTGTGGCGGAGATAAGACTGAGGCCAACTGCCGGGGAAGAAGCTGGTTTTACCGCGGTCAGTTACGGTGCCGTTATAACGCCGGCAGATGCACTGGGATGCCTTCTGGGCGGACACACTATGGGATAAGTACAATAAATAACGAACGTTTCCAAGGTCAATGCGCATGACAGGAGAAAAACGCCAGAAGTCATGACCCCGACGGGCCGCCCGCCCCTTGAGTGTATCAAGAAGGTAAGTGGGTCGAAACATTCGGCAAGGGGGACCGCTTCTGGTGATCAGAAGCCTCCTGCTCTACTTGCTTCGCGGCGGAACTTTTCCCATTGGTCGATCCACGGAGAATTTTATACATCTTGACGCATACGCGTAGAAACCCAAAGACTTTCTTTTTTTAATTACTACAAGTTGTGAGTCATTCTGAGTCAAGAGAACTTGGTGACAACTGGCAAGATCGAAGGGAAGAGACTAAGGGGAAGACCGAGAAGTAAATACCTGGATGGCTTGGCCACATGGCATGGTCGAGACAGGAACACGGAGCTGATCCACGACTCTAGTGATCGGGTGAGATGGCAAAACATGACCGCCCACGCTTATCGGCATGGCACATGATGAATGGATAGTGAGTCATCAGCGCTGCTGTCATTGTCACAGATATCCCTTTATGTGAATGTAGTCAGGCAATGACAGAACTGTGGTTTGGGGCGTGTAATCTTTCACATATCCTAGACCAGGACAGAATGAGGTAGGGAGACCAGTAAGCTATCACTCCGTCTTTCCTTTCTAGACAATTTCCAGAAACATTTTAGGCATATCATTCTTAATATTGTTAGGCAACATCGACAAGAAAAATTATGCTGGATGGATTGAGGCGGTGGCATGGTGGAATACCATCAGCAGAGTTGATCCGAGACATCAAAGACCGAGGTCTGTGGAGAGACATGAACGCCTACGCCAGCTGGCAGGGCACTTGATGATGATGATGAACATTGACATCAGATGAGGCACAGCATAGAAAAGCCCATTTATATATCATAAGACGCAGGTCCGCATGGTCGAATGGATAACACATGCTCTTAAACATCAGGTGTGCTGATGCCCAGGTAAGTGGTTCAACCCCTACACCGGACAGTTGGACTAAAATGTTGGCCTGACGTCCTTGACTTGGGAACGTTAATTACAAGTACCTCTGAAGTCGGAGTGGGTTCGCCTGATGGCGAGAAACACTGGAAAGCTAACCCACACGCAAAATCCAGTCCATCACTACTATAGTGTGTATAGACTACGCTTGAGTTCAAAGCGAGCGAGTGCATAACAAAAATATAAAACATATGGGAGATACGGTGTTTGTTGCCACTACCGAGCCACAGGCATGGAGCAACATGTAGATATTGCGCTGAGCAAGAAATATGATCACCATTTCACGAAACTGGATCGATTCCAGAACAATACTGGTTGAAAAACAAATCACCCCTTTCACTATAGAGTAGGGTTCCAAATGTTGCTGTATGTAGCCGAGGCGCGGTGTTGGGGTGAGCGCCCAACATTGCTCAAATACCTCAATGGCTCGTGAATACATAACCTATGCAGCAAAAGTCCAACTCCTGGCCTTCACGTGGCGGGCCTGTTTAAACTAACAGGAGAAGGGGCGACGGCGAGTCTCTGGCGCCGGAAAATAACCAGTATGCTCTAGATGTGTATGCACGGACATGCATGCGCAGACAGGCGTGTGCGCGCGTACACATCTACACTCGAGTGAGACCACAGTCTGCTCTAGCAAAGAAAGGTGCTGAAGACGGAGGCAACCAGCCAAGAGGCGCACCACAGAAATCAGGATGCCACGCAATCACGCAAAATGGAATATGTCGACTACTGCTAATCGTTATGGTGCTCGCCCTGCTTTGGACCCCCAGGCAGGTGCAGTGCCGGGCCCTATGTCTCGAAAGGGTCCAACCCCAACTACTGGAGGTCCTTCTCAGATGTCCTGTGGAGCCAGGGGACATGAGAATAGGACGACTGGCCATACTAAACTAAGACTTAAAATAATGCACTGGAATGCGGAGGGAGTCAGCAACAAAAAAGTTGAATTAGAAAACATCCTGGACAAAGAGAAAGTAAGCATATGTTGCTTGCAAGAAACTCACCTCAACGAAAATATAGCCTTTAAAATCAGAGGCTACCAGTGTTACCGATCTGACCGAAAGAACAGGCGAAAAGGTGGGATACTGACCCTTGTAAGAAATAACATCATGGCTTCCCAAATCAAAGTCTACATGGAAGGGGCTGAGTATCAGACACTTAAACTTAAGACAGGTAATACAGATCTACATCTGATCAATTACTACTGTCCAAGTGACCGCCCACAGGCACTGGACACTCTACCACTAAAAGAAAAAATGATTGTGTGTGGCGATTTCAACAGCCACTCGCAGAGCTGGGGCTATGATCACATGGACCAGAGAGGAGAGAGACTGGAAGACTGGCAAGATGAGAATAGATTCATGTTGATTAACAAGCCGTCCGACCCACATACTTTCTACTCGAGATCATGGCACTCTTCAACTACACCTGACCTGGCTTTTCATTCACCAGACCTGGAGTGGAACATTACACGAACTGTTGGGAAACAACTTGGTGGCAGTGACCATCGGCCAGTCTTTCTAACCGTAGAAAATGAGCTTGTAAGTGAAAGCAGCACCCTCTCGAGGTGGAACTACAAGAAAGCAGACTGGGCAATGTACAAGCATCGCACCAGCATACTGGTTAGAAACCTGAACACTGAGAAAGACATAAATAAAGCAGTTGAAGAGTTTGGGAAATGCATACTACAGGCAGCGCGAGAAACAGTACCAAGAGGAGCCCGTAAACAATATAAACCCTACTGGAGTAGTGAACTGGAACAGTTGCATAATGATGTTGAAGTGTGTAGAAAGCAAGCAGAGGCCACACCCAGCCAAGAGCACCACAATAAATTCCAGCATGCAAAAGCCAAATTTCAAAGGGCCAAGCTGCAGGCTAGACGGAAAAGCTGGCAGGAGAAAACGGAGTCTCTGAACTTTGAAAGAGACACAAGGAAATTGTGGAAGCTAATAAAACAGCTTAATGACGAGGGCACAGGGAGAAACTCCAAAATTGCACTACATAAAGATGGAAAAATCTTAACAAGAAAGCAAGCAGCTGACCATTTTGCGGACTCGTTCGCACAAGATAGCAATATCAAAATTAGTCCAGAGAATCAACAAGAGATTCGAGAGAAACGACAACATACAGGACAGAAGGAAATAGTACATGAGGTTCTGGAGGCACCCATCACAATCAGCGAACTGGAGCTAGCCATATCAAAACTGAAAATGAGAAAGTCACCAGGAGCTGATGGTATCTCCAATGAAATGATCAGGAACCTAGGAACAGAGGCCAAAACAAAACTGTTGCAGATCTTCAATAACAGCTGGACCTTAGGCAGTGTTCCACAAGCCTGGAGAGAAGCAATCATGATACCCCTCCTAAAATCAGGGAAAGATGGTTCCATTGCCTCTAGCTACAGACCAATTAGCCTCACCAGCTGTCTCTGCAAAACACTGGAGCGCATCATCAATCACAGACTGCAGTGGTACATTGAAAGTAAAAACATCCTTGTGCCACAGCAGGCTGGCTTTAGGCAGTGCTACTCTACGGAAGATCAGACAACCTACCTCTCTCAAGAAATTGAGGATGCATTCCAAGAGAAGAAGCTGGTGCTTGCGGCATGGATAGATCTGAAGAAAGCCTTTGACAAAGTCTGGAAAGAAGGTCTGATGAAGAAACTGAGAAACTGCAAAGTCAATGGAAGAATGTACAAATGGGTGAAAGCATACTTGCACAACAGAAGAGCCCGAGTACAGATAGACGGACTCAAGAGCAAGAAAGTACTACTGCGTCACGGTGTCCCCCAGGGCGGAGTCTTGTCCCCCACACTTTTTCTAATCTTCATCAATGATCTTGTTGCTCACCTACCGCATGGAATTAAAGCGGCAATGTACGCCGATGACCTGGTTCTATGGAGCACAAATGAATATGCATCAGTGGCCACCAGATTGCTACAAAGAGCTGTAGATACATTTGCTGCATGGGCAAATAGATGGTGTGTCAGCATAAACACTGACAAGTGCAGCACCACCCTATTTACCCTCTCTCCAAAACAAAAGGCAGGGATCATCCAGATAAATGGAACACCCCTAAGAGAAGATAAAGAACCAACATACCTTGGAGTAACATTTGATGGCAAGCTGACATGGAGAAAGCACATCAACAAAGCAGTAGCAAAAGCCAGAAGGAAAATAGCCATCCTGAGAAAGCTAAGTGGAACCACATGGGGAGCCAGTACGAAAATACTTAGCAAAGTTTACCAACAGAGCATACGACCACACCTGGAATATGGGTCAACTGCGTGGTGTTCAGCATCAAATACCACACTACAAGAGCTGGACAAGGTGCAAAATCAAGCACTTAGAGTCACCACAGGAGGGATGAGATCAACCCCTATAGTGGAAATGGAGAAGATGGGGAGGACACAGGCACTGAGTGAGCGCAGAGATACGAAAACGCTAATACAAGCAGAAAAGTTCCTCAGCTTGCCAGGCCACCCTATGAAGAACAGATTTGAAAACCTAGCTATGGGGCGGTTGAAAAGAAGTAGTTTTATCCACCAGGCCAAACGACTCTGCAGAGAAACCACTGATCTGCCCACAGTTTGTATCCCCCTAACAACTATTCCAGAGCGAACTCCATGGAAAGATGAGCATAGACTATCATTACAAATCCAGACAAAAGTGAGAGGAATACTTGACAAGGAAGAACAGAACAGTGTGCAGCGCAGAACAGCCACTCTCAGCTTCCTTGATGAAGAATACCCACAGGACCTCTGGATCCGAGTCTACACAGATGGGTCAGCACAAAATGCTGTTCGAAATGGAGGAGCGGGAGTGTACATAGAATACCCAAATAATACTAGGGACACAGCCAGAGTACCGACAGGAAAGTACTGCCATAACTATGATGCCGAAATTGAGGCAATCAAGATAGCAACAGAGAAATTACTAAATAACAGCAATGGTACACAACCTGTGGTGCTACTAACAGATGCAAAATCAGTACTCGAGGCGCTCCTCTCTGGGAAATTGCCAGTACTAAGGACACTACTTTCTGAACTTAGCAGTCAGCATAAAGTCACCATACAGTGGATACCATCCCACTGTGGAGTACCCGGAAACGACAGAGCTGATCAATTGGCTAAGGAAGGAGCCAAAGAGGAACAGCCTGATGTGCCCGTTACATACCACTAAAAGAAAAGAATGATCAAATCAGTCAGAAAGCCACCAAAACCTGCTCAAGATGACTACCACATTATGGACAGACCAGAACAAGTCATTATTCTGCGCCTCAGAACAGGACACAATAGATTACGCAACCACATGTATACAAAATTCAAGATTGGTGAAACAGCCATGTGCACATGTGGATTGGCGTCGCAGACAGCAGAGCACATACTCCAAGACTGCCCAAAATATAACATATCTAGGCAAACCTTCTGGCCTAGAGAGACGACGGTGGAAGATAAACTCTATGGACCACTGTGTGAACTGAAAAAAACAGTTCAATTCATGCAAGAGACGACATTGCAGATATAGACATATTTCAAGCGAACGAAAGAAGAAGAAGACTATAGAGTATACAGCTCTGTACCACTGTGTTGGTGGGCAGCTGAACTAGCCATTAACACCAGCACGGCCTCTAAACAAGAGAGAAGTATCAAATGCAAATCCACTCGCATAATACACCAGTTTTCAACGTAAACAGCACTATACGAAACCATGCAATTAATTGAGATACTCGATATACAGAGCGCGCCCGCAAACAAAGCAAAGAACAACACTACTATAACCTACCAAGCATGTCGTCAGAGGCAATTAAGTAAGTCTGGTGTGATATCGGCTACCTCATCCCGCAGAAAACTAGCTGGAAAATGCAACCAATCATGAACAAGCATACAAAGAGCGTGTCATGAGATGCTTGTGCGCCAATGCTCCATTGGAAGATGAAATGCAGAAGAAGATATACAGAGCGACATCAAGATAATGAGCAACTGGTGAATGTTTCCATAAACTAAAGTGAAAGGAGTCATAATAACACCCCTGATACTATACATGTATCTATTTAGAAACTATCATGTTATGTTATGTGATCATTTCTGGTTAGTGATGCAAAGTTCCTCAGTAGTTTTAAACTGCTTGCGCGCATGAGCACACAAGTACTCGCGCGCGCGTTTACATTTAGTGTCCTTAAATAAATTCGCGTAATGCGCACTCACATATGTCTGGTCTGAATTAGCTGAATAGAAGGGTGGTGGAGTGGTGATGGTTGTGGATGGGGGGGGGGGGGAGTTAGGAGAGAAGAGAGGGGGGAGAAAAGAAGGGAGGGATGGTGATGGGGAAAGAGGGAAAGGAGGAGACATGGGGGGGAGATGCAGGGGGTAGAGGGAGAGAAAAGGAAGAGAGGAGGGGAGAGAGATGCAGGGGGTAGAGGGAGAGAAAAGGAAGAGAGGAGGGAAGAAAGATTAGAGGGAAGAGAAAAGAGAAGGGAGGGATGGTGATGGGGGAGGGAAAAGGAGAGGCAGGGGGTAGAGGGGGAGAAAGGGAAGAGGGAAGGGAAGGAAGATTAGAAGGAGGAAGCAAGAAGGTAAAATGCAGAAGGAAAGGTGGTGGTCCAATAAATACACAAAAAAGTATGTTGACAAAAACAAGAAAGTCAGATTAGAAAGAAAAAAAACCCAAGTTGAAATACCTGATGTGAATTATTCGTTATGACCACAAATGATTTTTTTAAAATGGAAATGATGAGATTTGCGATAGTTTTTTTTTTTTAAACCGCTTAGATACACGCGCTTAAAAAAACATTTTACACGTAAAACATTCTAATAAAAAGTTCCGTACTTTATTACTGTTGACACGAACTAATCAAAAGAAAGAGATAAATGTAAAACCGGTAATTTAGCACATTGTGCACTTTACTTTATGGAACACCTTCTAAAAGAATGGCCGACTAATCTTTCGAGTATTGAACATTTATAAGTATAATAAATAGTCTGTGGAAATGTTTTTCTGGGTTATTTCTTTAAGCGGAGGGGTCGCCATACCAGCCGATTGCTGCCGTTAATGTTGAACGAATTATTAGCACTATCATTTCTTTGCTTACTATTCCAACAACTGCTCAATTGTTTAATTTCTCATGAATAAGAGATTTGATGTATGTACAGCTTGCGCCGTGAGCTATGCTCATCCACTCACACTGTAGTGCGAGTCCACATTTTATTTAACACAGCTATTACGATGGCGCGGGCGCATTCTGAGCTTTGTTTGTTTTTTTTTTTTTGGTTTTTTTTTTGCATATCCTGTACAGGACACCGCTGTCAACACCAGCATCTTTCAGCTGTATGTTGATATCTTG
Source organism: Cepaea hortensis (assembly GCA_963921405.1). NCBI lineage: Eukaryota > Metazoa > Mollusca > Gastropoda > Stylommatophora > Helicidae > Cepaea > Cepaea hortensis. The sequence continues at coordinate 72,157,451 of OY992878.1, forward strand.
GCAAGATTACGCTCAGTAGTTTATTCTGAGCTTACTTGTGTTAAATGTTCTTCCCCCCCCCCCCCCTCCCCCGTTAAATCTGACATAAAAGCACAGCTACTGTTGTGTACAAATTGTGATGGGACGATGCAAAGGGAACTTCCTTCAAATGGAACGTTTTAAAGGGAAGATCACGATAAGGAAGTCCATGCCGTTATCTGGAACAAATACCGAAAGCTACATGACAAGCGCACTGGCTAGTATGCTTCACTGCCGCTCCAGTGGTCATAGATTCAAATTCGCATCCAGGCCGATGTTTTAATGTGACCCCAGCTCCCAGGTTGAACCAGCCAAAAACTGGTACTAAGAAATGTCTTGGAAAGCAAAGGCGGTCGGTGTGATACTGACATCACCCATAGAATGCCGACTGGCCTATCCAAATATGTGGCTAGCACCATACAAACAACAAGCTTCAAGGCACATACAACGCGTCTTTCACATTTTGATTGTTTACATGAAAAGCTACCAGATTACATTAACGTATATAAAACGGGAATTTGGGACTGTCAGACCACGGGTTATACCTTGTCGCCTAACCTCCGTGTTTCCACAATAACAAGGTAACAACAGCTCAACAATAACAAATTTATATAACAAAAACGGGTTCCAAATGTTGCTGTATGTAGCCGAGGCGCGGTGCTGGGGTGAGCGCCCAACATTGCTCAAATACCTCAATGGCTTGTGAATACATAACCTATGCAGCAAAAGTCCAACTCCTGGCCTTCACGTGGCGGACCTGTTTAAACTAACAGGAGAAGGGGCGACGGCGAGTCTCTGGCGCCGGAAAATAACCAGTATGCTCTAGATGTGTATGCACGTACATGCATGCGCAGACAGGTGTGTGCGCGCGTACACATCTACACTCGGGTGAGACCACAGTCTGCTCTAGCAAAGAAAGGTGCTGAAGACGGAGGCAACCAGCCAAGAGGCGCACCACAGAAATCAGGATGCCACGCAATCACGCAAAATGGAATATGTCGACTACTGCTAATCGTTATGGTGCTCGCCCTGCTTTGGACCCCCAGGCAGGTGCAGTGCCGGGCCCTATGTCTCGAAAGGGTCCAACCCCAACTACTGGAGGTCCTTCTCAGATGTCCTGTGGAGCCAGGGGACATGAGAATAGGACGACTGGCCATACTAAACGAAGACTTAAAATAATGCACTGGAATGCGGAGGGAGTCAGCAACAAAAAAATAGAATTAGAAAAAAATCTTGGACCAAGAAAAAGTAAGCATATGTTGCTTGCAAGAAACTCACCTCAATGAAAATATAGCCTTCAAAATCAGAGGCTACCAGTGTTACCGATCTGACCGAAAGAACAGGCGAAAAGGTGGGATACTGACCCTTGTAAGAAATAACATCATGGCTTCCCAAATCAAAGTCTACATGGAAGGGGCTGAGTATCAGACACTTAAACTTAAGACAGGTAATACAGATCTACATCTGATCAATTACTACTGTCCAAGTGACCGCCCACAGGCACTGGACACTCTACCACTAAAAGAAAAAATGATTGTGTGTGGCGATTTCAACAGCCACTCGCAGAGCTGGGGCTATGATCACATGGACCAGAGAGGAGAGAGACTGGAAGACTGGCAGGATGAGAATAGATTCATGTTGATTAACAAGCCGTCCGACCCACATACTTTCTACTCGAGATCATGGCACTCTACAACTACACCTGACCTGGCTTTTCATTCACCAGACCTGGAGTGGAACATTACACGAACTGTTGGGAAACAACTTGGTGGCAGTGACCATCGGCCAGTCTTTCTAACCGTAGAAAATGAGCTTGTAAGTGAAAGCAGCACCCTCTCGAGGTGGAACTACAAGAAAGCAGACTGGGCAATGTACAAGCATCGCACCAGCATACTGGTTAGAAACCTGAACACTGAGAAAGACATAAATAAAGCAGTTGAAGAGTTTGGGAAATGCATACTACAGGCAGCGCGAGAAACAGTACCAAGAGGAGCCCGTAAACAATATAAACCCTACTGGAGTAGTGAACTGGAACAGTTGCATAATGATGTTGAAGTGTGTAGAAAGCAAGCAGAGGCCACACCCAGCCAAGAGCACCACAATAAATTCCAGCATGCAAAAGCCAAATTTCAAAGGGCCAAGCTGCAGGCTAGACGGAAAAGCTGGCAGGAGAAAACAGAGTCTCTGAACTTTGAAAGAGACACAAGGAAATTGTGGAAGCTAATAAAACAGCTTAATGACGAGGGCACAGGGAGAAACTAAAAAATTGCACTACATAAAGATGGAAAAATCTTAACAAGAAAGCAAGCAGCTGACCATTTTGCGGACTCGTTCGCACAAGATAGCAATATCAAAATTAGTCCAGAGAAACAACAAGAGATTCGAGAGAAACGACAACATACAGGACAGAAGGAAATAGTACATGAGGTTCTGGAGGCACCCATCACAATCAGCGAACTGGAGCTAGCCATATCAAAACTGAAAATGAGAAAGTCACCAGGAGTTGATGGTATCTCCAATGAAATGATCAGGAACCTAGGAACAGAGGCCAAAACAAAGCTGTTGCAGATCTTCAATAACAGCTGGACCTTAGGCAGTGTTCCACAAGCCTGGAGAGAAGCAATCATGATACCCCTCCTAAAATCAGGGAAAGATGGTTCCATTGCCTCTAGCTACAGACCAATTAGCCTCACCAGCTGTCTCTGCAAAACACTGGAGCGCATCATCAATCACAGACTGCAGTGGTACATTGAAAGTAAAAACATCCTTGTGCCACAGCAGGCTGGCTTTAGGCAGTGCTACTCTACGGAAGATCAGACAACCTACCTCTCTCAAGAAATTGAGGATGCATTCCAAGAGAAGAAGCTGGTGCTTGCGGCATGGATAGATCTGAAGAAAGCCTTTGACAAAGTCTGGAAAGAAAGTCTGATGAAGAAACTGAGAAACTGCAAAGTCAATGGAAGAATGTACAAATGGGTGAAAGCATACTTGCACAACAGAAGAGCCCGAGTACAGATAGACGGACTCAAGACCAAGAAAGTACTACTGCGTCACGGTGTCCCCCAGGGCGGAGTCTTGTCCCCCACACTTTTTCTAATCTTCATCAATGATCTTGTTGCTCACCTACCGCATGGAATTAAAGCGGCAATGTACGCCGATGACCTGGTTCTATGGAGCACAAATGAATATGCATCAGTGGCCACCAGATTGCTACAAAGAGCTGTAGATACATTTGCTGCATGGGCAAATAGATGGTGTGTCAGCATAAACACTGACAAGTGCAGCACAACCCTATTTACCCTCTCTCCAAAACAAAAGGCAGGGATCATCCAGATAAATGGAACACCCCTAAGAGAAGATAAAGAACCAACATACCTTGGAGTAACATTTGATGGCAAGCTGACATGGAGAAAGCACATCAACAAAGCAGTAGCAAAAGCCAGAAGGAAAATAGCCATCCTGAGAAAGCTAAGTGGAACCACATGGGGAGCCAGTACGAAAATACTTAGCAAAGTTTACCAACAGAGCATACGACCACACCTGGAATATGGGTCAACTGCGTGGTGTTCAGCATCAAATACCACACTACAAGAGCTGGACAAGGTGCAAAATCAAGCACTTAGAGTCACCACAGGAGGGATGAGATCAACCCCTATAGTGGAAATGGAGAAGATGGGGAGGACACAGGCACTGAATGAGCGCAGAGATACGAAAACGCTAATACAAGCAGAAAAGTTCCTCAGCTTGCCAGGCCACCCTATGAAGAACAGATTTGAAAACCTAGCTATGGGGCGGTTGAAAAGAAGTAGTTTTATCCACCAGGCCAAACGACTCTGCAGAGAAACCACTGATCTGCCCACAGTTGGTATCCCCCTAACAACTATTCCAGAGCGAACTCCATGGAAAGATGAGCATAGACTATCGTTACAAATCCAGACAAAAGTGAGAGGAATATTTGACAAGGAAGAACAGAACAGTGTGCAGCGCAGAACAGCCACTCTCAGCTTCCTTGATGAAGAATACCCACAGGACCTCTGGATCCGAGTCTACACAGATGGGTCAGCACAAAATGCTGTTCGAAATGGAGGAGCGGGAGTGTACATAGAATACCCAAATAATACTAGGGACACAGCCAGAGTACCGACAGGAAAGTACTGCCATAACTATGATGCCGAAATTGAGGCAATCAAGATAGCAACAGAGAAATTACTAAATAACAGCAATGGTACTCAACCTGTGGTGCTACTAACAGATGCAAAATTAGTACTCGAGGCGCTCCTCTCTGGGAAATTGCCAGTACTAAGGACACTACTTTCTGAACTTAGCAGTCAGCATAAAGTCACCATACAGTGGATACCATCCCACTGTGGAGTACCCGGAAACGACAGAGCTGATCAATTGGCTAAGGAAGGAGCCAAAGAGGAACAGCCTGATGTGCCCGTTACATACCACTAAAAGAAAAGAATGATCAAATCAGTCAGAAAGCCACCAAAACCTGCTCAAGATGACTACCACATTATGGACAGACCAGAACAAGTCATTATTCTGCGCCTCAGAACAGGACACAATAGATTACGCAACCACATGTATACAAAATTCAAGATTGGTGAAACAGCCATGTGCACATGTGGATTGGCGTCGCAGACAGCAGAGCACATACTCCAAGACTGCCCAAAATATAACATATCTAGGCAAACCTTCTGGCCTTGCATATGGTGCCCTAGTCTGTGAACATCCATACACTAGGTGTCAAATTTGTCAGAGGGATGGGTCGTTGCCTTGGTGTTGCCATGAAGAGCAGAGGATCATTCATTGATAACTGACACTCAGGACTGCCAGTGCCACTCAAGAAGCCAGATAAGTGATATGACAAACTCATGTAGTCTCCACTAATACCCATCTCCCATTTCTATTTTTAAATACCACAGTTACATATCTTTTACGGGCATAGCAGTCAACCCCAGCATTTTTTGGCTGTTCGTGATTCCTGGGCAAGTTTTACGTTCAGTAGTTTCCATGCTTTCTGAATAACCGGCACCCATAAGAAACAGAGGAAGACCTAAACACTCAAGGAGAAGAGTAGAAACAGAAATTAACAAAATGGAAAGGACATAGTTAAATATAGGGGGTGCTGCCAAGGAGTGAGTTAGTTGAGGGCCTATGCCCCAATGGAGACAAAGGGCAACAGAAGAAACAACATATGGAATATTATCCAATATGGCTCGCTCCCTTTCTGCAGAGCGGCCTGCCAAAAGGGTCGCACAGGGCACAAATATTAGTGAAAAGAACAACGGAGACCACAAATGAACCCACAACTTCGGAGCACATGGCAGGCCATTTGACCACTTCACCATGGAGACACCCCTCGCCCACCACACACACTTTATGAAAATTCATGGGTTAAATAAGGACAACAAGAGCAACATTATAAGTATCAATCTTTGATTAACCCCAGGTAGATGGCGTCTCTCTGTACAATCCACACTTACTGTTAAGTGCACAAGTGGCTGGCTTAAGTCTTTACCCTGATGGAGTCACAGGAAAAAGTTGAGACTAGGCATATTTCAAACCTCCTCATTTGTGATTAAGCGTGTGAAGTATGCATATGTTTCTTCAATGGGCGACTCCCGCTATTGTGCACAGCACAATATACACTATTAACCAGAACTGCAGCTCCAGCAATTTGTTAGAATAATGGATAAGTCAGAGACCAGGGATGTGATAAAATTCCTGATTCTACAGGAGGAAAAACACCCACAGAAATATACTGGGAGATGGAACCAGGTTTCTTGATTCCTGTATTTCATATACTTTGTGAGAACCTCATTTAGACAGTTTAAGTGTGACCACTCAAATGTTACTGATTTGTCAAGATCTGGCAGACACTCAGAGTGGGTCAGTGAAATGAAACACAAGTGATAAAAATCATTGACCATGACCAAAATATGACAACTGCGGAGATAACCAGAGCAGTAAAACCGAGTGAAAGACCAGTTAACAAAATTATACAGAGACTGAACATTAGAAAAGTGTGTGCCCACTGGGTTCTGCGCCAGTTGACACCTTAAAATAAGCAAACATGGGTTAATTGGTGTTGATGTGTAAGATGGCAAAATATAACCACCCACACCAATAGGCACGGCACATGATGATGATGATGAATTGCTCAAAAAGTGTCAGTCAGAAAATATGTTGATGACCACAAGTAAGTTAACCATTAGGATCCCAAACCCAACGCTTCCAGCATCCAATGGGGACGACCTCAAAGACTACAGCATAGAAATCTGTTGGAAAAGTTATATCAACATGCGGCTGCAGAACATGATCTATTCAAAGACTACCTGCCACGTTCAATGGGACAGTACTATGCAGATCTCCTTACCAAGCTAAATAAGGCTGTGGCCAGAAAATGTGGGATATGGCTGTGGCCAGAAAATGTGGGATTAAACATGCTCAAAACCCTCCTGTTTCAAAATGTGTCTCTCACAAAGCATGCTTTGTGAATCTCGTAGTCAAGGATTTAAATGAGATTCTTCCACACCCATCCTATTCTCCGGATTTAGCTACATCAGGCCAGAAAAACGAGGTCTATAAAAGCAAAACAATTCAATAGTTATCCATTTATTTTACTGGCAAAGAAAATAATAAATTCCACCATTAATAATTGTTATTTTTATTACACCTGTGACAGCAAATGAAGAAGAAGAAGGATCTGTTTACCGACTGAACAGATGTGTTGAAAGGCCTATGCCACCTGTCAGAACATTTTAGAGCATGATGAAATAAATATCTACATAGAGATCATCAATCCTGTTTGTAGCATAGAGAAGCAGAGAAGGAGGAACTGTCTGCGTTCACGATGGATAAAGCTCCCCAATGAAGATACGCAAGTACACAGCTACAATCACACTTACAACAGGTTAGTGCAGCATTGTGTGTGTATATACATGTGTGAATGCAAGTCTGTGTGTTCAGATGCACTTGTGTGTATGTATGTATGTATGTGTGTGTGTATGTATGTATGTGTGTATGTGTGTATGCATGTATGATGCATGTATGTGTGTATGTATGTATGTATGTATGTGTGTATGTATGTATGTATGTATGTGTATATGTATGTATGTGTATGCATTTGTGCATGTGTGTGTATGCATATGTCTGTGTGTACATATTTATGTGTGTACATACACGTGTAATTATTTGCATTTTATTGCACATAGTAATATTCATTTGCTATGGGCAAAGACGTATTTGTGTGTATGTATTTTTGTGAGAGTATACATATTTTAGTGTACTACATATGTACATACATATCTGTATGAATGTAAGCAGATGTGTATGCATATGTACATGTATGTATGCATACAACTGCACGACATAAACCATACTATCTGTGTTCACGACTGATAAAGCTCTCCAATGAAGATAAGCAAGTACAGGGTTGTAATAACACTTACAATAGGCGAGTGCCTGTGTACGTTCAAATGCACTTATGCTCCCCCGATGTGTCTCCACCTTGCTGTGGTGGGGGAGGTTGCGTGTTCCATTGACTCCATGTGCTATGTCGATGGATGAAAACTACATATCGGACAGCTTATGGGATAGGGGCCAGACTAAGCGAGACACAACCTGCTGCTCTGCAGGTAGACTGAGGATAGCAGTCAAAGTTTAAATCAGGCGCAAGAATGCAGTAGTTCTTGATCCGGACACATACTCTAAGGCTCTCTGTTGGGGGTTGTGGCTACACGCCTCTAAGCCATAAACCAGTGTTTCCCAACGTGGGGCCCACGCCCCACAGGGGAGCAATTTGACTGTTAAGGGGGGCAATTCGAAAATGGAAGAAATCGGCTGAATATAACAAAACGGGGAGACTTGAGACTGAAGTTAACTAAATTGGAACCTGACATAAGATCTCTTTGCAGCAAGCATCAAGCGCAAGGATCTCACTAAATTTAAATAATAAATAATTACTAATAATTAAAATAATATAGAAAAATCTTTCATTAAAATTATGTTGTACTTGAATTTCAGTTCTCCATTATATGTTTTGAAAATTTACTTACTGTGTTAGCTCAATAATTACCTAGTGATTTCTTCCTAAAACCTATCATTCAAGTTTCTTTAGTGAACATTTCAATTTTTGAATATTAAAAATAATGTATATGTTGAAGGGGGGGGGGGGGGGGGGCATGGGGCGGGGGAGGGGGGCAATATGCATTTTAGAAAGGCTTAAGTGGGGCATGGTACAAAAAAGGTTGGGAAACACTGCCATAAACCCTCAGATGTGAGAGCCGGGCCGATACCCACCTACCAAAAAATTGAGGTGAGATTCTGAACACGCTATATGCCCAGTTCAGAAACTTGTCCGAAGGCTCTCAGCTGGGGGATATGAGGGATCCCCGGATGAGAGGGCCTGGCCGTTTCTCGCTCACTTCTGCACGGAGGTAAGGTGCTGAGCCAGCAGCACATGTAGCCTGCCTCGTGAGCGAGTACTAAAAGGTAAAAGAAGTGCCCCAGTCGAATGAAATAGTTACAAAAACTGTCTGTATCTAACTCATAGAGAGTCTAGACAAAGGCGGGAAAACGTCTCAATAACACGAAATGGAACGCACGGCTAACGAATTCATTGCGTGGTCCGAAGTCCAAAGCGAAGGCTTGCCTAGTGGATGTCGCCCGCAGACTGAACGTTCCTGGTTTGTGCTTGAGCGACCAGTGGCAAGAGAAATGCCCAACACATGGAAGTGAGGGATTAAAACAGCCATGAGCAGGACGTCGTAACTCCTCGGGTGAGCCCAGTCTCAGAGCAATATGTGCCGGCTCTGCAATTATGGAAGCCTCCTTGGATGGCGGGGGAATGCTCATGGCCTGCCCCTGCCTTCCCTTGAGAGTTAACCGTTCTACTTTGACCAGCTGAGATGTGGGTGACACCACAGCACTACCAGTCTAACGTCTCTCTAAATCCCGGGAAGGCAAACCCGTAAAAATGCCTGCTGGCCTGCAGGGGGCAAATAAATCAGGCACAACGCACAAAACGTCAGAGTGAAATGTCTTTTGTGCTAGGAACAGCTCTGACCGACTAGTTTTCCGAATTGCTCGTGTCCGGAAAAGCTCTGACTAGCTAGTTTCCGAATGTTCGTTGTGCGCGGAACAGCTCTGATGGGCACATCAACAAGCACATGTCCGAATCGAAAACTCGCTGAGTGGATACCGCCTGCAGACTGGTCTGGTCAGTGCGGGAAAGACTCATGGTGAACGATATGCCCAATATATCGAAGTGAGGAATTAAAGCAGCCATAAGCAGGACGTGACGATTCCCTCGGTGAGCACCAGGGCGCTATGTGTCGGCTCTGCAACTATGGAAGCCACCATGGATGGCGGAAAATGCCATGGACTGTCCCTGCCTTCCTTTGAGGGCTGATCATGAAGCATTCGACTGTTCCAACTTGACAAGCTGGGATGTGGATGGCACCACAAACGTGAGAGTCCCACAGGAATGCTAACCTGTCAAAAATGCAAGCTAAAAGTCGGATGTGTTGGCCTAAGGGTTTCGACCCATGGGTGCATAACAAGACACAACGCAATGACATCTGAAAAAACTCAGGATGAACACACAGAAGAAGAAGAAATGCACATTGGTATGTGTACACACATATTAGTGCTTGTATGTATGAATGTGTGTGAATATCTGTATGTAATATGTATATGTACATATACACATGTATTTATTTGTGTGTGTGAATATCTGTATGTAATATGTATATGTACATATACACATGTATTTATTTGCATTTATGGGTAATTAGTAATATTTATTTGCATGTGTGCATGGACATGTTTGTGTGTACTGTGTACATATGGATTTATGAATGTATGTACATGTTTGTCAGTGTGCACAAACTGTGTTCACATGTGTTTGAGAACTGTGTTTGTATGTGAATATGTACATACATATGTGCATAGCCGGTCTCTCTGGCTGAGGGGTTACAACACTTTATCCGTAATCCCGTTTATCACGCAGAGTCTCGTAGCGGGAGAGAACTGGGAGCGGTTCGACGCCCGCTGGTGACTTGCGGGATACTGAGCCGGCCGCTCAGAAAGCAATGGCAAACTACTGAGCGTAATCTTGCCAAGAAATCGACAAGACAGCTGAAAGATGCTGCTGTTGACAGCGATGTCCTGTAAAGGATATGCAAAAAAAAAAAAAAAATATGTGCATATGAAGATAGATATCTGTGTACATGCATGTTTGTGTGTATGCATATTTATGCAGTGTATATGTACACATGTATGTGTGGATGCATTTGCATACTGTGTATATTTGTATGCATGTAAGCAAGTACACATATGTATATGTATGCATGCATGAATGTGTGTGTGCAAGTATGTACATATGTGCGTGCAAGTATGTACATATGTGCGTGTATGCATACATACATATCATATGTATTAATTAGTGTATGTGCATGTTCATGTGTTTGTACATATGCAAATTTGTTTGCATGTACCATGCATGCATGTATGTTTTTGTAAGTAATTTGTGTTTACATTCATTTGTGCACATATGTACGTGTATCTATTCATACATGTGTATATGAATATGTATATATACATATATATATATATATGTGTGTGTGCCGGCTTCCTGGCCTAGAGGTTAGCGACTTTTCTCCGTAATCTCGTATACTCTCATAAGTAACGTGATGACGGTGAGAATCAGCAGTGGTTCGAATCGCGCCGGTAACTTAGGGGTATGTGAGCCGGCCGCTCAGAAGGCAAAGGCAAACTACTGAGCGTCTTGCCAAGAAATCAACAATCAGCTGAAAGATGCTGATGTTGACAGTGATGTCCTGTAAAGGATATGCAAACATTTTTTTTATATATGTGTGTGTGTACTTATGTATTTATGTACGTGAGTATTTGTATATGTGCGTATGTTATTAGTGGTAAGAGAGTGAGCTGAGCACTCCATATTTTCATGATCTGGCATATTGTGAAGACAATATTTCACACCCCTATGACACTGTACCAAGAGTGCTGTGGCTATGTGTGTGTGTGTGTGATATGTATCTATGTATGAGTGTTACTAATGTGCATGTGAGCAACCAATAATAACAATAGAACATGTTATTTACCTAGCATTTAAAGCAGACAGAGCAACAAACGATAGTACAAAAACATAACCTTGTGGCTACTGCACGACATAAACCATACTGTCTGCATTCACGACTGATAAAGCTCCCCAATGAAGATAAGCAAGTACACAGCTGCAATAACACTTACAACAGGCTAGTGCAACTGTGTGTATGTATAAGTGTAAGTGCATGAGTGCATGTCTGCTTGTATGTTGAATGCAAGTTTTGTGTGCGTTCAGATGCACTTGTTAAAAAAAAGTCGCTTAAACTTCAGTGCACTGGGTTGTTATCTCATATGGCTGTCTCTTTCCATAGCACGGAGAGCTTCGCACAAAGCACAAACTATGTAGCTCCAGCGATGACCCACAGGAATCTCAAAAATAAATGCACTCGTGAACCGAAGGACATGGCCCGGATTCAAACTCACAACCTTCGGAACCCGAGGCAGAAGGCTTGACCACTTCACCATGGAGACTCCCTGCACTTATGTATGTGTGTGTACACATGTATGTGCGCACGCATATTTGTGTCTGTGTGTATGAATGTACTTGTGCATATCTGTATGTAATATTTACATGTAGACGTACACATTATTTATTTGCATTTGGAGGTAATTAGTAATTATTTGCATATGTGCATGGACATGTTTGTGTGTACTTCGTACATACATATGTATGTATGAATGTATGTTGTGTGTGGATGTTTGTCAGTGTGCATATGTAAGTGGTGATCGAGTGAAATGGTGAGTCATGACCGACCACACTTTCCGGCATGGCACATGATGGATGGATATACTGTGTGTTCACATGTTTGGGAACTGTTTGTATGTATACATGCATGTGTTTGTGTACTGTGTATGTATAAACACATGTATGTTTGTGTGTATGCATATATGTGTGTATATAATGCATCTACTTAAGTATCATATCTTCTTCTTCTGCGTTCATCTGGACTTTTTTTTTGGACGTGATTGCGTTGTGCCTGTTTACAGCAGAGCTGCGCTCTTGCGCCGTTAGGCCGACACATCCGACTTCAGCGGGCATTTGTTGGCCGGGTTAACCTTCCCGGGGAAGTATCATATGAAAACTGGCAAAACCCCCGGTTGAGACAGTATCCCAACAGAAATGATTAATGCTTTAGAAGAATACGGAATAAAGTTACCAGACTCCTGAATACAATACATGATACTGGAGATATACCTCATGAATTATACAAATTTATATTTATTGCATTCCCAAAGAAATCAGGAGCCTTGGAATGTGATCAACATCAAACAATTAACATAATGAGTCACATCATCACAAAGATTTTCCTAAGAATTATCATGCAAAGGGTTAGGAAGAAAATACGACCTGAAATAGGAGAGGAACAATGCGGGTTTATGGAAGGCAAGGGTACAGTAAATGCTGTGTATATACTGAGAACAGTAATTAAACGTTCTATAGAAGTAAACAAAGATCTACACCTTTGCTTTATTGACTACACAAAGGCTTTCGATAAAGTGAGACATGTCGACATGATAAGGATGCTTAAGATCTTCAAATTGATGGAAAACATCTTAGACTTGTAAAAAACATATATTGAAACAACAAGCTGCCATAAGAATTGATAATGAAGTAGGTCAATATCAGCCTATTAAGAGAGGTGTGAGACAGGAATGTGTAATGTCTCCAGATCTTTTTTTCCAGTACAGTGAACATATTTTCAGAAATATAGAAGATACGGAAGGAATCAACATTGGGGGAAGATACATCAGTAACATTAGATATGCAGATGATACAGTCTTGATTGCAGACAATGAACAGGACCTGCAACATTTAGTAGATGTGGTTTTGTTGCCATCCATCCATCATGTGCCATGCCGGTAAGCGTGGGCGGTCATGTTCTGCCATCTCACTCGATCAACAGAGTCGTGGATCAGTTCCGTGTTTTTGTCTCGACCATGCCACAAGGCCAAGCCATCCAGATACTTGTTTCTAGGTCTTCCCCTTGGTCTGTTCCCCTCGATCTTACCAGTTGTCACCAAGTTCTCCAAATCATTTCTTCTCATAACATGCCCAAAAAATTGTGACTGTCTACGTCTAATGTCTCTGATCAGTTTACGATCTTCATTTGTTTCTTGAAGGACTTGTTCATTGGTCTTTCTGGCTGTCCATGGTATTCGTTGCACACAGTGAAAACTAGATTTAGAATTGAATTGTAAGAAGACACAGATTATGATTGGCACTAGGAAGAAAGAAATACCACAATGTAATATACAAGTAAATGGGTATATTGGAGAGAGATTCCCCACCAGATGAGAACCACTGAAATAGCGGATTAGAATTCTAGTTAATAGAAGCAATTTTAACTAATGCTAACTTCTCTTCTCCCACCCCCTCCCAAGGTCCCTTTCAAATAAACATGCAGGCAGTTACACTATGTCTAGTTTATTGCACAGAAATCAAGTTTATCTGTTGTATTTCAGTGGTACATTAACATATACACACAAAGAAAGGTCATAAGAATTATTACAATAATGTTTCTCTGAATTTTGTTTCCATTAGTGTGAGTGTGTGTGGGGGTGGCGGTGGGGGGTGTTTTGTGTGCTCAATGTTTTGGAAATCACCAATTTGACAATTTGGTATAGCACATGTCGCTGACCATACATTAGCCCAGCCTTCAATTATTATCTCTACTGATGTTAGTTTCTCTCTATTTCAGAAGGAACATTTATGGAATATTTGTGAACCACCACCTGTGTGTCACCAAGCCCTTAAAGGAAGCAAAGAATAGTAACACTGTAACCCACTATCTGATGGAAGATGCCTTACAGAGATTAGAACAAGAACTGACATGGTAAAGGTACACAGACCTGATCCAGGGCAAACTAGGACCACCCATGTTTATGGGGGTGGCGGATGATAATGTCATTAGAGGTAAGAAGGGTTGGCATGGGACTTCTTGAATCCCCCATGATCTAATAATAATTACAATATCTATAGATCCATAAACATTTTCTGAACTGTTACATTATTTAACCAACACCATTTATCTTTAAAATAGCATGACAACTACACCAATCTGTTTATAACAATTAGCAACACTGCAACTCAAATTACATACCTACCTCTTGTGAAATCATGCAAATCAGAATTAATTATGCCACCAATGCATGTTTTAAAATCTAGTATTATATGTTTTAAAACATTCCAGAAAAAAAAAATTTAACATAACAACATACATCAATAATTAACCATCTATAGACATGGAAATCATGGATAGTTTACTGGATTTACTGTCAAGAATTTTAGAAATATTAAAGCACCTAACAAGAAAGGGGCAGATGAGATCAACTAATGAGGTGATGTCTCCACAATGAAGGTTGGCTGCAATGGATCTCCAACCTGTCTGTTGCCTTGTTCTACTCTAACATAATGCTGTTCGCCCATCTCTTGATGTTTTCCTACTTGTATCACAATTTACCTCTTGCTTGACTGTTTCTCGTTTATCCTCTGGTTTGTTTCTTAATGTTTACTGTTATGTCTTTTAACGCAAATAAAATATTTTACCTGTCTTTTTTATTTCTTTCACGGGCTTTCTTTTCATCCTAGGACCTCTACATTTGATTCCTTTTGTTTCCATGAAAGATGATCTATTCTTCTGTATATCTATATCTCCAGGGTCTTAATTTGACCATCTAATTGCTTGTTCATTATCCAGACATCTGTGCTATACAACAGTGTTTAGTAAATATATAACAACAGACAATTCTCATTTTTTATGTATTGTTTATCTATTTAAATCTTCATTTCTTTTCATGTTATTGAAAATATGTTGGCCAGACTTATCCTTATCCTCTTTTGAGAGGATGTAATGAATTGAACCACAGCACATAAGCAGCCATATAACAAAAATATGAAAAGGAAATATGAAAAGACAGATATAAAAAAGTAAGCACTACAAATTTGTCAACAAACAAATGTGTATGTAATCTACCAGATACCTTAATGATACAAATGAAACCTCACAATAAGACAAGTTGATCAAATAACGAAGAAGTGAGAACACAGAAGAAAACTGAGAAGTATTGTCAAACAAGGAAGTAAACTAACTTTCCAAATCATCAACAAATGATGTGGAAGAAACAAAAAAAAAAACCAGCAATGCAGGCATTCCAAATATTTTGCAGAGTATTTAGGATTGCACATCTTTAAAGTAAAAATGTGTGGATTTCAATGCCACGAAAGAGCACAACATTTAAGTGGCATGTGTCATCTTGACAGAATTTTACTCTTACCACAAAACTGAGGATTTAAATAAACAAGTAACAAGCAGAAATATGTGCCAGAAGGTCAATAGCCTAAGAACACTGTAACCTACCATGCATGTCATAAGAGGCAACTAAGGAGGGTTGGCAATGGCATGGGCTTCCTCATCCTATAGAAAAGTTTAGCTGCAAAATCTAACATTATTTGAAAGTCTACAAAGGGCTTGGTGTGAGTTGGCTGAAGGCCTGTGGTATAATGGGAGACGAAAGGCTGACAAATACTGTCCCTTAGGTGATTGCTGAAAATTTTTCTTTTTTTTTTTATTACTATTATTGGAGAAACTATTATTTATCTATGCTTATACCATGCACACTAAGAAGACAATATTATTCAATGTCTTATTCTTTAGATGTCCTGTCTGAAGCAGACAGGTATCACAACACTCTAATCCTCTCTGACATTTTCAGCAAGTTGACATTGCTTATAGTTCTTATCCAGCTGTTTAAACTTCCCACATATAACTTTTTCTGTCATCCTCTGCCTAGTATTTTCTAACAAAAGACTCCATTCGACCTGTTCTGAATATCTGCCACACAAATTTCATTCATTTTTCCTTTAGATTTTGATGAGCGAATTTGTTATTCCCACAAGATGTCAATACAACAGCATTTGTTTTGTCTGTCTACAATATTCAAAACACTCTACAAACTCAACAACTCTACTGCCCAGTTTTTTTTTCACCATTACATTTTTTGTGCTCGCTTGCTTTGAACTCAAGCATAGTCCATACACACTACTGCTAGAAGTGCTGGACTGAATTTTGTGTGTGGATCAGCTTTCCCTAATCCAGTGGTTCTCAACCGGTGGGGAATTCCTCCCCAGGGGATTGATATTGTTTTTCCTTTCATACTTTATGGTTCTGTACGTCTCACCCTTCTAAAATTCACTTTATAAAGTAAGTAGACCCACAAATCACGCTTTAGGTGGACGTCTAGACTTGTTTTAGTCTGTGTTATTAAATTTAGCTTCCATTATTACGTATACTGGGGGGGGGGGGGAGAGGGAGAGAGAGAGAGAGAGAGAGAGAGAGAGAGAGAGAGAGAGAGAGAGAGAGAGAGAGAGATGACGTTCTGAAAATGTGAAGGGTGCCACGGGCCAATTTTTTAGGTAGGAAATATGAAAGGGGGGGGGGGAAACATTCTGAACAAAGGAGAAGGGGGGATATGGGCCAAAAAAAGGTTGAGAACCACTGCCCTAATCAGTGGCCCTCACCATCAGGCGAAACCTACTCCGACTTCAGTGGTACTTGTAATTTACGGCCCCAAGTCAGAGACAAGAGATCAACATTTTAGTCCAACTGTCTGGTGTAGGGTGAACCTAGTACACCAGAAGTTTAGGAACACGAGTTCTTATCCATTTTATTACTCCATGCCCAGCATTCACTTCCATTCTAAACAACTTACTTTTCAGTAAGCAGGTTTTTTTTTTGTTTGATGTGATATTTCTATTTTTCATGACACAGTTCTTTTTAAGTAATCTTTGGATATAATGATTTTTTTTACTGTATTATATCCTCCATTGAATGTTACTGTACAGACTTAAATGTTGGATTTATATATATATATATATATATATATATATATATATATATATATATATATATATATATATATACACTGCATATTATAATTTGCACTTTCAAGGAAACTATTCAGTCTTACAAACGTAATGATAATCAATTCTTTTCACTCCCCTTCGTCACTTTGTCTAGAATGGTTTGCAGACTACTTTCAGACTCTGAAATATTAACATGGCATCATCGACATGTCTCAAAATATATTTTCTCCAACCTACTTTAACTCATGATGTTCGATATTTTTTAGTATTGTCTTGCTGGAAATGATGAAAAGTGCTATACGAAACCTATACTTCATCTTCTGCTGCGTTCATCCGGAGTGTTTTTTCAGATGTAATTGCCTTGTGCCAATTTATTTGCACCCTTAGGCCGAAACATCCGACTTCTGCGGGTGTTTGTTGACCAGGTTAACCTTCCCAAGCGAACCTATACTATTATTGTAAAAAGATGCAATAGGCAAATAAGCAGAAAAACATCTAATGCCAAAGAAAATTGTTCTTAGGAAAATGCAAATAATACCATAGGCAGACATAAAAATGAACGAGGTGGAGACAATCCAAGAAGCAAATGAAATCCACAAATCTGGTCAGAAAAATTAGATGTAGACAGTCAATATTTTTGGACATGTCATGAGGAGAAATAAACTTGAAATCTTAGTGGCAAATGGCAAACTTGATGGGAGAAGAGTAAAGGGAAGACAAAGTGATCAATATCTGGACAACCTAGCTAAATGGTATAATCAGGGCAAGAACAGACTTGATCTAAGACTTGTGATCGTTTCAGATGGTGAACCATGACCACCCATGCTTATCAGCGTGGCGGACAATGATGATGATATATTTCCATTTTGACATTTTCTTGATGGTTAGGATAAAATAATTGTACTTTTTTTATTTCCTTCAGTGTATATGGAAACAGGTGATCAGAGGTCAATGTGGAGGGATTGGTCAAACATAATCTGTACAATTAACTGTACAATGAGTCACAATTTAATACTGTTTACTTGTTCAACTTTGATTATTTGGCTAATGCACATACTAGCTGGAGCCATGCTTGCATATAATAATTCAATGGATGGCGAAATTAAATGTGTGAAAATCAATAACAACCAAAAGAAATTGAAAAATTATGACACAACAGAAATGTAAAAAGGTAATAAGATAACTTTTCTTCTTCTGTCCTTCTTCAACTGAGAAGATTTCATAACACCTGGTGAGGTACATCAGAGATGAGTGTGTCTGACTTGCATGCAATATTGGAAGGTGCTGCTTCTAGACAGACTCCATCCAAGATGGCTATAACCACGGGTTGGTTTTTTTTTTCCTTTAACAATTTTGCCAGGGCAACAAGCTTATGGCCTACTCTTTGTATTTCAAACTGCCGCTAGTTTGTTAACATGCAAAATTTGCACCACAGCATTCAGTGTCAGGTTTTGACTTCCCAGGTACTGTCTTGAGATTAAGCTACTTGCCCAGGTTAAATCCTCAAGTTCCTTTCAGAACAGGCCTCCTGTTCCACCCAGGCCCATCAGAGAAGCAAAGAACACCAGCAAAGAATTATCAAACTACAGTTAAAAGCAACTATTGAAGGCTGATGTGGGGCGGCTTCCTCATCCCACAGAATTGCACAATTCACCAATAATTAATTTCAGACATGAAAATTAAATAAGCCAGCCAAGATTAATGGAGATTCTAACACAAGAATAATAACTGTTGCGTGAAACAAACAAACAAACAAACAAAGCAAAGAATTAGAAAAACGGATATATAGAAAAACAACATTTAGGGAACAATGGATATATATGAGAGCTTTTGATTAGATGGTTGAAGGCCTATACTGATAAAGGAGGATGGTGAGGAGGAGGAAGAAGAAGGAGGAGGAGGAGGAGGAGGAGGAGGAGGAGGAGAAGAAGAAGAAGAAGAAGAAGAAGAAGAAGAAGAAGAAGAAGAAGAAGAAGAAAGAAGAAGAAGAAGGAGGAGGAGTAGGAGGAGGAGGAGGAGGAGTAGGAGGAGGAGGAGAAAGGAAGAGGTATTATGATAGTGATAAGACTAGATTTGACACTTCAAGTGTTTGTGTGTACTAGTGGCAGTTGTTTAATTACTGAATGCCGTTTGTCACAATTCACATGTGTTACTGTGACCGCAAAAATGACTGCTTCGCTGATGTGACACACATCCTAAAATAAAGTGTCCAGGTCAACTGCTTCGCAAACAAGCTGAGATATGGTTAGATTATATAATTTCTTTCAAACAACACTATAAATATTACTGTTAACCAACACTGTGCACCTTTCAAGTAACAAAGAACTGTGATCAACAAGATCCAATTCATAAATAGTCTTGCATATGCCAGAAACACGTAACTACTCTGAAAAGCACAACACAATACAGACAGCCATTATGATTTATTTATTATGCCGTTAACGACTGTGATGGAAAATTTCTTATTGTTATACACATCAAAATACCCTATACAAGGAAACTAAGTTTTGCTATTGTGGAAAGGTAGGTAGGTGGGTGGGGGTGTGTGCACGAGAGAGAGAGAGAGAGAGAGAGAGAGAGAGAGAGAGAGAGAGAGAGAGAGAGAGAGAGAGAGAGAGAGAGAGAGAGAGAGAGAGAGAGAGAGAGAGAGAGAGAGAGAGAGAGAGAGAGAGAATTAATGTATTAATTAATTCAAAACTGACATTGCACAACTTGTTTTTACTGAAAATGGT